>CM077257.1:10028841-10426341 GCA_039654775.1 Spinibarbus caldwelli
AATCACTTACAGAGGAAGTTTGTTCCCATCAGGTTAACATGACAGTCACGACTCATGCCGCTGTAAGCTTTTCTTTTTCTTTTGTTTTCACTCGCGATCGTTACAACACACATTACATTACATATTTCATGGCACACTCGTTTTATGCGTTTTTGGTGCCACCTATTGTTGTGGGTGTATTATTGACATGTCAAAGTCTAGACCCCGAATATAAGACGACCGCGTTTTTTCAGATGAATTTCCAAGAAAAAAACATCATCTTATATTCGGGCCAATACGGTATATAAATATAAAAGGAAAAACCTACAAATATATAAAATAAATTACAAATTAATAATAATAATAATAATAATAATAATATAAAACATTAAATATAAATGTATTTAAAACATTAATATAAAAATTTTAAATAATACTAATAATAATAATATACAAAATATTTCATATATATATATATATATATATATATATATATATATATATATATATATACACTAATATATTTTATATATTTATATAAAACTAATATATTTTATATATTTATATTATAACTAATATAAATATATAAATCTAAAAAAAAAAAAAAAAAACAGGTTTTTAAATAAATGTATACAGCATGAACGGGAACAAGGGCTGTTGTTGTTTATTTATTTACCTCAATTACAGACAATTTTACACCGAATTATTACAGTGTTCAACTTCACATCCCCAGTGCATATTTTATAATTTTTTAAGAAACTTTCAATAGTCTTTTAGCTTTGAGCACAGCTATCAGTAAGCCTTTTCATTTTTCCCCATGTTGAAAACAACTTAGTGTTTGGGAGAGGAAGAATTTTAATAAGCATATGGTAACCCCGAATGTAATTAGCTAGAGGATCAAGAGGAGCAAAAGTGCTTGATTCCTCGCCCATTTTAAGCAACGTTACAGCGTGTAGCTGCATTAAAGACAAGTGCACAGCCAGCCAATAGGGAGAGGAGCTGCTCGCCGTACCCCATTTAAACCTGACGCCTTCAACAAGCATTTCTAATCCATTTGTCTATCTTGTTCCTTTATTTTTCTACAGGGACAACCTCTTTTTACTGGCCCGCCCTCTCCATCTTTTCGAATTCCTGAAAATCATAAATTCCCAAACTGTTTCTGCGCCTGCAGAGGCAGCGTGGAGTGTTTGGCATGCCGAGTGTTATACTGCAGTAAACAACAAGAGAAATTCCTTTGAGCTATTTTGACATTTCACCATCAAGTGAAATGCAAATGGATGACCCTTGGGCAACAGTACTCTCTTTCCTAACAGGGTTCAGATGGTGAACAAGGGCACTATGGTGGGAGCGGCTCAACCAAACAGAATTTCAGCCATCAAGATTTGTGCAGATAACAATGACCCCTCGCTAGAGTTTAAGATGTCAAAGCGAATAAATAAGATTGTGTCGATGTTTACACGGATGTACATGGCTGGCTGAGAATTTAGAGATATATTGAAAGCAGAAGGGTGACAAAGCTTCCACTGGTTGGTCTTTCAATATAAATGCAAGATAACACTTACATGCAGGGGTCTTTTAATATGGTGCAGCATAAACAAGGGCTGTTCTTTATGTACTTCAATTACAGACAATTTTGCACCAAATTACAGTGTATGACTTCATATTTCTGGTGAGTATTTTACAATTTTTAAAGAAACTTTCAGCAATGAAAGTTTGTACTGCACAAGTTAGTCTTTTAATATAAATGCATGATACATCAACACTTATGCATACATAATATTACATTTTCTATTTTTTTAAAGAAACTTGCATCTTTCCTAACAAGGTTTCAGATTATCTGATTTGAATATTAGTACTATTATAGTTTTTATGAATATTTTGACTTTATTTCATTTTAGTATAAATGGTCATGTATATTAGTTAGTTTCACTAGTTTTGTGTTTTTGTAATTTTAGTATGTCTACATGGTCATGTATATAGTATTAATTTTTATTTTAGCTTTATTTTAGTACATCAAGTTAAACAAAATAAAAATGGAAAATGTAAGCAATCAGTTGAAAAAAATATTATATATATATATATATATATATATATATATATGTATGTATAGATAGATAGATAGATATATTCCTGACCAAAAATAATTAGACGTGAAATTGCGGGTGACGTTTGTTCAGCCCAAGACAAGGGGTCAGAATGTGTCTTTGTGGACGGCGTGACCAAGTACACACACTAGAGAAGCAGGGTGAGACTTAGAGGTACCTGACAGCTGGGTGGCAGCAGACAGACAGCCCGAGCATGCTGGGAAAAGCTTTGGTAAAGGTCACACTAGGCAAGGAGGGACAGCTTGCTGCTTGGGACTGGGAGAGATTGATCAGAGGGGCAGGGGAGCCGAGCCGTCATCCCGTTCCACTTGGCCACCCCTCCAGTAGCCCAGACAGAATATTTTTAGCTGCAGGGAGAGTGTGACAAGTTGCTAATATCTTGGAATATGGACGTGTGACACTGGCTTCAGCAGTAAAGAGCCATGTAAAGGAGGTGAACATGCGCTCTCGGCTCTGGTCAGCTTGCACGGGTCAAGCATACACAGTCTGTGGTCTACTGAGGTGGGCTATTTTAACACTATTAACATGGCAGATCACAGAGATAGTTCTGGCAATAGATCTTGCCAACTAGCACAATCTCAGTTAATCAGACAAATTGACATCTAACACAACCATTTGTACTACAGACTTGAATGATGCCTCAAATTGTGTTGCTTGTTGAGGAGAGGTGCACTACTACGTTTCAAAGCTAACAGACTTTTAATTTAGCATGACAGATCATAAAACATAAAAAAAACCCATAAACACACATTAAAGGAGTGATTCAAACAATATTTAGGAATCATAACATCACAGAGACTTCAGGATGGGTTTTTTTTAACTAAGTTAATAAGCAAACTCCCAAAACACCCTAGCAATCCCATAGCACAATTAAAAAAAATTTCAAAAAATAAAAATAAATACATATAAGAAAATTAACAATAGATGTTCGAATAAGATAGAACAAATGATGCATAGACAGGTAGAATGACCACACAAGGCAGTCCACATATAAATGGATAAACGTCGGTAAACTGACAGAATGATCAATAGATCATTTTCCTGAAGATGTCTGAGCGTGGTGACTCTTGATGCACTGACTCCAGCTTCAGTCCACTCCTTGTGAAGCTCTCCCAAGTGTTTGAATCAGCTTTGCTTGACAGTATTCTCAAGCTTGCGGTCATCTCTATTGCTTGTGCACCTTTTCCTACCAAATTTCTTCCTTTCAGTCAACTTTGCATTTAATATGCTTTGATACAGCACTCTGTGAACAGCCAGCCCTTTCAGTAATGACCTTCAGTGACTTACCCTCTTTGTGGAGGGTGTCAATGATTGTCTTCTGGACCACTGCCAAGTCAGCAGTCTTCCCCATTATTGTGGTTTCAAAGAACAAGAGATACCCAGAATCTATACTGTAGGGATGGTAATTTAATGAAACTCAAATATAAATATTCTAATATTTTGAGATATTGGATTTTTGACCTTCATGAGCTGTAAGCTCTAATCATCAAAATTAAAACAAAAAAACTTTTGAAATGTTTTAATTTACATGTAATGAATCTAGAATATATGAAAATTTCACTTTTTGAAATAAGTTACAAAAAAAAGAACTTTTTCACAATATTCAAATTTTTTGAGATGGTGGTATTACGATAGCTAGAACGATAGAAAAACAGAATGCCAGAAAATTATAACAATAGATAATCTATAATTAATCATCATTTTTTAACAAGTTAAAATAATTTATAAACTGTTACTTCTTGGATCATAAAATGGGTTTAAAATTAGGGCTGTCAATTGATTAAAATGGTTAATCCAATTAATTACACTATGTGGCGATTAATTAATCTAATTAATCACATATTAATCGCACATCAAATTTGGCTGAGAAATTATCCACAAAAGACAATTTAAAGCCATTATTTTGTTACATGAGAAAAGTATGAAATAGATATTACCAATCATTAGATATAGAATAGATATTACCAATCATTGTTTCACCCAATTCATTCAAAATGCAGATTCATTCAGAAATTGTGTGTTTGGAGCATGGAGATGCACAATAGTTCTGCCGTGGCTTTAATAGGTAATATTTGCTTTGGCAAAACTGAGCAAAAACAGACAACGTTGTGTCTAAAATATACACAATATTAAGTTCTTATTTATTGAACTGTTGTATAAAATCAGTATCACATTTGCACTCCTGCTATTCGGGACAACAGCACTTGTGTGATATTGCACTGGTTGCTTGTGTGTACTACGTGTTAAATCGACAGCCTTAGTTTAAATACATTTTTTTTATGCAATATACATATAAAGCTCATTCTTTTCTCAAATGACAAGCAGGGTAAATAAGAAAGAGAGAGCAAGAGAAGTAGCTCATCTAAAGTGCGTAAATAGAATATTTGTGTAAGCAGCAATAAACAAGCATTGATTTGCTTCCTCCCTCTCTTACGGGACATTTTATACCCTCATAATATGTGTTCACGGACTGCCTCATAAACATCATCAGTTTAACACACCTTGATTACGGTTCAGTTTTCATGCAAAAGAATCAGCTTTATTGCACATAAAAGCATACTATTGATTTTTCTTTTCTCCCCCAGCACTCTGGAACAAGACGTTGACGGAAGACTATGGAACATAACCTGCAGGAGCGCCTGTTTGATCAATGTTTCTAATTGGTAACAGGCCTAAATGGTTCCTTTAGATGAAAACAAAGTTTCAACAACTCCTAAGCACGGCTTCAAACATACAATCCCACTTTAACGGTGAAGAAGTGTGATTTAAATTTAAAAACTGACTGAGTTTCTGCCTCAGAAAATAAAAGTTGAAAAGCTAATAATAAAAGTACAGGTCTGGGGCTGTCTAAAATGCTCCAAAATGACAAAAAGCACCCTAAAAGTGGTCCGAATGACTATGTTAAGCCTTTCAAAGTCATATGATAGCTTTGTGTGACACTGAACAGACTGAAATTGAAGTCGTTTTTCACTGATAACATCCCCTCTAGTGAGTTAACCACTGAGTTGAACCCGAGAATCAGTCCAATTTATGAGAGAATCGTTTAGCCACATTTTGAGAAATGGATCAACTGATCAACTGGACAAAACTATTTCTCTCATAAACACGCAGGAACACACTAAAAAGAGTTAGGAAAGCTGTCATAACGATTTAAATTTTGGTCTGTTTTTCACACAAAGCCATTTTTATGTTTTTGTTTTTGTTTTGTTTTTTTTGTGCCATTTTGGAGCTTGACAGGCACATTTCTCATTTTTTCGATCTTACTATATGGAAAAAAAGAGGCCAAGATATTCTGCAAAAATTGCACCTTTTATGGGTATGAAATGACATGAGGGCAAGTAAATAATGTCAGAATTTGGGTGAAGTAGATACATCTTTAATGGAAAAATGTAAGAAATAATGTATATGTTCATGTTTGATATATCTGACATATAAAATAACAGTAAGAAAAAAAAATGTTTGAAAATGGAACCATTTATTGAACCTTTAGACAAAATATAACAGAAAATCTAAAAAAGGTTTGCATGTGTTTTTATGTTTTATATCATATTTGATACATCAGGCTTTTTTTTTTTTTCTTTTTTTTTGACCTGAAGAGGAAAAAACTTACTTTTTTTTTAGAGGCCCAAAATGAGTAAAAATATGCAATTTTGGTGCAGATGTTATAATTTTATGGCCAAAGATGGAATTCTTATTATGTAAATCAAAGAGATTTTTATAACAGTATAACAGATTATAAATATAAATAAAATTAAAACTGCATATAAATATTAGTTGTCATTCTATATCTTATTTAAATGCTGAAATAAAATAAATATAAATATTAGATTTAATGTAAATTTTACGTTAAAAATGTAAACATAAAAAAATTAAATCACTAAGATTACCAACTGGAAATAGCAGCACTGTGCAAAAAAAAAAAAAAAAAAAAAATGAAATAAAAACAAATTACATAAACTAATATAAATTACAAAAAAACAACAACTTTGACCACAGAAATGACTTAAAATTTAACTTTAAAAAAAGCTAATTAAAAATATCAATAAAAGCTCCAGTAGTACTTATATATAAGAATAACACTGGTGCTAGAAGCTTTTAAAATTTTCGTCTTGCCCATTTCTCTTAAATGCCATACTGTATCACAGTCTTCTCAAACTAAAGCAGGAGTGACCCAAGTTTCTCTCCTTCCAGGTTCTAATATATCCAATTATCTGCTTCACTTCAGATGAGCTGCTGTGTAAATACTCCAATGGGGGGAGCCCAAGCTCAGCGAGATATCTAGGTCCTGCCTGATCAATAAGGGCAGAGCCACGCAACCTGCCACGAATGCACCTTGACAAGGCCACGTTCCCCAAGGTCTAGCTCAGCGGCACTGTGCAATTATAGCCGCATAACTCACAATGACAAACAGCTGCCCGGAATGCTAAGTGTAGACCACCCAGATCCTTCCGCATAACACATGCCACAACAGACCTCAGGTAGAAGCCCTCTCACATGCAGAGATGAGCAGATAGGTGAAGATAGAGGATGACTGGAATTAAGATGAAGGAGGAATTCGTGTAGCATAAACCGTACCATAGGTCAACTCAAATCTAGTGCTGCCTCTGAGAATTAGCTGCACATTTTGACAGCTGTCATCGCAGATTTTGGGATAAAATGTTCCTTTCGAAGGCTGACAGAGGTCAGTTTAGCTACCGGGATTCGGTTGAGAAAAAATGACTGTGTATTCTCTGTTTGTTCCTGGTAATGTCACATTCATTTCATGCCTGGCTGTATTAAACAACAGTGCTGCACCGGTGCTAAAGATTTTCACGTCCGCTAAGATGGCCGCTAATTGTAGCATTTGTCATTTGACATCTTAAAGCAACCGAGAGATTTCTCTCACAGGGAGCCGTTGCGCAGCTGGAGGGATGCACGTTTGATCTCAACACTTGGACATCTCGTCTTTCCTTGTTAATGACCCTGTTTTCCAAGTTGAATCTGCCAGTAATGCATTTTTTCCATAGTCATGGCTCATTTTTTTAGTGGCCAAGCATGAATATCATAAATAGATAGCATGCTGCTTTTACAAGTTGGAAATGTTTTTGGTGAGATTTTTAATTTCACAGGACATTAACTCTTATACAACAAAGGCTTGTGTAAATAGATTTAGGCTGTCGCTTATCGAAAAAGTCAAACATTTCATAAAATTCCCAGTTAAATTTGTTTATGCATGAAAGGGTGGCATTTTATCGCTAGAAGCTTGATTTCCATTGAGGCTCGAGTCTGTGCATGCAAATCGCATCTTTGATGATCTATTTGCATTCTTTTATATGATTAATCATATAATAATTGACCAATCGATCACTTCTGTACTTGCCGTTCATTCACTCGGCCTGGGAATTTCATCAAGTGCTACAAAAGGCCCTGAAGGAAAAACTAGATGTCACCACTAGTGCTCAATGCTTGTTTTAAGGAGAGCTTCCTGAAACCTTGTTTATCAAAGGGCTAACACTGATGGTGGTGATACTGACACAATGCAAGAGATAAGCCACTTCACATCCTTATTGATTGCTAGCCCTGACAATCATCTGGAGACAAACTCTTGAGCATCCAGCCCTGACAACACTATTGTATATTTAAACTCACACACACACACGGACATCTAAAGCTTAAAGGAAAATTGGACCCAAAAATGAAAATTCTGTCATTATTTACTCACCCTCATGTTGTTCCAAACCAATAAGAACTTTTTCCATGAACACAAAAAAATGTCTAGCAAAAACATTGATCTTTTCCATATAATGAAAGTGAATGATGACCAAAGGTACCATTAAAGTGGTCCATACGGCTTTTGTGCTATGTTGCAAGTCATACAACAGATTTGTATGACGAACAAACCACAATTTAAGCCAAAAATGATGCCAAAAGTCATCTGTTCTTCTGTGACTTGTAACTGCTCATGATGCACCAAAATCAAATATTCCCATGTAAAAATAGTATAATTGAGATTTGAGGGTTATGGTGGAGAACATCAGCAGTAAATAAATAGGAATAATAGGAAGCTTAAATTGTGTGGACCACTTTTATTGTGCTTTTGTCTTTTTGAAGCTTGAAAGCTCGCTGTATGTACAAGAATATGCAGTTCATTATATAAAAGGAGAATAATTTTGTTTCACACAAGAAAGAAAGTCCAGTGACACTTACGTATTTACAGTTTGGCAGTATTCCTGTTGCTCAAACAGTAGAGCATAGGCCAAATGCATAAACGGAAATGCTAAAATGTAATTCACTTTCATTGTACATAACAAGAGCAGAACAGCATGAACATGCTGAAAATCATCTCCTTGGTGGTTTATGGAAGTAAGAATGTCATAGGTTTGGAGTTTTTGAAATTACTTTATAAAATGCTTTATTTAAAGCAATCATTCATGGGCTCATACCATAAACACTAGCAATACTATATGTACAGTATAATGTGGTCACAGGAAAAAAAAAAATCCTTACCACAATCTCGATTCCAAGCAGGTTTATTCAACCTACTATCAAAGCCGTGAAAGGAAACAAACGACCTGTGAGCAGCTACCAGCATATTAGCACTGAAACCTACAGCAATCTCTGTCAATTACAGTACCAATTCTCTCCCCATCTAACCACCTCCAAATTGGATAAAGGGGCAATCATCAGCTTAAAGGGTCCAAAACCTGCCCTTGGTATTCAAACGATGCCAAAGTTGTACATTTAATAATGACTGTCTCTCAATAATAAACAATAGACATGGATTAGATTTCTGGGATGCAAGTACGTTTGGGCAATTTCATTACGCCCCTCCTGTGCCGGTCGCTCTCTCCCTCCGATAGAAAAAATGAGCTCTCAGCAAGAATCACGCTGAATAAATGAAATACTTTAACACTGTAACAAGCAGAATAAAGGGCCCAGAGCAATGTCATACTCTGACACGCATTCATTTCTATATAATAGCCCATCCTGCAGAAATACACATGTAAACATGAGCCCCCACAGCGGTAGTTTTGACCTAAAACATCTCTGGCTGATTGATGGAGTCATATAATTTAATGTAGACATAACCGTCATCTCCACAGATTTGAAATGAACTATTTAATGACAAGAGAAACATCCAGTTAATAACTCTAGCGTCTGCTGTGACAAGAGTCAGAATTTAACATGCTTCTCACCGTTTACCACAGAACAAGGTCATGTGTGTTAAGGGCTACATTGTCCCCTGGATATCTTCCTGAATTGTTATATTCATTATCTGTTTTACTGAGATCAAAAAATGTGTAAGAATATGTTCCACTAAGACCTGTAAGATGGACTAAAAAAAAACATATTTACATAAATTAGTGCAGTTAGATGGCGTAAAAAGTAAAAATGGTGTTTAGGCTTTCCTTGGCTGAATTCCTGCTTTATGCGGTGCTACTCAAATGGGGCTAGCACAAAGTTAATTTAACTCTGTGCGATTTAAATGTTTCTGCGGATCATTAACAATGAACTCCATTTTCCTCTCAAGCACTGGTGGGTGAGCTCTTGCCTTTGGCAACATTAACCTTTTCCAGAATTTTCCTTGGACTGTATAAAGCGATATCTCAGCCTGTAAAGGCCCTGCTTAAAAAGATGAACAGATAAGGAAGAAAAATTGCAGTAAAATTTGTTAGCTCAAAAATGTATTTTGTATTTAAAAAAAAAAAGCATGCTTCTGATAGCCAGAGATTAACAATAAGCACACAACAATCAACCAAAATATTGTTTAAGCAATTTATATAAATACTAATAAATAGCTAAAAAAATGAAAATCAATAATAACATTTACATATAATATTTATTATATATATATATATATATATATATATATACACACACACACACACACACACACAATAATCAACGCAAATCTTACTTTTGTTAATCAATTAATCGATACTATTATATATTTTAAAATATATTATAAACTTTAAAAATGTCTGAAAAAATATAATTACATAATTTTATATATAATTCTAAACCTAATTACATATGAAATATATAAATATAATAATAATAATAATAATAATAATAATAATAATAATAATAATAATAATAATAATAATAATAATATTTTACTTATAATATTTATAATAGTAAATTTTATTAGCTTAATAAAAATAACAAATAATACAAAAATAAATATTTAATGACAATTATAAATGTATATTTTGATGCATTTAAAACATGCTGCTAAAAATAAAAGAATTGTTTGTACTGGGGCCAGCGAAAAATGTTGGTATGGCAAGTTCAAATCTGAACTAGCAGAAAAAAATTCTTCCCATTAAGACTTGTTAACATAAGTAAAAATAAAAAAAAATTAAAATAAATGCAAAAAGTGTGCTTTCCAATAAGCCAAAAGAGCGAATGAATGACAGAGCAGAAGATAAACAGGCATGCTGTCTAACATCTTGTAATGCCGTACTCTTTGCTCTCTGCTATTCAAGGGCAGGATAACTTTCATCGACAAAGCAGGCCATTCTCCTTTGGGTCACCCCGTTTTGGACAGATTTTCTGCATGTGCTTCGGAGCTTTTCCGAGGCCCACGCGGAGCTCTTGGGATGAGCGTCTGAATGGACATAATTGTGTTGCCCTTCCATTGCATTGCTTCGCTGTGGCTCCAGACGAACTGTTTGCCGTCTCGGCTGGGGAGGTGAGCGCAGTTAAACAATGACCGGACTGCATGACTGACACATCAAAAACTTTTCAGCCTCCCTTCCCTCTCAGTCTAGCAGGCCGGTTCCGAGGGGACTTCCCCTAATCCCTGCC
Source organism: Spinibarbus caldwelli (assembly GCA_039654775.1). Taxonomy (NCBI): domain Eukaryota; kingdom Metazoa; phylum Chordata; class Actinopteri; order Cypriniformes; family Cyprinidae; genus Spinibarbus; species Spinibarbus caldwelli. The sequence goes on from CM077257.1 coordinate 10,039,716, forward strand.
TCTCTGAATGGATGTTTAATCAAGGCCTGATTAGTGAGACGCTGCTGCTAGACGTCGCTGGAGCATTGTACCCTCTCGGCTCTCCTGAACAAGAGAAGCAAAAACAGATGAGAGGTGAGAGACGACCTTCTCCACTGTTCCTCTTTGACTTTCACTTGAATTATTTATTTGGTTTTTTTTTCTCCTCAACCATTCAGCTCATTAAGTCAGTTCACCTTTCTTGATTCCTGTTGTCTTGCACCTTCATTCCTTTCATACATACACGCTAAGGGGAAATAAGGGGGAAAATTGTTTTCCTTTCTTCTCCCAAATTTTCTTTTTATTCCAGAATTTTACAAGGACTGTCCTCTGGCTCTTAGCGAATGAATTAAACATCATGGATGGCTTCGTCTATGCAGAGGGGATTTAATGCAAAGACTTTGTTTCCTCTGGAAGTGTGAGACAGCACAGAAAGGCTGACAAACAGGATGGGCGTTTGGATGGAGGAAACACAAAGGCAACTTCCACAATGCATCCCATGGCTCTCTTTCACAAACACGCTACCTCAGTGGGAGCCATCAGAGATGGAGAAACATTATAGGTTCATATAACATTTATGAGTTTCTTTCATTGCTCTCATGAGTACTTTATTACCAGAAGCATATTTGATAATTCAGCTTTAAAAGGGGGTATATCAAGAAAAACAGGATTTTGCCTTGCTCATTTGATAAGAGTTTAAAAGAGACATCTGCTATGTAGACACATTCTAATTTTCCCGATGCAAAGCTTCCTCCCTTCCCAGTCCACAAAGACCATTTATGAAAACTAAACAACAAAAACGGAAATCATCAAGGTTACAATCATGAGTTTATGAAAGTAATAGTTCACCATAAAATTCCTTTTTATCTTTAAATTATTAAATTATCTTCATGTTGCTTCAAATCAGTATGTTGTTATGTTTTCAGCACAAGTCTTTTGTCTTTTTTTAATCTTCATATATTTTTGTATTTATTCAACACACACAAATTCGAAATGTCCTTTTTATAAAAAAAAAAAAGAGCCCTCAGACAAAGATCATGCATGCTGTAGGACATGTTGAACACTTGAATGCCTCAGTCGAGTGTACTCAGGTGAAATAACAGTGGTGTGCTAAAGAATAGCAACAGCTCTGCGATAAAGCTCAACGGTAGCCAGGGGCTACGAGAGCGGCCCCCTGTACGGCACCGATCACCAGAGGGGAATTCAAATCCTTTTCCCTCACAATCCAATTCTTCAAGGTTTGTCCCTTTATCTGCAGCAATTTACACAGGCTCAAGCCCTCTCCCCTTGATGAATGAAATGCTTTCGAGAGGTGTCATCGACACAGAACCGAAGCTACGGCATCCCCTTCTGTCTCCTTTTTCTGAAATTTCCCGTTCCCTCTTTTGACCGTTTTCTTCTAGTTTCATCTCAAGTCCAAATCTCAAAGTCAATCTGTATCCTTGAGCTTGTTTTATCAAGTTTTGGGAAAATAATTGAATACATTAATTATTAATTCCTTGAAAATAGTATTTACAATAAATAATAAAAGCATTGGCAAGTCACTGATTATTCTGAAGCCACAGGAAACTGACTTTGCACACACATACACTTAGGGCCAGTTGCATGACTATAGCCACTAAGACTGTGTCTTAACTAATTTGATCAACTAGCAGTTTTAAGTCAGAACACAGCTATGTTTGAATGGGAGTTCACAGAATAAAATGTAGATTTTTTTTCTGTAGAATTGTGTTATTATTGCATCTACCTAACTTGACCATGCCAAACAGACAAACCTTGACCCCATACCGTGTAGTAGTCTCGCGCTCAGTTTGGACAGACAAATTGCTTGTCGCTGGAAACTTGTCGCCTGGTTAGGACACGATGTAAGAATAGTTTACTGTCACATAAAGGAACAGAAAAATGGAGTGCAAACGTAACATTGTTTAAATTCAGCAGAAGTAGGGTTTCATCATTCTTTAAAAAAAAAAAGTCTTAAATATCCCTGAAAGGCACACTACTTGAATTAGAATATCCTAATTCATGGATAAACAACCCAATAGCCCTTGAGGAAACAGCAATACAAGTGCTAGATCTAAAACTCTTGATATTAACAAATGTAGACGCCTGAAGAAAAATAACCAAACCACCACTCATAGATACATCAATCATGCAGCAAATAAAGGCACTTTAGTGTCTCACAAAGAGAAAAAGAAACTTCTTCTTTCTCAAAAGCTTGAGGGAGTGCGACCCGCAGTGGGAACACAAACGCGTGGCAATGTCATCGGATGCAGCTCACCAATTGAATATATGGCCAAGAGACCAGAGAGGTGAATATGTCATGATGCATATGTTCAGCGTGAGTGCTGATGCTTACCTCTCCCAACTTCACATTTGTCTGACGGGTGGAATTACTGCCTGTGTCAGGCAGCGAGAGAAAGGGAGAGGAGAAGAGAATGTAGCCGATTGTCTACAGCAGTCCTCTGGGAACCCTCTCCCCACACCTGCTATCTCATTGGGCCAGGTGGGAGACGGAGCGAGAGAGACCCTGACAGCCCGACATGCTCAAGACAAAGTAGGGTACATCCCTCTCCTCCACCCTTGGCCAAACCATGTGTGAATAACACACCATTCAATGACTTTTTAAAACTTCTGGCTAAGCGCGAAGAAAAGACGACACTATGTTATACATCAAAACTGTTTCAGAGGTTACTGATGGTCTTGAATATGCATTGACTTTTTATATTTTATTTTTGGACTTATTTCTGGCTGTTTTATTTATTTATTTATCTATTTATTTGTTTGTTTGCCAGTTTAATTGTGACTGTCGAGAGAGAACAGAATATCATGCAGGCAAAACAGAAAGAAATAATGCAAGCTGGACTCAAAGTCATGAAGCCCACACAAGCACCATGGCTCAACATCCCATTTCCTACATATTCAAGTAGTGATATGGTGAGTTCTAAATACATGCATGTTCTGTAAAATTATTCCAGTGAGCAGTGGCGGTCCGTGAGGGAATTTTCTGAGGAAACCAATATGTAAATAAATATTAATGAAACCAGTTCACAAAAGTAGGTTTTAATAACACTGCTTTTTTTGTCTGATAATTATATTCACATACTCAGATCATCCCTGATATTTTAAAAATGTACAATAGATTAATAATTATATACAGTAATACTATATTAATATAATACTAGTAATATTAATAAAAGATTCTAATTATTAAACACACATATAAAGTGAACTGACGTGTGGCCAAGTATGGTGACCCATACTCAGAATTTGTGCTCTGCATTTAACCCATCCAAGTGCACACACACAGTAGTGAACACACACACCCAGAGCAGTGGGCAGCCAATGCTGCGGCACCCGGGGAGCAGTTGGGGGTTTGGTGCCTTGCTCAAGGGTCTCACCTCAGTCATGGTATTGAAGGTGGAGAGAGCGCTTGGCTATTCACTCCCCCCACCGACAATTCCTGCTGGACCTGAGACTCGAACCCGCGACCTTCGGGTTACAAGTCCGACTCTCTATTCATTAGACCACGACTTCCCCATGCAGTATAGAATATACATGCAGTATATATAGATACATGCAGTATAGAACAATGGAAAGAGAAAAAACAATAAAAGGATGTAAAAACAACAGCTAGACAGAAAGAACAGATACATAGAACAATAGAATGATAGAACAATAGATAAAACAATAGAAAGAATGATGAATAAAATGATAGAACAACAAAGAACAATAAACAAAACGGTGGAACAACAGAAAGAATGACAGATAAAATGAGAGAATGAATGATAGAAAAAACAACAAAGAAAGAACAATAGACAGGATGATAGATAGAACGTTAGAACAATAGAACAGAACGGTAGACAGAATGATAGAAAGAACAATAGATAGAACGATAGATAGAGACAGACAGACAGACAGTCAGATAGACAGATAGACAGATAGATAGATAGATAGATAGATAGATAGATAGATAGAGCATCTGTGCAACGAATAAAACTCACTACTGCACAAGAACAAAAAACATATATACATGCATTATACTGATCTTAGTTCTGCACATTAATAGGTAAATGATTCAAACAATAGCTAATTTCATCATTTTCACTGTTACATTAATTCTGCATACATTTTTGAGGAAGCTCAGCCTCCCTCGCCTCCTCTGACGGGCCGCCACGGCCAGCGAGACCAAACTGGCAAATGGCCATAGTTTGATCCTTAAGCATAACATCGGGAACTCATGCATTTTTATCAACAGAGCCATTTCAGAAACCTCAGAGCATGTTTGTTTAACATTTGCATTATTAAGCTTGGAAATCTGCTGATTGAAAGTCCCATCCAAGCTAGCCGACGCCTTTTGATATTGTCATGTGACACGCAAACTGGATCAAGTTGCCCTCGAGGAAACGTTGCCCAGAAACAAGGGCTGAACTCGAAACTTTTAGTGCAAATGTTACATTTTAGCATTAAGCTTCTTAGCGCTTCGGAATCAATGAGCTGATTTTTAACCTATTACAAATGTAAAATTGAGTGAGAAAAACAAACACGGCTGAAGATTTACCTTTTGTCTGTCAAGAGACTTCTTAAGCTCACTTGCTCGAGCGTAAGATTTTCCTTCCCCGATCTTGAAGTGCGTTCCAAATCAGCAATAATTCTGTGAACATATTGCTGACATTAGCCTAAAAGAGATTACAGAATGATTAGGGGGATCTGCTCTATTAAGACATGAGGGGGCTTAACAGAGCCAAACTCTTCATAGTGCAAATATTCTCTCGGCAGAGACAGGAGACGAGGGTTTATGAGGAGCACTCCGAGGACATCTCCCTGTCTCCAACATTAACCCAAGCATTGCAGTGAATCGTACGAATATTGCCAATTAAGATACATTTTTAATCACTGTATTACTGACACTGCAGAAGCCGAGACATTTTATTAGCATCCACATTGGCATTTAACTTCCAGCGCTGAGGATTTAATTGATTCCAATTTCAGTTCCCAAAATTTCAACAAACTTTCAGGAGAACAACGAGAGACACGCATTAGTACACGGCGCACACGCACGCACACACACACACACACGCAAGAACCAAACTCTAATTAAAATCTTCCAATTCAAGGACTCTTTTGATTGACCGTAATGCTTTAGTAATCTTGTCTCTGGGCCTTGACCTACTCTGTCGCTGTGCACGATTTATGGCACCCAATTACAATTTGTATTAAGCTTGCCAGGCGACTAGCCCCCAGTGAGTGAAGGAAAGGCCTTCTGAACCTAATAGAATGTGGCTTTACCACCGATTCCACCACCTCTGAGCTCTGCGGATCGACAGGGTAACAAACAGATATTTCATTGTGACTTCAGTGAAATAATAGGCTATGTTGTCTTGTTTATTAAAATAATGAGCAGCTAAATTCTTTGTGGTTCAAATTGGCAAAAGTGCAACCTGATGACTTTTATTTACATGAAAACTTGAGAATATCATTTAAAAGTATATTTTGTCTATTTAAGCAGTGTGGTTCTGTATACTGATCTGGGCCAGAGGGGCTCAAGGCAAAAAGGATGCTGGGTAGTTTGTGGCAAGCCATTGTCAATCAGTGTTAGTTCCAGAAAGGGGCGGTCAGAGCACAAGGTATATCTTGCACCCGTTTCTGACACAGATCGCACTTGTCAGCCAGAGATAAGCGCGTCCTCACCTTCCTGTATTTGACTTGCAAAACCAGTAACCCCCACTGACCGCCACAAACAGCAAACTCGATACTCGGAACAGTGACAGGACTGCGGACTCACAACGGACTACAAATTTAACCTGTTTGGAAAATTACAATATGTTTTGATAGAACAATGAACAATTTAATGGGAAAATTTCAAAGGGAAAGTTCAGTCCACTTATTATGACTCTTTTTAAAAAGATTAAATTGTCTTTTGGTTTTCAAAATGATAAAAGAGCCTGAATGAGCAAAACTACAAGATTAAGGAAAATGCTTTTAAAAATCATTCAAAAGATGAGACATATATAAACATATAGTGTTATATTTACACACTAGCAGTCAAAAGTTTGCAATAATTAAGTTTTTTTTTTTTTTAAAGAAGTCTCTTACGCGCACAAAGGATGAATTTATTTGACAGAAAATAGAGTAAAACAGTAATATCATGAAATATTTTTATAATTTAAAATAATCATTAATCATTTATTCCTGTGATGGCAAACGCTGCATTTTCATCAGCCATTACTCCAGTTTGTAGTGTTACATGATCCTTCAGAAATCATTCTAATATGCTATGAGCTTTGCATCACAAGAATAAATTACATTCTAAAATATAAAATATATATTCTTAATATTAATAATAAATATACAAGACAATAAATATACAAGAATATAAATGAAATTATTCAGAAAACAGGTATTTTAAATTGTAAAATTTCATAAAACTATAAAATCAGAAATATTTCACAATGTTATTGCTTTTATTTTTAATGCAGCCTTGGTGAGCATAAGAAACTTGTTCAGCATGTTCATGTTCAGCAAGGATATTAAATTGATCAATAGTGACAGTAAATGGTTTTAAAAATTATATTTAAAATAAATGCTGTTGTTTTTCACTTTTTATTCATCAAAGAATCCTGAAAAAAAGGTATCACGGTTTCCACAAAAACAGCAGGACAACTGTTTTCAAATCAGCATAATAGAGTGATTTTTGAAGGATTATGTGACACTGAAGACTGGAATAATGGAAGCAGAAAATCTAGAAAATTCAGCTTTGCCATTAGAGGGAAAAAAAGACATTTTAAAATATTTTGAAAAAAAAACCTGTTCTTTTAAATTGTTGTTTTTCAGTTTCTATAGAATAGGAATATAAAATTAATTTTATATTAAAAACAAATAAATATCGCAATTTCCATAGAACAAGACAAGCATGTTTCCCTTTAATCCATTCACTCATACCATCTGCATATTCTTGTCAATCTGCAAATGCCACAACACAAACCAGTAACATGACCTCAGCATTCTGAGGTTTTACGATATTGCCGGCTTGCTCTTATGAAGACAAGCGAAGCAGGGTAGCATTTTTTCTTGGAGGGTGAATTTTATTAGTTTGCCTTGTGCTTGATTTCCGTAACATTTCCGAGGTCCTGTTCGAGGTGGACCTCTTCACCATTTTTATAGTTTCTCTCTTTCTCTGGAATATCGAGCTGTGGCTCCATTATCACGTTGTTGCTCTGTGCCGGTTGGCCTGCATTCGTCTCTTTAACTTTCTTACTGATATGCTGACCGTGGTGTGCACTGTGATATATAGAGCTCCATTTTTCGCTATAATCATTTCATGTCCCTTACTGAACTGTGATTGTAAACCAAGCCATGCACAAACACATACACACACACACACACACACACACACACACACACACAAGAGTCAGACCCTGTGTTACTGTTGAACTGTGTGTCTCAATCAACACTGTCATTGGACTGGATGCGACAACAGATGAAGTCCTCGGTGGCTTGACCTCTATTACGTCACTTATTCACAGCTGATGAGCTGTGATAACATCTGATATCGATTAGAGGGTTGTAAAAAAAAAAAAAAAAAAAATGAGTGAGAGACACTGTGAGAGAATCTGCACCCTAAGCAGTTCAGATAGATTGATCAGGTTTGGTGCCCTGCCCCTCATCCAGAACGCAAAGACCAATTTCAGCGCGACCCGCCACACACACTTTTACACTAATTGTAAAGAGCTGTTCCAAATATAAATGCAAATCAGAGACTAAAAGCCATTAACAAACTGCTTTACATGATCTGAGCACCAAGCAGAAAGGTAGAAATGCAAGTGCGCAGTGTCCTCGTCTAGAATACAATCATTTTAAAACTTGCATAATCGCTCAGTATAAGTTAGGCAGAAAGGCTAAACATGTGCTAAAAAGTGTTAAACATTATTAAGGGAAAGATTAAATACTATAAAGGCAAACACTTCTCTGTTGGGGGTCTGCTTTATCTTCATGAAAGAGTTCATATCATACATTTTTCATCATTTTTCTCCCTAAGGTCTCCACAGAATGGTTAGTATTTGACCATATGAGACCATATTAAACCTCTTTCTGAACTTTAAATTAAACAATACTTTGCCTTTAAGACTCCAGTGTAGTTTTTAACTGGCCTACAACAGCCACTTTGCAAAACAACCACAATCAACTTAAAATGGGACAAAGAAACTAAGGTCACAAAAGGTTACAAATGATTTAAAAAAAAAAAAAAAAAGTAAATAAATAAAAAAATCAATGCTGTTCTTTTGAATTTTCTATTTTAAATCAATCATTCCTGGCAAAAAAATATATATATATATATATATATATATATATATATATATACTCCAGTCTTCAGTGTCACATGATCCTTCAGAAATCATTCTAATATGCTGATTTGGTATTCAAGAAACATTACCTGATATTAACAGTGTTGAAAACATTGATATATAAGATTAAAAATAACACTACTGAGCCCAAATTTTGAACGATAATTATATTATATTACAGTATATTATATTATATTATTGTACAATTATAATAACACAGTTATTTTTAATTATTATGGAGTTTTTATTTTTTTAATAGTTATAGTTATTATTAATTATTTACAGTTATTTCAATGCTATGAAAAATGCCACACAAGATTTTTTATTTATTTTTTTATTTATTTTTTTATTTTTCAGAATCATTTTAACAGTAGGTTTCATATGTTAAACACCTTAAAAGGAAAAATTTGATTTCACATTCTAAGGACATCTCAGTCCCGTCATAATATGAATGTCTGTTAACTCAATTCCCTACAGCCTCTATACACTGGAGTAATGCTGGAAATGTGCATTACAGTACGCTTATCATTTACCCTCTGCCCAATTAAGATAAAGGGAGAAAAAAACAAAAGGGAGAAACCAAAGTACACTATCAAAGTAACTAAATAAACAAAGACGAACAGACTTGGAAAACGACGCCATCCAAATACAGGTGTGAGAGATAGAAGTGGCGCCATGGAATTCTCTCCCCCCAGCCCGCAGTGAGATTCCAGGAGGGTCCTGGCTGCCATTGATCACATCTTAGGCTCCACTTTGACGTTTTTTCCAATCAATGCCCAAGAGGAGAAAAAAAGGGCACTCATCGATGAATGACATCAATGATGTACAACCACTGCGATCGGCCCGGCAGCACCTGCCTGTCCCGTCCTAACAGTAAGGGACGCAGCCACTGTTGGCCAAGGACAAAAGGAGGACTCTGGCTTTGGAGATTGGCGGGGATTTGCACTATAGCAGGTGCAGAATCTCCTTTCTTCCTGCTGGTACTGAGGCATAGGGCCGGTGGGGTGCTTCCTGCTCCCCACACGACGGGCCTGTCCCATAGCCGGCTACAGGCCAGGGCTGAACAGTGCCAGAGTACATCTACGAAAAACACACACACACACACACAGGGAGGAAACGAGAGTCGTGTTCTGCTTGACGACTCGCTTTCCATTTCAATAAAATAGCCGTCTGTAACGCCCAACACGACCTGATGTAAACTACAAGTGTCTACATGCGAGTTTATAAGGAAGGTCAGATGGAATCATGTTATTTTCAAAGACAATCTATTCCATGGGTCAGAACAATGAGAGAAGAGTTCAGTGATGGATAAGACAGCTCTATCTGACATTCTGATGACAGCTCGAAGAACTGAGCAAAAAGAAACAGACAAGGCCCTGTCCTGATGAGGCAGAGGTAAAGCCTTTTCACTTGCGAGTAATTTCATTCAAATCAATTCAACTCAAACTTTCAATTCAAATTAGGTTAACACTGAAGGTTGCATTCAAATAAGTCTTTGTCCTGACTCGTGAAAGAGCGAGAGGGACACGATCAGAAGACCCTAGAGAACATTTTGGACTATAACTAACCAGCACATCAGATATTTCAAGTGAAAGGACCTTAGTCAAGGTGAATGCTGTATTTAATTAATAAACTGAATTTTAAAACAAGGCTGTGGAAAAAGATACACAGGTATACAAAAGGTCCAAAGTCATGTACATTTTTCACAATAAAATAAAGTTAAATTTATAAATAATTTATTTAAATTGTGTTATTTAATTTTAATATTAAAAAATATATATTTCTGTAAAATATAAAATTATATATAATTTTATACTGTTCAAAAGTTTGGGGTCAGTACATATTTTTTACAATAACTTTATAAAACGTAAAAATATATATACAATTTTATTCAGCAAAAATGCATTAAACTGATCAAAAGTGACAGTAGAGTTACTGTTCTTTTGAACTTTCTATTCATAAAATAATCCTGAAAATAATGTATTATGGTTTCCACATAAATATCAATCAGCACAACTGTTTCAACATTGATAATAGTAAAAAAAAAAAAAAAAATGTTTCTTGGGCACCAAATTACCATAACAAAATAATTTCTGAAGGATCATGTGACACTGAAGACTGGAGTAATGGCTGCTGAAAATTTAGCTTTGCCACCACAATAATAAATTATATGTTAAAATATATTAAAATAGAAAATTTTTTAACGTTAATATTTTTTGTAACTTTTTTATTATAATAATGTTAGAATATTATACAATTATAATAACAAGCAACATAGAGTTACTTATATCTATTTATAATTATTCAAATTTTATAGAAAAATACCACACAAACAAAATTGTTCTGAAGAAAGAAAAGTTGACAAATTACATTTTACTATATTTTTGATCAAATAAATGCAGCCTTGGTGAGCATTAGTGCCTATTAAAAATGTACTAACCAATATAGAATTATTTATTTATTAAAAATGTTTAGTTTAATTAAACATGCAAACAAATTAATATATAAAAACTCTTAAGTCGCATAGAGGGCATACGATATTGCCATCTTGTTCGTATAAAGACAAGCGAAGTAGGGTAATGTCAAATCCAGGGGTTTTAAGACCATTATAGAGTGTAGTGATTGTGCGACAGCGGTTGTGATTTATGGATTTTCAGCTTGGAGCCGTAGTGAATAAAGGTCTTCTGTTTAGCATTGCGCTCAGGGTTGCGCTGTAATTATCTGTCCGTGGATTGTATTATCCTGATTCTTCAAGTCCTGTAAATGTGGTCAGCAAGTTGCTCTGAAACAAAACAAAGTGTCCTCATTAACTTTACTTCGCATGCAGTGACATTGTTTTAGTTTGAATTTAAACCATGTTGACACTTGCAAATGTCACACTCAAACAAGCATGGGCGCAGAGCAAAAATTACTTGATAATGTATTGTCACCGCAGTCTGCAAATGCATACTTAAAACTCTTTACTTAAAAGTAAACAGCATGCACACTAAAGCAGCAGAAACTCTCTCTGCATACCCAAGAGCGAGGCAGGCAGGTTATCTCAGCAAAAAAAAAAAATAGCGTTCTGGTTTTCTCTGGACTGGAAGGAACACTTGAAAGGAAAGCCCCTGCGGAGAAGGACTCAACAGAGACCGTACGATGATTTGTATTCAAACCCGAAGACCTCATGCTGTAACTTCATGGAAACACTGGACCGAATGTGAAGGATGTCCTCGCGTTGTCAGCATGCCTTGCCTCGTGCGTTTTCATCTTCTATCCGTTCGTGGGCTTAAGGAGACTGGAACGTGACAAAATGCAAAGAGAAGTTTTTGTTGCTTTCTGTCTGTGTGTAGTTTGTTTGATGATTAACCAGCAGGCTAACTGACATAGAGGAGGTGGCTGGCCCCTGGTGGGAGCCGCTCCAAAGCTTTCCAAAGTCCTGAAAGCTTCACTCCTACATGCTTTCTTTATTTAGCTCCTGCAAACATGGCTGCTAAGGAACGACAGAAGCTGTTTTAGACACATGAGAAGTTTTCCTTAGCTGTGCTTTTTACACTCTGCAAAAAGATACGGTGACCTCTGCATAAATGTGGCTGTGACTGCATGTGCACTAAAATGAAACTATTACATGTGGCCGAGATGAGAAGCTGATGAATTCAACACTGCCAGTATCTGACCACATCTTTCTGTACAACACTCCACAGGCACCATTTGACCATCACACATTACCCTGGACTGAAAAAACTCACTCTCGCTCTCTCCTTATTATGAACACTTTTGTGTTCATAATAAGGAGTATATTTATACTCATATTATATTAATATACAATTTATATAATATAATATAATATAATATAATATAATATAATATAATATAATATAATATAATATAATATAATATAATATAATCTTCAGCACCCCTTAACCCCACATCATAATAATAATAAAAAAATAATAATAATAAAATTGATTTCTGAAATTGATTGAATTTTTTTATAATAATATAATTTATAATATAATATAATATAATATATCTCCAGCATCCCTCGACCCTACATAATAATAATAATAATAATAATAATAATAATAATAATAATAATAATAATAATAATTTATATTGATATATTAATATTGTTTAAATGGATTTTTGAGATTAATTCCAGTTATTTTTATAATCTAATAATATAATATAATATAATATAATACATTCTTCAATATATATAAACATAAACATAATATAATATATTCTTCAGCATCCCTCGACTCTACATAAGACAAGAAGTTTAGAGAATAGAATAGAATAGAACAGAATAGAATAATATATTCTTCAGCATCACTCGACTCTACATAAGACAAGAGGTTTATAGAATAGAATAGAATAGAATAGAATAGAATAGAATAGATAAAATCTATTTATAATACAACAGATAAATATTTCATACATATTTAAAATACTGAAATGTATTATTTATTCATGACAAAGTTTTTATAGGCCTTTTTTATTTTATTTTATATTTATTTATTTTGTTATTATGAAGATTTGCATTATATTGCAATTATTTTTATGACAATTATTAGTCTACCAAATGGCATTGTGACAGTCCTAACATGCAATGGAGACTATAGCGCACAGTAACAAAACCGGTCTTCTGTTAATTTTCTCTTTAAAGACAACTACTGTCATGGCACAGCAATATATTAAAAGATAATCTTGCTGAACAATTTAGCTAGAGTCAACGTGTTTATAGCTAGTTACCTGAACAACGCCATATCCTGTTTAGTGGTACAAACATTAGATAGTAACTCCATCTTTCCCTTGAGTACTGAGGTTTGTTACCACCAGAACGATGCAAAAACGCACGTTAAGCATGTCCAGCATTTGCGTACTTACGTAAGTTATATTTCTGGCCTAAGGGTTAATACATGCTACCAAAGATCTCTCTTTCTCTCCCTGTCTCTCTCTCTCCAGGGATAGTGAGCGGCCGGTTGGACCGGAGCTGTCAGCTCTCTCTCCTGTAACAAGTGTGCCTGACGCAGAGAAGTTGGCAGAGGCAATGGATGTAAGCGCACTGAGGGTTTATGGGAGATGACAGCTCCTGCTAAATAAAAGCACACGTGCAGAGACAGTGTACGGGGAGAGCGAGCACAAGGGCCTTGCTGCTCAACACAGCCTCTAGCCAGCCAGGGCAGAACCTCGGCTAACTATCACCATCCCTATTGTGACTAGTGCTATCACTATATCAACAATACTGTTCAAGACTGGTAGTGAACTCTAAGCTCCCGATACTGATGCAACTACTGCTAATAATGCTGCAGTTGCTACCTGCCACAGCTATAGGAAAAGGTACGGCTAAAAATATCCAGGAGAAAATACCAGGAGGTCTGTGGTGAAACTATGACCTGCTTGTAATTGATTTACAAGATACATTGAGGCTTTTGTCATGGATGTCTGTTTAAATGGAAAAAAAAATAATAACATAAAATAATAATAATAATAATAATAATAATAATAATAATAGGAAACAAGGAAAGCACACAAAATCAAGACTAGGGATGCACCAACATTAAAATTGGGTGATACCAATAAGTTGACAATTTTTTTGATGTAATGGCCAGAAACTGAAAAATGTCTCTTTAATGGCTATTAAAATTTTATTTTATAATTTTAAAATGTTATACTTTGTATTTTGTCTAAATAAATGAAAATTGAAACCAAAAAAATTACAATTTAGTCATTTGCTACAAGTAAACTTTAGCAGCACAACATTCAATTTAGTGATTTAATAATTAATTTATGTATTATTATTTGTATTATATATTTCTTATTAGTAGTATTTTTTATTACTATTTGTTATTTAATTTATTAATTTATTGACACAAACACACACACACACACATTCAATATTGACTGAAGCATATACATACAATATATATATATATAGTAATTTCAGGCAATATCAAATCAGTGTTATTTTTGTTTTATAAATAATGTTTCATTGACATTTTGAATTCATTTTCATTTTTATATTTTTCATTTTACATTTAGATTAATATTTAGCAATTTTATGTGTGCTTATATGTGTGTATATATATTTCATTTATTTTATTTCAGTTTTACGTATGTTTTAGTTTTCATTTACTTTCAATTAGTAACTTCAGTGCTTAAATATTCATCTAATATTTATTTTTTTATTTTCAGCTTTGTTTCAATTAATATTAAAAATATTTAATTAATATGAATATTAATTCATGCATATTAATTGGGTAAACCTTACTTGGTAACCTTCTGAGAGCATCTAGTCAAAGTAACTGTGCACCTTGTTTCTTATTGAAAAGGGCTTCTAAACAAAGATGTTTATTTAGATCTCTAAAATTTAGTGCAAAAAGCTGTGCTAAGATTTACTGCAGGGTTTAAATCTTTAAATCTGTCTTTTAAAGGTGTCTGTCTGCTGAAAGTTCAAAAGATTTTTTCTTGCTCCTGATTTCAATGCAATCAAAAGGATGCATGTTATGATTTGTTTATGTTGCGATGCTTTTAGACAATAAATCAATACGAACACACACACACATTTTGCACATATACAAAGTGTACATTTTCTCAGTGTTTGTTTCTCTGTTGTGTTCAGTCAGCATGTCTGTATTTGTTAAGTCAATGCGGCTGTTAGTGAGAATTTTTGTTGAGGACACCATTCTTTGTTTCTCTCTCTCTCTCTCTCTCTCTCTCTCTCTCTCTCTCTCTTTCTCTCTCTCTCTCTCTCTCTCTCTCTCAGTGAACACACACACTGGCCATTTTCACCTCTCATGGATGTGTAATGCTCCGAACAGTAAGTGAGAGTCTCCGAAGTGTTTAAGGCCAGACCTGGCTGCCATGCGGGGAAGGGACGGTCCAGTGGAGTATGGGATCTGCCTGCAGATGCACTGGCCGCTGTCAGTTGACTGCTCCTCATGCTGAGGCGGGTCAAACCCTGCACTCACTAACAACCTGACCATCTGTCATCC
Organism: Spinibarbus caldwelli; assembly: GCA_039654775.1. NCBI lineage: Eukaryota > Metazoa > Chordata > Actinopteri > Cypriniformes > Cyprinidae > Spinibarbus > Spinibarbus caldwelli. The sequence continues at coordinate 10,055,053 of CM077257.1, forward strand.
CTTGTGCTAAGCCACACTTACAGCTCACAGGTGTGACTGGACAAATTGAACACACCGTTATATCTCTATTGATAAAAAGGATATGGCTGATTATGTCCAAAGTCCCTTTAAAAGGGATAGTATACCAAAAAATTTATATTTCCATTGTTTACTCTCTCTGATGTTGTTTCAAAACTGATATTCGTTCATCTGTGTAACAAAAGCAGATGCAATGTCTCAAAATAGGATTTTTTTTCTTTCAGTAACACTTTAGTTTAGGGACCAATTCTCACTATTAACTACTAGTTGCTTATTAGCATGCCTCTTATTAACATATTGGTTGTTTATTGGTATGCATAAAGCACATATTCTACATGACCATATTCTACATCCCTAATCCTAAACTTAACAACTACCTTACTATTAATAAGCAGCAAATTAGTAGCTGAGGCAGAAGTCATAGTTAATGGTTTGTTAATAACAAAAAAATTCTGCGGTCTGCTGGGAGAAAAATGGCTCTAGTAGCTACACCGTGGAAATACACATATGGGAACCCAATAGGGTCACTCATATGGGCACTAGCCTCACACCAGATTTCACGAATTCATTGGCTGAAAGGCCTGGCACCGGACGCTCTGCCACATCCAGTCGCCGGAGTGCTGGAAGACACGACAGGGTTTGCCTGGTTAAGGAACTCTCTGAAGAATTAGGCGTTAAGGACGCTGCAAGCCGACTCTGAACTGGGCCTCTCAGTGTCACTACCCATTTGAGGTGAGAACACAGGAAGAAACCGGTTCAACACGTAGGCTATAGAACCTAGCGAACGTGTTAGGAGTCGCCCAGCCCGCAGCTCTACAAATGTCTGCTAGCGAGGCACCACGAGCCAGCACCCAGGATGATGCGACACCCCTAGTGGAGTGAGCACGCAGCCTGAGCGGGCAGGGCACACCTTGTGCTTCATAGGCCAAGGTGATGGCATCCACTATCCAGTGGGCCATCCTCTGCTTGGAGACAGCCTTCCCCTTCTGCTGTCCTCCGTAACAGACAAAGAGCTGTTCTGAGGTCGTAAAGCTCTGAATTCAGGACAGAGCAAAGCTAGGGCTGGGTCTGCCTCCTCTAGGGGCAGCGCTTGCAGGTTCACCACCTGGTCCCTGAAGGGAGTGGTAGAAACCTTGGGCACGTAGCCGTGGGTCTCAGTGTTGCACTGGAGTTAGCCAGCCCGAAATCAAGGCACGATTCGTCGACAGAAAATGCCTGCAGGTCCCCCACCCTCTTAATCGAGGCCAATGTAGTCAGGAGTAGGGTTTTCATAGAAAGAAACTTCAACTCGACAGACTGCAAAGGCTCGAAGGGGGCAGTCTGAAGGGCTCTTAGCAACCCCCTTGCCCCCCTAAGGAACCTGAAGACCAGATCATGCTTCCCACGACCTCCCCTCTACGGGGTCGTGGTGGGCAGAAATGGCAGCAACGTAAACCTTAAGGGTGGAGGGGGACAGCCTACGCTCCAACCCTTGCTGCAGGAAGGAAAGCACGGCTCTGATCGAACATCTCCGGGGGTCCTCATGGTGAGAGGAACACCATTCAACGAACAGGTTCCACTTCAGAGCATTGGTCCGTCTAGTGGACGATGCTCGAGCTGAAGCGATAGTTAGTGCTACCTCCTGGGGTAGGTCACCTAGAACCTCCGCATCCCATCCAGGGACCACATGTGGAGTTTTCACAGGACCAGACGTGGGTGCCAGAGGGTGCCCTGTCTCTGAGAAAGCAGATCCTTCCTCAGAGGAATCGGCCAGGGAGGGGCTGTCGCAAGGAGCATGAGTTCTGGGAACTAGGTCCTGTTGGGCCAATATGGAGCCACTAACAGGACCTGCTCCTCATCCTCCCTGATCTTGCACAGTGTCTGTGCTAGTAGGCTCACTGGGGGAAACGCATATTTGCACAGGCCCCGGGGCCAGCTGTGTGCCAGTGCATCCATGCCGAGCGTTGCCTCGGCTAGGGAGTAGAACCACTGGCAGTGGGTGGTCTCCGGAGATGCAAACAGGCCTACCTGAGCAACTCAGAACCGCCTCCAAATCAGCTGAACCGCCTGGGGATGGAGTCTCCACTCCCCTGGAAGTGCTGCTCGAGACAGCTCGTCGGCTGCCCGATTGAACACTCCTGCGATGTGGATGGCACGAAGGGACCTCAGATGCTTCTGACTCCAGAGGAGGAGGTGGCGGGGCGAGTTGCGACATGCGAGTTGCGACTTGCCGGTTGATATACACAACGGTCGCAGTGTTGTCCATACGGACCAGAACGTCCCTGCCCCGAAGGCACCCTCTGAGGCGGCTCAGGGCAAGGCGTACTGCCAGCAACTCGAGGCAATTGATATGCCAATGCAGTTGGGGACCCGTCCATACCCCTGACACTGCGTGCCCTTGTACGTGGCATCCCAGCCAGTGGCCGAGGCATCCGTGAATACCATAGCATGCCTGGATACCTGATCCAGGTGCACTCCTGCCCGAAGGAACGAGGGATCTGTCCACGGGCTGAAGGTTTTGCGGCAGGCCGGTGTAATCTGAACCCGGTGAGTACCGTATCGCCACGCCCACCTTGGGACTCGGCCATGGAGCCAGTGCTGAAGCGGTCTCATATGGAGCAGACTGAGCTGAACTATCGCCGCAGCTGCAGCCATATGCCCCAGCAGCCTCTGAAAGAGTTTCAGTGGGACCACCATCCTGCTTGATAAAGTCTTGAGGCAGTTCAGCACCGACTGAGCACATTCCTGGGTGAGGCGTGCTGTCTGGTTGACCGAGTCCAACTCCATACCGAGAAAAGAGATCCTCTGCATTGACACGAGTTTGCTCTTTTCCCAGTTGACCCGAAGACCCAACTGGCTGAGGTGCCTGAGCACCAGGTCCCTGTGTGCGCACAACTGCTCACAAGACTGTGCGAGTATGAGCCAGTCATCGAGATAGCTGAGGATGTGCACACCCCGTTCTCTCAAGGGAACAAGGGCCGCCTCCGCGACTTTGGTGAAGATGCGAGGCGATAGGGACAGCCCGAAGGGCAGGACCTGGTACTGATACGCCCGACCCTCGAACGCGAACCACAGGTTTTCTGCGTCAACATTTTGAATGGCAGCTTGTAAAGCGCATGGTTCAAAACTCGCAGATCTAAGATCGGTCGTAACCCACCACTTTTCTTGGACACAATGAAGTAAGGGCTGTAAAACCCTGGCCTCATATCGGCTGGAGGGACCGGCTCTATCGCATCCTTCGCTAGCAGGACTGCAATCTCCGGACGCAAGACAGGGGCATCGACAGCCTTGACTGAAGTGAACCGGATGCCCCTGAACTTGGGGGGACGCTGGGTGAACTGAATCGTATAGCCGAGTCTGATGGTCTGCATGAGCCACCGGGACGGACTGGGGAGCGCTAGCCAGTTTCTGAGAGACCGTGCCAGCGGAACCAACGGGGCCACCAACGTACCCGCGGTGGAGCAGCGTGGTGGAACACAGGGACCCGGCTCGGGGCCTGTGACAGCCTGGCCTGTGACAGTAGGGGGCAGGGTCTGGGTGTGAAGTGTGACACTCACCTGATTCCTCCTCGTGCAGGAGAAAACGCAGGAGCCCGGCTTGAGGCCTGTGACAGCCCGTTGTGTGACGCCATGAAGTGGGGACTCAAGTGCAACAGCACTTACCTGGTTCCACGAATGGGCTGGGGGGTGCTCTTGGGCAACCCGCTGCTGCCTGCTGGCGAGAGAGGAGGAGAGAAGTGATCCCGTGATGCACGGTTCACCACTCTCCTCTTCTTGAGACCCAGAGACTGAGGAAACTGCTCTTTTATTGAAGTTTTGGGTACCGCTGGCTGCTGGGTCAGCGGCGGAACAAAAACAAAACGAGACAAAAGATTCTCCACCCGGCCCTGGTGCGGTCCTGGTCCAGTCACCATTTCCCGATGAGCAGTCTCCACCATCTCTGGGTCGCCCATCTCAGGGCCTCTTGCACTTACGCTTCCCGCCAGGTTTGGCGGGGGCCTGGAAGGGCTGAGCGTCCTGCCTGCGACCGGCTCCACGACGCTGCCTGGTGGAAGGCTGCTGCGGCTGCATGGGAGCGGGGGCGGCTGCAGGGGGGGCTCCCACGGCGACGAGCAGGCTGAAGGACTGCAACCAGGGTGGAAGCAGCAGGTTTCCTCCGGCGCATGATGTGTTTTATCGCCTCAGTCTGCTTCTGTGCTGCCGAGAACTGCTGGGCAAAGCTCTTGACAGCGTCGCCGAAAAGGCCGGTCTGCGACACGGAAGCATTCAGAAACTGTACCTTCTCCTGCTCCTTCATGTCAGCTAGACACAACCAGAGATTGCACTCCTGGACCACTAGCATGGACATCGCACGACCCAGAGACTGTGCAGTCACCTTTGTCGCTCGAAGTGCGACGTCTGTCGCAGCACGCAGTTCATGTAGAACCACCAGGTCATGGATACACTCGTACAGGTCTTTCAGGGCTTTGGCCTAGTGGACCTGCAGTAATGCCATGGCGTGGATGGCAGAAGCCGCCTCCCAACAAGCTCTGTAAGCACTGCCAGTTAGGCCTGATGAATACTTACAGGCCCGTGAGGGGAGACACGGGTCACCCCGCAGAGTGGTAGCGGCTGTTGGACACAGTTGCATGGCCAAAGACCGCTCCACCGAGGGGATGCCCGCGTACCCCAAAGCGGCCCCACCATAGAGGGTGGTGAGGGTGGAGGAGCCACAAGATTTGTTTCGGGCAGTGAAAGGTGCCTTCCACGATCTAGTGAGCTCTTCATGCACCGGAGGGGGGTGCTGAGAACCAGCACGACCCCCATCGAGAAACCATTCGTCCAGCCTCGAAGGATCAGGACGCAGTGGAGGATTCCACATGAGCCCGACATTCTTGGCGGCCCGGGAAAGCATAGCTCTCACCTCTGGGTCTGGCTCAGACAACGCTACCACACCCGAAGGGGACAACGCAGCCGAGTCGTCATCCCCAGAGAGAGAGGGCTCGCCCTCCGATGCAGCGATCGACATCTGCTCGTCAGAGGGGGCACCGAAGGAAACGAGTGGTGCCCTCTATCCTGCAGAAGGCCCAGCCCGGTCCAACAGCAGCTCCACCGGCTGCGGAGTGCTTGAGGGGTGAAGAACTCCACTTGGGGAAGCCCTCACCGTGATCCTCAAATCACCTCTGACTCCACCGGAAGCAGCGCTGCCCCGGGTGCCGGGACGAACGCTGAATCGCGGCAGAGGCAGAGGGTCTCCGCTATGTCAAACATGGCGGAGTCCCTCTGCCTATGCCGCGAACTCCAAGATGGTCATGTCCCCACAAGAAGAACATGCACCATCCACGAAAGCTTCCTCAGCGTGCTTAATGCCCAGACACGTGAGACAGCGATCGTGACCGTCCTGAGGCGCCAGGAAACGACCACTCCCAGAAATACACAGGTGATAAGACATCTTTAAAAAGACGCAATCACCCGTGTTGCTCTTTTAGAGAAATTGCTCTTTTAGTGCTGAAGCACGCAGGGGAGCTGGCCACCGCACACTCCTGGTGTGGCTGTCTGCACGATCTTTGTTGAAGCCGCGAGACCGTGACCACCGCTGCTGTCGCCATAATGCCCGCACTCGCTCGTTCTCTCTGCAACACTGAAGTAGAGAGCAGTAGTGATGCACCACTCCTCGGCTCCAGAATTAATGCGGTGCACCTGCTGCCTCTTATACCCGCGCTGCGGGGTGTGGCAGCTGGATGCGAAATCCGCATGCCAATGTCCATTGGCTTGTTTAGTTACACTCGAAGTGGATTGGTCTCTCTGGCGAGATCCCATCCGTCGGTCATTCGTAGTGACCGACTGAAGGGGAACTGCATTTTTAGGATGGTCAATTTGTGTGAATGGATGATTGGTTCTATTAAATGAAAGCTGCCATATAGTTTTGCAATTTTTTAATAATTAAATGTTTTCTCAATTTTCTGAGTTGTGTCTGCAATCAACTGCAGGATATACTGTAATGAAAGCTTGAAAAGTAGAGGGCACAAAATTATACTGAAATATAAATACAGGTGAAGTTGAGTTCTTTGTAATGAAATTGTCAAAAAGACTCACAAATCAATCTCAAACTCATACGTTATCATTTTGAACCTGTCTAACAACTTTAAAGAACCAATCTGGGCTGAGTTTCCCAAAACCGCTGGCAACCTAGTCTCATAAAGCTTAGCTTAAACTAATTTAATGATTTGTAGCATCTGACTCAATCACTAAACCATTACTTTCAATCAAGAGCCACTCAAAACGAACAGAAAACTGCAACTATACAAAAAAAGAAGTGTTGTTAAGCTACCTGACTCACTAAGAAGTATCAGAATTCAGAGTTGTATTGACTTAATTCTCATTTAGATCCCGTTCAAACTCTTTGCTCTTCTGACACCTTTATACAAGTATAAATGCCAATGATTACACCATTGATAAAATATAGGATATTGTACAGAGAAGAAGTGTGAGATTGTGTAAAGATCTATTTGTGCCGTGTGTGTAAGGATATTTGTGCCGTTAGGCCCATCAGCCTTCCGCGTTTCCTTTCCCTGCCGCCCATGCCAGCTCTTTTACCAACTAATACCAGTTCACCCATTTTCTCCTCTCTCACCTCAGGACAGTTCCCCCCGCCCCCATTCAACCTCCCTATCTTCCCGCCGCAGCCCTCTGAAATACCCGCCACGGCCGCACAGCAGATCATGCCAGCGCAAAAGCCGTAGCCCCGTCCTTATTACAGCGGCTTCCACAGCGCTCTAATCACTGCCACCAGACCCGGCACAGAGAGAGAGAGAAAGAGAGAGCGAACATTCGCTAATGGCCAGGGTCTGTGTGTCTGCAATGGCTGCTGTGTTAACTAGCTTTTCTGCCTGTTTTGGTGGATTCGGGCGATGCAGGAGTGTCTCTCCAGGGGCCAGAGGCGACCGTATTCCTCCCTTGACACACAATGATAACCAATGCTCTCGCAGGACCGGTGCTGCTCTGCACACACACATACACACGCACACAAAATCCAACATCAAACGGACTGTGGATAAAGCTAGTCTTTCCCCCAGCCAGTCTGCTTTTTTATTTCCCCCCTCTGTGAAGGAGAGGAAATTGTTGGCTAAGCTGTCTTTTGTCAGGGCGTTTCAGAGGCACAGTCCAAACACTGGTCCCTCATTTCGCAGCTCCGGTATACCGTTTAGAACGCAGTTTGTGCATTCAGAGGAAAAGTTATGACCCCTAACCAGGTGTTGCTGTGATGTTTTCCTTCCTTATGATATTGTATACTGTATTCGCCCCATTCCTCACTTCACAACCGGCATTGTGAGGGTGTTTTTTTTTTTTCAGTCGGGAGTCTCACGGATAGCACAAGCATTATCCAGTCTAGGACCACACAATCTCTGTGAGTCTGACTATCAAAGCCATTCCTTGGAGGGCATGGATTCGACTGCTATGGTCTTGGCAGTCGCATATGGAAATGTTGCCTAGCTGAATACTGAGGGATTACACTAGAGCTGTCATCAACACATGTCGCCAAAGGTTGTTGCTGCTGTTAGATACATTTTTAAAGCTTTCCTTTGAGCCTGGCTCCCTTTAAACTTTCACAATTTGATGGGAAAACAATGACTGATAATCTTGTAGACGACAACATCAGGCCAGCTGAAATCTTTAAAAACAAATGTGGGATGCACAGTTTGGTCTGTTAAAGCTATAGTGTTAATCTAGTTCATTGAGTACCTTTTTTTGTAAAGATCTCTCTTGTGCTTACCAAAGCTGCATTTATTTGGTCAAAAAATCTGTAATATCCTGAAATATTATTACAGTTTAAAATAACTCTATTCAAAATTAATACACTTTAAACTGTAATTTATTCCTGTGGTGCCAAAGCTGAATTTTCAGCAGCCATTCCCTCCACATTATCCTTCAGAAATCATTATATGCTGATTTGGTGTTCAAGACACATTTCTTATTATTATCAATGCTGAAAACAGCTGTGCTGCTTAATATTTTTTTATGGAAACCTTGACATTTTTGTTTCAGGATACTTTGATAAATCATTAAAAAAAACATCAGATATATAATGTCATATGTGATCCGTGCATGCAGCCTTGCAGAATAAAAGCATTTCTTAAAAAAAGCTAAACTGCATCATCACTGCAGCTAATAAATACATGTAAAAATATAAATCAATTTGCAAAAATGTCCAACTTCCATTAAAATATGTTTGCAAATATTTGCAACAGGTGCTCAATGGTGTGAATGCTGTGAGTGACAGCACTTCCGGTGGCTTTCTAAACAGACAGATGATCAAACAGAAGGCTTTTAATGCAGCTCTATCCAAAAATATGAGCATCATGACAAAATATGACAAGAAGATGAGTCACTGTTTCCGGACCCACCGATCACTCTGAACTTCAAACACATAAATCTTGTTTCCTATCTAAACTATGTTTTAGGAAAGAAAAAAAATAATAAAATGAAGCAATGCTCAGCTGACTGTAAGCATAGTGTCTGTTGTACGCAGACAGCCAATAGACGTCTGTCATGGAACCTTCAACAAGATTACCAAGCAAAACTCACAGTCTGTTATTATAAATTGAAAAGAGTTTTTTTTTTTTTTCAAACAGAATATTAAATAAATACTTATTTAAAAAATATTATACCATTTTCAATAATATAATATAATATAATATAATATAATATAATATAATATAATATAATATAATATAATATAATATAATATAATAATACACTTTGGCACTTTTATTTAGCAAAACATATTCCTTAAGGGGGGTTTTAGACCTGTAGCACCCCATTTTAAAACCCTGTGATAAACACAAGGCAAACAAATGTTGGTACGCTGTCTTCATGTACTCTAACCTAACTAAAGGAGAGAGTGAGAGTAAGCTGGTGTGCACGGGTGGCTTGTAGCGGTCATCATTAGGTTCAGATTATGAACGAATATGGCTATGGCTCCAATTTGTCAATATGTGAATTCGATGATGACAGATAATCCGTTTGTGCATTTTCACACTACTTGGTTGATTTATGCATTGTGTCGAAAGGAAGAGTTATGTTTGTCCTTCAGCATTCTCATTTATATAAGGTTATACAGTGCTGATATTATATACCATTAATACATATAAGTGTGAATGTACATATATGTTTTTGTGTCTTCTGTACTGAATGGTAGTGAAGTCAGACAGGAAAATAAAGGGGGAAAAAGAGGGTGTGCAATCAAGACATGACAGTCTGGACTTAAACCTACATTCCCATGGGAACACTATAGCCCTTTTACCACCGGTTTATCACCATACAGCAGAAGACAGGTTATAGAAAAGACTGAATAAATTGGATATGACAGATTAAATCCTGGTCATATGCACACAAAAAGTGCAAACGGAAAGCACACAGAAAATGCCTACACATAAAGGAAAAAAAAGCTGCTTTCTGATACCATATTGAGGGTGTTTGTTGAACAGGTTGAAAAAACGTTCATTTTCTCTATAGGGAAATAGATTTTTTGCAATAATGTACAAATCTTTCAAGGAAGACAACTGTGAGCGCTGAGGATGTTAAGCGATGGTAAATACTTCAGAAGAAGTACACGTCAATATTTGAACAAACTTCTAATATATTGTACTTTTGTGCTTATGAGTTTAAGTCAATAGTTTTATATCGTACCATCATTGCTGATTTGATTACATCATTCGCAATGCTTTATGGGATATAGCTTAGTGCCTCATAAAAAAAAGATGCAGTCTTGTAGCTTTGTATTTGTCTGATTTTCCAAAACTTGTATCTTGGAATCAAGTCATGTAATGTTGTGATTCATTTAGAGCTGGTTGTTTTGGTTTCAAGGTTTAAAACTCTTTCCTGAATTACTCCATACTGAAGAATTTCTTAAATCCCTGTGGAGAAAATAAATTAATATACTTCTGGAACCCAGGCAGCTGTAAAAAAAAAATATCGCTTGCCATGATTTTTCAATGAGCATTCTGTTCAATTCAGATTTTTTTCCCACTGAGACTATGCCTATTTGCGGACCCCAGACAGACAAACGCCATTCTAGAGAATAAATGGTCATATATATACACACAATTATACATATAATATAATATATGTGCCAAATATATAAGAACTGCCAGTCCAGTCCCCCAGTGTGATAAAATGGACTCTATTTGGCACCATTTATGACATTCTTTGTTAGTATAAAACTATCGTAATTTCTTTTAGATGGTGATAACTGCTATAATATCACTATTGATTGCATATAAATGATTTACCTGTCAAGCACTTCTTATGCGCTTTTCACTGAAGGGCTGTAAGAACAATTTGAAATGTGAAGACCATACATTAAGTTATAGGTCCCTGAAAAGCAATACAGAGTCTCTTACTTTATGTCCTTTACACATTGGCTTTTGAATTGACAAAGAAGCCTCATACGAACTCAGGAAGAGTTCACCTAAAAGCCATCATAAGCATTTATTACACAGATGCTAACTTCTATGTAGCTCATTCTGACAGGAGCATTCAACACAAAATCCTTCAACAAAAAAGCCAGAGTCTCACGCTGGGATGGAGTTAAGTAACTTGTCAATTTTACGTTGAAATCAAGAAGCTTGGTAAAAGCTCATTTCATGTTAGTGCTACGCTCTTTGCTAACATATGGATGAATGAAATCTGCATTCACAAGCTGTGAACCTTTCTGACCATGTGGTTCACACATCTCATACCATTTTTCATTTGACATGCGCCTCAGCAGGAAATTGTCATCATATCGAGAAACGGCACAGTAGTCAAGCCTAATGGTGAAATCACACAAACGCATACACACCGGAGAGTGAGAAAAGGAGAAAAAAAAGGTGGAGAGCTCGATTAACTGCCAGAAGATGTTGGTTTCTATTAGATTGTCATAGTAGTTGTGCAGTAGTAGTAAAGTACTTTATTGCAATATCAGGACATAAAAATAAGAATGGGCCACTGGCAAGACAGTTTCAGGACAGTTAAAACAACTCCTCCCCAGTGTTTACTCTCTTATTTTCCAATAATTTGTTAATCATGTACTTGGTAACAATCCAGCTGACTTACCAGAATTATTAGAAGGAATTAAATGCTTTGCACCATGCCACATTTTTGCAGCAAAAAAAAAAAAAAAAAAAAAAGTTTATTACAGCTATTTCTGCAAATTACAAAAAGAAAAAAATATATATATTGAATTTATTTTTTTGGAAAGAAAATATTAAATAAAATGGCAATATAGTATTCTGACATAATAAAAATATTCTGATTTTAAAAAAATGTTTATTGCAGCTATTATTGCAATTTAAAAATATATTTATTTTCTAAAAAAAAAAAAATTATTTAATTTATTTGTGGAAAGAACATGCTCAAAACCTATATTTTTCTTATATATTGCAAATATATATAGGAAACATGTTAAATTATTGCAAATTACAAACCTAATTTTCTAAAAGTTTTTTTTTTCTTCTTTTTTGAAAGAAAATGTTATAATCTATATACAGTATGTTTTCCTATATATTGCTGTAAATGTTGAAAGGGCAAGTAAAAATCTACTGGCAAGCAAAGCAAAGCAAATGCCCGCTGTATGTACATGTGAAATGGATTTCTTGGTGGCTTTGATCTCTCATGTGTAAGACAGTAGACATCACAGCAAATTCCCAGGCAGTGCAAAAACAGCATGAAATAGAAATGTAAAGAATAAATACACTACACAACAGACAATCAACACTAAATAAGATTAGAATGTGCCTTTAAAAAAATATATTAGGCTGTGTGTACAACTCTGTATAGACTATGAAATTATGTGCAGGATTACAGAGACAGCTTTAACATTGACTATAAATATACACTATGCTAACCTATTCAAGTGCAAAGTTCAGGTGTGTAGAGGAGAAATGCAATGTAACTAGCTATTACCAATACAGCTCAGTATGTAAACTGCCAATAAGAAACTATTCTTCAGTCTATCCTATGATTTCATATACAGAACAGTCGCGATACATTTACAGTTCTACATTCCATTTTATATTTTAAAAAGATATTTCAAAAACCATCTACAAATAAAATAACATGTTAACATATCATATACAGTATATATGCACTCTAAATATATTGGTTAGCGTATGCCTACCATTCACTATTTTCCAATGGAAAAAATATAGAAAATTAAAATAAAATCAAGCTCATATGTACTCCTACAACAACAACAAAAAAAACTCCTAAAAGGCTTCATTTTGTTTCCAGGCTGTTCACAGGCTAAGAGTAACACTGTGTTCTCGCTTTAGTTGTCAGCTATGCTACACTGCTTGAGTAAACCGTTGCAAGCAAGTTGAATGTGACACGCTGTTCTCTGTCTCACTGTCTGTATCTCTTTCTCTCTCACTCTCTGGCCGATCATCCGAAGACACTTTCTTCTCATCCAGCACTCAACAACAAAAACAAAAAAAAAATCTACACTGCAACACACAGTAAAGGCTAATGCGTCACTGCACACCCAAATGATAAAACAAAGAAGAAGAATACACAGTTACACAAAAAGAATTATATAATAAAACACAATCTATTATTATTTTAAATTCCTTTCTATATTTACCTGTTAAATCCAGACAAATGCGTGACAAAGAATCCTTAAAACGACTAAAGATACAAGCCATACTTTTCAAAAGGTACAAAAAAGAATCTAAAGTATTCAAAGTAAACAGCAGCACCATTTCATATACACACTGTCCATCTGATTTAAAATGAAGATATGGATGACACTCTTTAAGATGATGTCTTTTCATTTTTGACTCCCTGCCTCCTCATAAAAGCAAGAATCTGAGGTACACCGTGACAGATATGTGCCACGTTTTAGGAATAAATAAAGAGCGAGGTGTACTTTTGAATAACGCATGTGAGAAAACGCAGTTCTGGACACGTTAAGTGCCACTTAAATTCACGAAGCGCCAAGATTGCCGGAGGATATTTGTTTCATCAAAATCAAACCAATCATTCAGTGCGAATCTAAACAACCAATCTGATGTCAAGCGCACAGAATAAAGAGTTTTAGCAAAGGTTAAAAAGCAGCGGCTGAAAATACACCTGTTTTTATTCAAATATAACAATTAAAGAGTTTGTATGCTGTTTGCATGTAGGCGTGAGTGTTTGCCGGTGTGGAAGTGAAAGTAAGAGACTCGTGTACTCACAGTTTGAGCTGTCAGGTCACTCAGGTCTGGTGCTGTATCACAGGCTCATCTTTTCACTGTTTATCCCACCACAGGACAGACAGACCGAAAGAGAGAGAGAGAGAGAGAGAGAGAGAGAGAGAGAGAGAGAGATGATGGGGGGGGTATTTCCTTTTCTCCAGCTCTGTTCACACAAGTACAACTGAAAAGAGAGGGAGGGGAAAAAGAGAGAGAGAAAGTAGGATGGTTTTCGATGCGATCTGGTTGGTGGTCCTGCTACAAAGCGAGCGTCAGATTCAGTAGTGCTGCTTCTTTGGCATGCCGAGCGTCTTCACACATAGCCGAGAGCCCGGTGCGGTCAACCACACGCGTCTGTGGTGTGTGTGTATGTGTGTTTACGTTCACACAAGCGGTGGGGGTGTGTGTGTTGGGGAGGGTGCTTGGGCTTTCACTCACTGGCTGCGCCTTACACTGTAAGAACACATCAGAGATGGAGAGAGAGAGAGAGAGAGAGAGATGAGGGTGGGAGGGACGGATGGGGAGGAAGAAGGAGGAGGAGAGACAGAACGCGGAGGTGGAGAGGATGCACTGACAGTTTCACGCGAGCCCTTCTTGGAAGGCTCCGACTGCTAACGCATGCTGACAGGTACTGAACGATAGAGACGAGAGGCAGCTATAGCCCTCTATTCTTTTCCGCCATCGCTCTCTCAATCTCTAATCCGCACTAAATTTATACCATTTCTCCGACACAATACATACAGACTCATGCACAATCAGCAATCACATATTTTGCCTGCTTGCAGTTAAACTTGATTACCAAATACACTTGATGTTTGATTTACACCATGCAATTTCCACATTTGAATTGGACTGGAAATCTAGGTTTAAAAACAATATAAAACCCAAATATGGTTTATAAAAGAGTTTCAGCATTCTATTCTGGGAGACGTCTTTAACTGATTAAGGATATAAAGTGTGGAAACTCAATGGCAGCCCTGTGGGCCCCTGAGCGCTCAATGCTGTCAGGGTAGACTACACTCCACTGATTTCAATTAAAAGCTAAATTAGCCATTTGAACTCTGATCTTAGCACTGTGATGTAATTCATGACTTGCTATCAGAGAACACGTCCCATCAATTACACCTGGAACTACTTCATCTCGTCATTAATGCTTCAGCGTATACGTCATCAGTAAAATCAATGCAACTGTTGTTGCTGTGGTAATTGTTGCCGACCTCGTTGCTGGCCATCATATCACCAACATACCACAGTATGTCGCATAATTAAACATAGTTATACATTTTCATGTTGCCACTAGTTATAGACTGATATATACAAAATAATAATACAATACGATACGATACAATACAATACAATATAATACAATATAATGCACAGCACACTACTGTTTGGAAGTTTGGTGTCTGTAAAAAAAAAAAAAAAAAAAAAAAAATTATATATATAAAATTTTTATATATATATATATATATATATATATATATATATATATATATATATATATATATATATATAAATGGTGAAAAAATGAGACTTTAAAAAATGTATGCATGTGTATGTATATTATACACCCCCCCCCCCCCCCCCCCCCACACACACACACACACACACACATATATATATATATATATATATACACATACATATATACAGTGCCCTTCAAAAGTATTGGAACAGTAAAGACAAAATTGCTCTGTTGGCTGTTCCAATTATATTGTGTTGCAGATCCCTTGCACACAATCACAGCAGTGAGTCTGTGACCCATAGACATCAACAGACTCTTGGTCTCATCCTTTGAAATACTTTTCCCAGCCTTTAATGCAGCCAATTCCAATTGTTGCTTGTTTTGGGAAGTTCCTGCCTTTACTCTCCTCTTCAGCTGGTGAAATTCATGTTCAATTGGATTTAAATCTGGAGATTGACTTGGGCAATCTAAGACTTTCCATTTCTTTGCCCTTATAAATTCCTTGACTGAACTGGCAGGATGTTTTGGGTCATTGTCCTGATGCAATATGAAGCACTTCCAAATGAATCTGGTGGTATTTTCTTGAATATTGGTAGGCAAGATGGTTTTGTACCCTTCCAAATTCATTCTGCTACTGTCATCATACATTAAGTCATCAGTAAAGTTGAGAGGGCCTGTTCCAGAGACAGCCATACATGCCCATGCCATGAGACCACCTCCACCATGCTTTACAGATGAGACTGTATGCTTGGGATCTTTTGCAGTTCCCTTTTTTTCTCCACATTTTTGCTTTCCCATCACTTAGATAAAGACTCATCTTTGTCTCATCGGTCCATAAACACAGTTCCAAAACTCTTCTGGCTCACCTTTGTGCTTTTTTGCCAACTCTAATCTTGCCTTTCTATTTTTGGTGCTGGTCAGAGGTTTGCATCTTGCTGTGTAGCATCTGTAATTCTGTGTCAAAGTCTCCTGAGGACAGTAGATTGTCAGAGCATCACCCCAGCTTTCTGGATGTTGTTGGTGATTTTACAGACACGTCTTTTAGGGTTCATTTTCACAGCTTTTATGATTTGTCTGTCATCAACTACTGTTGTTTTCTCAGCTGATCAGGTAGTTGTTGGTTGCTGGTGTCGCTGGTGGTTTCCAAACTCTTGATTTCTCCATGCCCTTTGTTTTTGCTATAGCTCTAATTGACTTCCTCTTTTCTTTTAGCATCCAAATTGCTTGCTTTTCTCTCAAAGTCAGTTCCCCAATCTTCATCCTGGTTTGTGTGTGTCATCATCGAATGCAAGATTCAGAATACAGAAGTAATGGATATAACTAATACAACACATTCCCTGCTTTTAATATCTGAAGAATGAATGCAACAGGACACAGCTGATCACTTAGAAAGACCTGTGAGGCAACTGTTCCAATACTTATAAATAAAACTCTAAAAGTGCTGAACTTAGCTGGTAAAACATCTGTGTGTTGAATCATCCAATAATAAAATGTGACATTCTGTAGTTTTGTCTCATATTCATCTTTTAATCATATTTGTAAATGTCTTGACTCCACAGCCAACAGAGCAATTTTGTCTTTACTGTTCCAATACATTTGGAGGGCACTGTATATGTATATATATATATATATATATATATATATATATATATATATATATATATGTCTGTTATATATATATATAAAGACTCATCTTTGTCTCATCGGTCCATAAACACAGTTCCAAAACTCTTCTGGCTCACCTTTGTGAGCCATATATATATATATATATATATATATACACACACACACACATTTTTAAGTCTCTTTCACAGAGGCTGCATTCATTTGATCAGAAATATGGAAAAACAGTAATATTGTGAAACTCTATTAACATTTTAAATAATTATTTTCTATTTTAATCTATTGTATGTAAATAATGTCATTTATTTCTGTGTTGGCAAAGATTAATTTTCAGCAGCCAATACTCCAATCTTCAGTGTCATATAGTCCTTCAAAATTCCTTTTAATATGCCGATTTGATGCACAAGAAACATTTCTTCTTCTTCTTCTATTAATGTGGAAAACAGCTGTGCTGCTAAATATTTTTTTGCAGAAACCGTGATACATTTTTTTTTCAGGACTTTTTACTTTTTATTGTCTCTTTTGATTTATTTAATGCATTTAAAATAAATCCTAATGAACCCTAACTTATAATAGATAATAATATATCCACTTTAAAATATTTAAAAATATCTATATCAATTTATTAAAAAACAGCCCATGCATGACATGGGGGGCTGTTTGAAAACAGTCATGATTTTAAGTCATTAACAAAAATTATATGCATTTTATTTGAACAAATTTGTTTTATTCAGCTCTTGTTGAGCAGCTCACACAGATTTTCTGAACAGCTAGAAGTTTTATATAAACAAAATATGTTTTTAAAAGTACAACAACAGTTTTACTATCTAGCATACATTTCCATAAAAAATAAACAGCACCAGATGCAAGAAAACACCTGAACGGACCTTACATTCTTCTTTTTTTTAATAAAAGACAGGAAAACACAGGAGCAGTCAGGCCCACACATACACACAATAAAGCCCCAGCGTTTTCACTCATCCACAGTGTGGATTCCCAGCAGTCACTAATCATATCCTGTTAACGCTGTGGGCCTGAAATGGATACCAAAGCAGCGGCCTGCTCAACGTGCCACTAAACTGGGATTTCCCCACTCACGGCTGCCCTTCTCTCAGCCCCATCACCGGCACTCAGCACCTCCATTAACAGGTTCACGCAGGTGCCCTCAGCTTCCACCGCACCACTACACAAAGAATGACAATAGCCGACATTATAGAGAGAATAATGGCATTAATAGCAGACTGCAGCTTCTCTCTTTGCTAATTGGCTTGTCTGCTAGCAGCCTCCACTCCAAGGGTCATGGGATTTTGTGGGTGGCATCTGTAAATAGCTAATCAGCTCCCCAGGCACTCGCTACACTTCAGAAAGTATTTCTTTTGAATTCGTAATAATAACGGGAGGATGACTGTCAGGGGGGGGGGTGTTGTTGATAACGACGTATGGCTAAGATAACTGCCAGAGACAACAGAGGTGAAAAATAAATAATGAAGCGCCGAATGTTATTCCTGCACAGCCAATAGAAGCTGTTTGAAGTGCAGACTCGCCTTTATCTTGTCACACTGGAAGAAGAATAAGAAGAAGAAAATAAACATTGCCAGCCCAGACGCAATAAAGATGTCTTTGACGCTTTTAGAGAATGACTAACAAGATTTGAGGTGTGGGGGGGGGTGAAGTGGAGTAAACTAATATGGCTGCTGAAAACGTAAGGGAATGCAGTGATGAGGTATGCAGAAGTGATTCGTAAGACAATTACGCTTCCTGATAATGTCAAGCTGCCGATACAAGGGGAAGGGACAGGCCACTCTCAGCTGAGCTGATGTTGTGAGGGGAAAAATCAGAAAGAGATGTAATATAATGTAATGACTGTGTATATTGGCTTTTAGTAAGGGTTCAAAGTCAACAGCATTTGACATATGGTGTAAGACAATGTTGATAACCACCAGAGTTATTATAGTAAACTAAAACCATAAAAAATAATAATAATGTTTGTTACTTGAAATAAAAGAAACGTTAACTATAATAAAATAAACTTAACCTTATTTTATTTCAGCTAGTTTCCAAGGCAACAATTTCATTTAGTGATATATTTATCAATATAAAAAAATAAATAAATAAAAAAAAATCTAAATATTAAAAGTCCTAGAAAAATGACATGGATTACCACAAAATTTAATTTTATTCCTAATTTTCTTGAATAAGAAAATACAAAAATCTGAGATAGAGTGAGGAACTTATGAAAAAGTGAATGGTGCCATTTGTAAACATTAAAATCCACATAATTTGAAGTATATAGCCACAATGTGCTAACATGATTTTAGTGTGGGGGGAAAACACTTTTTTTAATCTTTTCAGTCTAAAGTTTAATTCAATTTTACAATTTTGTTGCAATGACAATGCAACACTATCAACTATATAAATAAAATGAACAACTTAATAGTTCAAATAAAACAAGTATTAACAAGAATAATTTAAAAGTGATTTTATTATATAATATATTATTTTTATATTATTTATTATATAATATTTATTAATAATATCATATATTATTTATTATATAAGCTTCACATTTCTGCATTTAAATGTTCCAAAAACTGGCCCCAAATACTGTTAATTGAGCTTAATTTGTATTAAACCCACATTATTTCTTTAACAAAATCATGACTATTTTTCTGGAATGTAAATACTGCTGAATATCGGGCGAAAATCCTCCTAAAAATTCACAATCCAGTTATCATGAGGTTAGACCAATTTTTAGACTCCTAGGGCTGCTGTCTTTCTCTGTTCCATCCTCACTTTTGACAAGGGTGTGTGTGTGTGTGTGTGTGTGTGTGTGTGATAGAGAGAGAGAGAGAGAGAGAGAGAGAGAGAGAGAGAGAGAGAGAGAGAGAGAGTGTGTGTTTGTCTCACAACCAGTCACCTCCTCAAACTGATCGCTCTACGGCTCTATGCTTCCCTGAACACCACCACATTATACTGCTACAACGCTCTCACAATCACTGCAATTAAGCCTGGGCGAATCACACCATGCCACTGCAGCTCAGAGCTCCAGCACACAGACAATTCAGTGGCCAATGACATTATACATGACTGAGAGTGGTTAAAGCATTGTACAAAACATTATCACTTCTCTGTAAAAGTCTTGTGATGTTTTGATGTTAGCTTGAAGTGAAATACTGATGTAGGTTCTGCTCAATTCCAAATTATCTTGTCATTACAAAAAACTGGAAATTAAAGAAATAAAGATATAAGACCATGGGCCTCATTCACTAAACACGCATACACACCTTCTACATTTTAAATTTCTATTCCTGAATTTGAATTGAGGTAGTTTATACTTAAATTATTCTAAATCTGCTAAAAAAAAAAAAAAATAAATAAAAATTAAAAATGTTTATATTAAATAATAAATCTGAAACCACAACAAATAATTGCAGTGGCCTTAGAAATGGAATTTATCCAGAATTTAAATAAATAAATAAATAAATATACACACACGCAAATTGTTTTAATATGTAATAGCAAAAATAATCAATTATTATCATTTATTTTATTTTTTAATGAATTTGTTTTGATATTGATCTGTTTTTGATAGACTTTGCTTTACTTGAGGATCTTGCTGTGAAACCGGTGGAAAATTTCCATGAAGTTCTTCCTGTGCACAAAAATATGCAACTTCTGCAAAATGATTATTTACTGACGCCTAATATAAGTATAGAGCTACAAATTTATTATGCAGTTTCATTTTTGTAAATGTAAATGATTCAGTTCATGAAATCTTTGACTGCACGCTTATCTGAGCCACTGGAGACACTTTTGAAATTCAAGAGGAGACACATGTGATTTGCGAGCTGCAGAAGATTTCTCCATTTGCTTTTAACTGAATCTCATTGTTAGGATAAACAACTGCCACGTTACGAGTTACCACAAGAATCACATTAGCACTTCAAAAACATGTCAAGTAACTAATCTCTGAACATTTTCAACATTCTGATTCTCAAATAATATGTTTCTCTTACAGGCAATATTAATGGCAGAAAACAGAGCTAAAACATCCTTTATCCTTTGAGGCTAACAGAAAAACAGCAATAGAAAATCATTTAGAGGCAGAAGTTGGGGAAAAAACACTGTTTCCTCGGCACACATTTGTTACAGAAGTGTTGCTTGCTGTGCTTCCACAAACTAAATCTCAGTTACACCAATTACACAGCGCACCACAAAAGACACTCCGTGACCCCATTGAAATTTGAGCAATCTCTATTGTAAATGCCCTCTGTGCAATGTGAATTTTCCCTGTTCTGCTTAATAATCTTTAACTGGCTTCACACTAAATCAGCAGAGGTGTGTGTTTGCATGTGTGCCGCTGCATGACTGTGTGTGCGTCTTGTCCCGTGACCCAGAGGCAGTGTGCAGCGAGAGGTCCTCTCGCCCTGATGCAGAGAGAGATGCTCCAGCGTGGAGGCCCTGATAATATCAGGATAACAAGAGCTAATTAAATTTGGTGTGATCGCTGGAGAGTGAATTATTTATTGAGAGAGCCCGAAATGCTATTTAACTCACAGTGGCTCGGATTTACTTCTCGCTTCGAGTCCGGCCCCGTCTCTGAGCTTTTCTAGAAAAGGTGCATGGTGATCTGCACAAAATAAATCATTAATAAAGCATGGAAACTCTTCTCCGGCTGTTAATTATCTTCCAAAAGCGCTTTTGGAAGGAGAATGGTTTCTGGCATAAAAACATATTTTAATATCACTGCCCCCATTTGTCAGGTCACCGCATAGTCATGTGTCTAATTAATGTAGATAATTTGAGATAAACAAGTTGTAATTAATCAGTGACACTAGGTTGCGAGCATGTAAATTAGTATAATTTTTTCCACATCAAATCAAATTAAAGCATCAGCTCTACGCTAGACGGATACTTCAGAATCATTATTTACCTGTAATATTTATGTCAGGCAATATGGGGACATTTCACCTCACATTGGTATAAGCAGGTAATGTTCTCGCCCCAAAGATTAAGACCATCAATCTGTCAAGGACAATGAAAGCCTTTATTACTTCCTTAATTGTATTCAAAGGATAATTTCATCGATGACCTGTGCAGCTTATTGATGAAGCAGGGTAATCTAAATCCCTATAAGCACACTGCAGGTGCACTGATGAAAAAGTTGGCCTTGGTGGGGGCGCAGGAAAACTCCCCTCTCCCCGCATTATCACAGTACGCAGCTCTAATGAATACAAAGTGAACAGCACATCAGCTAGGATAAGAGCTCTTCTGTCCAGATTAATGAAATCTATTTTACACAAAGGGTCATTAGGATTTAAAAAAAGAGGAGTGGAGAGCTCTTATTGGAGTTGGTGTGAGATGAAGATGTTTCGGTGTTAAGAAAATGTGTCAATATATTGCTCTTTTTTGTGTTGTCACAGATAAGGTCAAAACATTTTAAATTTTAAATTTTAAATTGTGCAAGCAGGAAATTTTATTTATTTGTAAATTCATGCCATATCAGTATCAAAGGCTACATTCATGGTAAACTTAAAAACAATACGATTTAAAATAGTCTTAATAATTCAATGAATTGTATTCAATAATTTAACAATTATATTTCTACAAAAAAAGAAAAATGATAAAAATAATCAAATAATCAATTTTATATTATTTCATTAAAACAAACTGTCCATTAATGCAATTTCTGTGCAAAAACATTTCCTAGTATCATGTAAGGCAGGGCAATAAATGTTTTACAGTAAAGACTTACAAAAATAAAAAATAAAAAAATCACAAAGACTTACAGCACCTGGTTTTCCCAGGTGGCACACAGGAAATATCATTCAAACGCTATATAATTGTCTTGTGGCATTGGTGCAGGCCTTACCCATCCATTGTGCAGTTAAATAATCACTATATTCATAGTCTTAGCCCATACAAATCCAACAAAGCATTTATAAGACATTCAGCCTTTAGCTTGCAATTTATTTACAGTATAAATGCTGTTTTCCTGAAATACGTTTTACTAGATGAATGTAGCCTAGACAGGGCTTTGGGGGTGGAATCTGCTATCTTAATTTGACATGGATGGATGTTTTCTTTTTATTTCTGAGAATTACGCAGTGTTCAAACCATATAGATGGTAAGCAGTGTATTTAAGTCTGCATAGAATCACTAGAATCACAATATTAAGTGAATAAGTTGCACTGATACTAATTCATTAAATATCATCAAGTTATTTTTAAGTATTAATTAAGGCTCTCAGATTTCAGAAGTCACAGAACACAAGACAAGAGGAAGAAATCAAGTCACACCATTAGTACATAATAATTGTCCAATCATCTAAAAGCCCTCAATATGAATGTATAACCAAACAATTCTGAGATGGCATTAAAGCCCTAATGAAGTCATTTTACAAAATGTGTGCCAGTCGAAAGCCCTTCATACATGTGTAAAAAAAACAAATAATAATAATATGGACATCTTTAACAAATATTTTGCCATAATTACAGAACATGATTTCATTTATTAAATCAACATTTATCATTTATTATTAAAAAATGATGTTTCATAAAATGATCTGATCTGAATGAATTCTAACAATACAATTCAGTCCAGAGTTGAATCACTGTAAAAAAATAAATTTCTCAACAGCCATAAACACGTGGAACAATCAGAAATGACTTTTAAAATCTTTAAACAAGTCAAATGAAGATGAATATGAAGAAATATTTTCTGGGGGAACTTGCGAAAGATAGTCAATATTCTTGTTTTATTTTATATATTTTTTCCAAATACACTCTTAAAAGAAAAATACATAATTAAAAAATTATTGTTTATTAAACGTAGAAATTGCTCTAGAAATTGTTGGAGGTTTATAAATCTGTTGATTGCACTACTGACGTACATCCTGATGAACAAAATGTTGTGTGACAGGTAAAGGTGGTCCGGTACAATTTAAATTCTGGAAACAACAACTTATTTACAGCATACAGATTCTGAAAAGGCATTTATTTATGGCGAACAAATTTTAACACTAAAGACATTTCCCCTTTGCCTCTCCACCACATCTAAACCACTCTGAAGATGTTTGAGATGACTAAGTTTAGCAAGGTTGGGGAGTTAATGCAGAACTGAACCTTCATGAGGAAAGTCTGTGGGCAATCAGTAGACAGAACATTTGATGTGAAAGGCATTAAGATTCAGTGCAATTTGCATAATGCCTTTTAGGTCCACCATAGACATTAATTACATTGATAATGCATTCATTTTTCACTTTGCATACCACTCCAGTCGTTAAGCACTTCCCTGTCTTACTCAAAGGTCAGTTTTAATCACCGACTATGCTAAAACAGATGTTTTATTACAGCCCCTCATTATGCTTTGTTCAAATTAGGGTATATGATCACTGAGAACTCATTCAGCTCTGCCCGGCCCATCTCATAACCTTGACTGAAGGATGTTCTCACCTGTCAACCGGGAATGTCTCAGCTTTTTTTTTTAGTATGTACTAGAATAGTAGCACGTAGGAGTGTTTAGCATAAAGCTCTGCAGCAAGCAAGCTTCGGTTTATCAAATGTTTCATTTTCTCACACACACATTATGTAATAACTGAGCCGCTTTCACAAACAAGTGTGCAATTGCAAAAATTAAAATCGAATTAAACTGAAATAAATTAAGTCCACTACAGTCTCTTAGCTTAATGAAAAGAACAACAGGTGTGCTAAATATTATATGACTTTTGCAAATTTAGTGATGATTCAAAGCGGTTCGTTTTCTCATGTCGCAAGGAATCGTTGCGGTACACAACAGGGTTACTGAGTGCGACAACTTCTGTCTAACTACATCAAAAGTATGAATGTGCTAAAAGTGCTTTCCTGTAATGTCTATTTCACATGAGGATGGTGTGACAAAGAGAGTCGGTCCAAAATTGCACCACCAGTCATTTTCATTAACAACCTCGTTTTAATTAAACATTGATTACCTGCTAATTAGTCTAATGATCGTCCCCAGATGAGGGAGACCAGGTACAGAAAGTGACAGAGGAGAAAAATGAAGGATCTGAAGCAAATGAAAATTGTATTTGAGATCCCTGAGGGCTCACTGTTTTGTGATTATTTTTGCTTTTATAAATGAGGCCTTCACCATGCATTTCTCTAATTTATGTTTGTCTGATGGCTCCCATATGACTGATGCATAGAAGATTGAGTATGTGCACATTTTCATCAAATTTGGGAAATTTCCTGCCACTGGAAAGCAATAAATAAATTTAAAAAAAGCCTGTGTCTGGCACACATGCAAATTAATCTCCATTGTGATAACAGAGAAATGTGGTAGTTGGGGCAAAGCTACTTCGCAGCCCGTAATAGCTCTGCATCGAACATCCCGCAGCAGAAATCTTGAAACCAGATCTCTGGATTTATCAGGTACATCCTCCATCTCCTCAGCACAATCACGCTTCTTCATCACTCCAGGCGACGGTTTACATCATGGTGTGCACATGGCAATAACAGCGCGAGAGAAGGTGAAAACCCCAGCCGATCCTCATTTCTCATTCTGTCTCGTTCACCTTTACCTATTTATCAGCAAACTGACAACAAAGTTGCGTAAATAGCGAGAGAAACTGTGGCGTGCATCCCTATAAGCGCAGCCTAAACCGTGGCTTGCGTCTGCTGTCGTGCACGGTGTGGGATTCGCTCATAAATAAAATAAATAAATAAGCCGGTAGATGAATAAATAAATGTTTTTGCGAAAGCCCCGTGATGAATAATGAATGTGTCATTCTTCGCTCCATTATTCTTGTTTGCTTTGATACAGGCTTTCTTGTTTCTCAGTCACAAGAATGTTTCATCGCATCAAATACCCCTCCAGTGCTGACTGTCAGCATTAATGCACAAGTGTATGATTTAAATGTTTTATACTGCCTTTGTTCTCCACCATGGTTGATTTATTAGATAACCCACAACTGCCAGACCTTAAAGACGCAGTTCAAATGAAAAGCATAAAAAAGAGAACTGCAGACCGACGAAACGGTGGCTTGATTACAGCAAACTGAGCTACTGATATTGATAGAGGTGATCTGGAAAGCAAAGGGGAAACAGTATAAAATCTTCACCAATATTATAAGGATTGTTTACCTACAAAAAAATCTGTCATAATTTGCACACCCTCATGCGGTTTTGAATCTGTATGACTTATTTTATTCTATGGAATGCAAAAAGGGCCTCAAGCTTTTAAGCTTTAAAGGGGTCACATGATGCGATTTAAATTTTTCCTTTCTCTTTGGAGTGTTACAAGCTCTTGGTGCATAAAGAAGATCTGTAAAGTTGCAAAGACTAGAGTCTCAAATCCAAAGAGATATTCTTTATAAAAGTTAAGAGTCAACCACATCTACCTAAAACTGCTCATTCTAACACGCCCCCACATCTCTACGTCATGATGTGGGAAGATTTACATAACACCGCACAGATGTATTCGCAAAGAAAGAAGGCGTAACTTTCTCGCTCTAGTGTTGTTGCTTCTGCCGACGCCATGTCGTGGAGAGACATTGTGTGTTTGGATGCGAAAGACAAAGTACTTTGTTTGGCCTCCCAAAAGAGGACATAACAAGCAATCTGTGGCTGAGTTTTATTTACAACACTGTCCCAGAGCAGTACAACACTTCACGGAGGATTGTTTTCTGAACATGGGAGAGTATGAGGCCGGTTGTGTGTAACCCCCCCGGGTCTGTCTCGTTCTTGTTTCGTTCTCTGGTGCGAGACGGGCGCTCTAACAAGGAGGCTAGAGAGCGCTTCTTTTTGAGATCAGGGGAGTGAGGTTTACAAGCAACAGCTCTTACTGGCCTACGTCAGTTACGTGTGTAGAAAGGCGTTTACTCAAAAGTGGGGCAGTTCATACTTTACAAGGACAGTCTGGCGCTTCTGACTCACAACCTGTAAGTATGTTTTATTATTTAAAGAATCTGCTAACTTACTATTCAAACGCGAGTTTTGAGCAGTGTAAGCAGTGTAGTCCTTGTTGTTTGTGTTTCTTCGATCACAAATGCAGACATGGTAATGTTTACGCGGCATGATGCGATGCAAGGAAACGCGTAAAAAGACAGTATAAGTCATTATAATCAGTAATTATGTCCCCACTGGATGCAACAAATGCCTCGTTTGTAATGGGTTTTATTGTTTTTGTGTCGTCGCGCTGGGACACGGTATCACAATACGGTAAGGGGCGTAACATTTCTGTCACACGC
The DNA here is from genome assembly GCA_039654775.1 of Spinibarbus caldwelli. Taxonomy (NCBI): domain Eukaryota; kingdom Metazoa; phylum Chordata; class Actinopteri; order Cypriniformes; family Cyprinidae; genus Spinibarbus; species Spinibarbus caldwelli. The sequence goes on from CM077257.1 coordinate 10,081,555, forward strand.
TTGAGGTATTCGGCCAATCACAACGCACTGGATAGCCGGCCAATCAGCATACACCTTGCTTTTCAGAACGATGAGTTTTGTAAAAATCGACCCGTTTCAGAAAGGCGGGGCTTAGAGGAGAAACAGTAATGTACAGTGTGTGGAAAATAATGTGTTTTTTGAACCTTAAACCGCATAAACACATTGCATTACACCAAATACACAAAATAATGTTCTTTTTAGCAACGTCATATGACCCCTTTAAAACAAATGTAATTGCCTTTCAAAAAAGACTGAAATTTAAAATGTTATTCACTGAAAATCTTGACATCTGCCCTATTTCTGCTAAGCACATTCATGAGTTCATAAGTAGTTCATTAGAGAAGTAAAGATATCTGATTCGTGAATGAATGATTCTTTTCAATGAATCAATTAAGACATAAGTTCATAAGGATTAATTCAAAAATTAGACAAAGCCAGCTCTCAAGTTCAATCCACTGACTTAAAGATTCAGTCACAATAGTTAAAAACTCTCCTGAAGAGAAAGATTATCAGAGAAAAAGGACTTCTGATACAAATCATTTCATATGGATCTGGAATGTCAAGGGGAAACAACATAAAACCTGTTTTCATTAATATCATTGGGATAGTTCACCTAAAAATCTAAATTTGCTCACCCTAACACCGTTTCAAATCTGTATGACTTATTTTTTTCTATGTAACGCAAAAAGAGACAATTTGATTAGCATGCTGGTCAGTTTCGTGCGTGCAATTACCATGAAAGGGGCCTGAAGCTTCTTAGCTTCGAAATGGATGCAAATGCAAATGCCATAACATAGGCTTCCTATGAGAAAAAGACTGACTTTTAAATTGTTATTCATGAGTTCATAAGTAGTTGAGTTCATAATTTCATAAGTAGTTAAATTCATCAGTAGTTGATTAGAGAAGCAGTCTGATCAAATCATTCCAGTCGTATCTTTTCAATGAATCACTTAAGGTAGTTCAGAATAATTCATTCACAAATTAGACAAAACTAATTCTCAAGTTCAGTCCACTAGCTAAAAGATTCAGTCACAGTGGTTAAAAACTCTCCTGAAAGGAAGACCATCAACGAAAAAGGAAATAAATTTCTGACACAAAACTATCATATGGCTTCAGAATACTTTGAGGTATTAATATGTGTAACAATGAAGTGCATGAAGTATGATGCTTTTACCTAATCTTCCTTCACTGTTACTGTGTGAAAGAGTGAACAGTTTAGTCCTATGGAAATTTCTGTACATATAACAAAAACAACTGACAAAGTTCATTATTAAGAAGGGTCTCTCCAAACTGAACACTTCACATAATCACAGTATGTTTCTACTTGTGAAAATCAGTGGCTATCAATAACCATTAAACTGGATTTAAGAAAATGAATTTAGGTACAACATTCTAAGTTGAACTACTGTGTCACCCATTGACCCATTAGCTGGCATAATGAGACACCAGCTGATATTGGCAAGGAGCTGCATGTCTGATGGTCGGATATATGCGACTCTTGGTTGATGGGAAAAGCTTTTCTCTTCTGAACTAATGTCTTGCCTGGATGAGAGGTGATTATGAGTTCAGTGGTGCGAACAGCAGTATCAAGATGGGCAATGGAAAGATCGATCTCCGTTTTTATGGAGTTAATTCAATATGGACTATTTAAAGCGACGGGGCGGAGGGAGAAATGAGATTGTATTTGCTGGGTATGGATTTTTGCCATGTGAAAGCTTCGGGTGCAAAAGGGGGGATGGTTTACAAGTCTTGACACTGTTTAAAAGATCTTCACACGTAGAAGGGTAATCACTGTAAATTACTTTTCATTGATTAGTCAATATTTTCAAAGATCGTGTTGCTCTCATCCTATTTGAAAGTCTTAACCTATTACTGGCGGAGAAAAGAAACTTGCGCAATGTTCATTTCATAGTCACTTATCCAAGACCAAGGAGAGCGCACAAGTGCATACGACATAGAAAACACGTGTGTATCTAAACACTAGAGACCTCAGAATGATTTTCTAACACACCGGTTTTGTTTAAGAACGTATATTTTATAATGGACCTCAAGTCACACTCCAAAATAGCACCAAAAGTACAAATATAAAATATTTGAAAAATATAAAACAAAATCATACAAATTAAAGTTATACTGAAATCTAAAATTTAAATGTTTCAATTTTAAACTGAAAAGGTACACACAAAAATAAAGTTCACACACAAATAAATTCACCCATCATTTACTTGCTGTCATGTCATTTCAAAAGAAACTCTAACTGTTTTTTGCCCACACAAGTCAATGGGGCCCAAAACAACTGTTTTTGAACTTGATTATCACTGTACAGACATTTTCAAAATATCTTTTGTGTTCTGCAGAAGAAAGAGTCATACCATTTTGGAACAACATAAGGGTGATGACAAATGATTAATTTTTGGGTGAACTAAATTTACAAATGGACAACAAGCAGCAAGCCAGAACAGAACCAAAAAGTAAGTACCAAAAAAAGTTAGATTTTAACTTTTATTTTGCTATAAGCATTTTTTTTTTCATTAATTGTCTTCACAAAAAAAAAAAAAATTATTTACATAACGAAGTTACGATATTCCATACAAAAATATAAAATAGTTTAATTAGTACAATTTTGTACTTTTTTATACCCATATATATAATAAAATCTAAAATATGAACTGTTTGATTATTACAAAAAAAACCAAAAAAAAAAAACCATTATTATTAATTTAGGCTGAATGGGAAACTTAAAGCAACAGTAATGAAAATTCAATCATTATTTTTTCACCCTCACCCTTTTAAAGGGGTCAGGAACTGCCTTTTTAATTTTGTTCTGTTCTGTGAGGTCCAATTATAATGTTATCAAGATTTTTACATCAAAAAACATTCTGTTTTGACCCCCCTCATCAGAACGCTCTGTTTGAATAGGCGTGGCGGATTGTAGACTCAGAAGTAAACACCCACCGCTATGATTGGCTAATAGTTCTGCATGTTTGACAGCGTACATTCCTCATAGATAGATGCTGCTGTGATTTAGGTCAAAAACGCAGAAATACTCAGTACATATCAAATGATCTGTAATAACAGACAAAGCAATAGTTACTCACATTTGTGTTGCGACGTTACTGTCAGATCCAATAAAGTCAGCACAGCATTGTCTTTTAGTATAAATCTTTTTGAAAATCCACGCCGAATTGTGTTTGTGTTTGTAAATGAATCTGCAGTAAAATTAAGTGAACAAAGGACTAAGTTGGTCTGGATATTCATTAAATGGTTAGCTCACCCAAAAAAGAAAATTCTGTCATTAATTACTCACCCTCATGTTGTTCCAAACCCGTAAGACCTCCGTTCATCTTCGGAACACAAATTAAGATATTTTTGATGAAATCTGAGAGCTCTCAGACCCTCCATAGCCAGCAAGGGTCCTTACAAGATCAAGGCCAAGAAACGTAGCAAGGAGATCGGTAAAATAACCCATGTGACATCAGGGGTTCAACCGTAATTTTATGAAGCTATCTTGATCTCCTTGCTATATTTCTGGACCTTGATCGTGTAAGGACCCTTGCTGTCTATGGAGGGTCTGAGAGCTCTCAAATTCCATCAAAAATATCTTAATTTGTGTTCCGAAGATGAGGTCTTATGGGTTTGGAACGACATGAGGGTGAGTAATTAATGACAAAATTTTCATTTTTGGGTGAACTATCCCTTTAAAAATAATGTTCATTCACTCTTTCCTAAAGCTGGGATCAGAAGGAAGGCACTGCAAACACTGTTTTTCCTCACCCTTGGCACTGCACAGGGTTTTGTTGACTTCAGAGGCATCGTTATCGTTTGGTTTATGTGTAGACCTTCGTGTTCACCTCTCTCGTAAACACTACATGCACGAATCGGTGGGCGGTGCTTATTCACACTCTTTCATCATAGAGTAGAACATTCCAAAAGCTGTCATTTTGGCAGACTGGCTTCAGTATAATCTGTTTTTAGACTAAAGAGAAAGTTTTGAGTTCTGAAACTTGCAGGATGTTTTCATAGTACAATTACCACTTATATGTCAAAAGAGCACGGGAATTTTGGTTTCTCAATTCATGACCCCTTTAAATCTAAAACTGAAACAACATAAAATAAAAACTCAATGAGGTCCAATGTTATTTTGCAAAGTCAAGTTTCACTGCAAAAACATAAACACATTTTCCAAAGCATCTTTTGTATTCCTCAGAGGAAAGTAAGTCATACATGTAATGACACGAAGGTAAATAAATGAAGACAGAATGTTAATTTTTGGGTGAACTATCCCTTTAAAAGTCAAATCCAGAACTGCAACCATTTGACAAGCCCTGATCTAACATACATTATGATATATCTAGAGCTCTCATGTTAGCTACATTACTTGAACGACTTTGAACCGTGTCCCTGGAATGTCATACAGCAAGTGACAGATTCAGTGCACAGCAACCTCTCCCCATGCCACGGAGGGTCACATGCTCTCTCTGCCCCATCATAAACAGGCAAGATGATTGATAAACACAGCCGAATGCTGCCAGCGGTCTACTGTGCACCGTGCTCCACTGTAAGAGTCATTTGTATTCATATTATGTAGATTACTACTCTGAAGTCCTTTAAATACAAGAAACCCCTGGAAAATTTCTTAACCTTCCATGTTAGTCTCTGACCCATATCGATTCAAATCGACTACATAAAAGTAAATATGAATCACTTGGCCAAGCGGTGAACTCTTTTTTGCACCAAGGCGGCGCTTTCGATTTGCAGCTATTTATCTTAATGAGTGCAGTTACTCTGTGAAGGGAACTCATGTGACGGCTTGCAGTCATAGAGATACAGCGAATCCATCACTGTCAGACAGACGGGATCCTTCCAGCAGACGGACAGTCTTTGAGTGATGTTGGGGCAGTGGGAAGAGGCCGGGAGCGCTAGAAGCCCAAAGCTTGTTAACAACAGAGAGCAAGCACTGGCCAGACCAGAACTTTCGCCCCATACCGTCTCGCTACAGCTCTGGCTAAAACATGTCACACTGGCTGTTGTCATGTGAGCAGATCTGTCTCTTCGTCACAGTGATGTCATGCTGTTCCATTAACTAATAGCTTTGCTCTGGATGGCAGGTCTCTCAGAACGAGGTGCCAAGCTCCATGAGACCATTTATGGCATCTTGCCACGGTGATGCAATGTTAACGAAGACTATAATGGCACTCGAACCTTCCCGCACGAGCAGAACTTAAAAACAAAATGTTTTATTCACAGATTTTCAAAGTTGTTGCTTTGAAGTTTTAAAGCAAAGACAAACTCATTTTTGCAAAAAGAGCCTCGTCTATCAAAACAAGTTCCTACCAACCTCACTTGCTTATTTAAAAAATATTTTTTTGATTATAATGTCAGATGATAACAGCACAAAACTAATATATTATTCACGGGAATTCATGGCTGTTAGAAATACCAGTGGATTCAAAGTTATCCAGCCACGGAAAGCTGCTGTGTTTTTCTCTCTGTGGAACTTTTAATAGTTTGAAGAATCTGTGGGCTGAAAAAAAAACAAAGTCAGAAAACAATAAATAATTAAATAAACTGATAAACAAAAAATAAACAACGGCTGTCTGAAATAAGCTACTATGAGGAAGGTCGTTTGATAAAAGAGCAGTCTGTGCTTTCCACTTTCAAGTATGTAATATTAGGAAACCATATTTTTTTTTCTATGAAAAACAAACTGAATTTGGAGAAAGCGTTTTTTAATACCTAATAATATTTGTGAATAATTTAAAAAGACATAGGGTAGTTTAACAACATTTAGCAATACTACAGAAACCTAAGGAATACATAGGGGAGCAAAGCTCAAAACGCAATTAAAAACAAATTAAAGTTATATTACAGTATTCAATTTAAAAACAGACTCGAAGAAGACCAAAAAGCAAATGCCTAGCCTTTGGTGAACAGAAAAAAAAGCCATCAACTTTGTTTCACAGCTGTAGAAAAGAGAATCAATCACAGGTGCCAGGATCATTTCAACCTGAGCTCTTTTTTCACGCTGAACAAATGTCTTTTGAGTGCACACATGAAGGATGCTTAAAAGTCCAAAGTGAAGCTCATTTATTTGCAGATCAGACATGGAAACAGAATTATAGATGTCTGTTTATATAAACTGACCCTTTTCTGTGTGAAAGAAGTGAAGGATGGACTGATATGGATATCAATAATGTGTCAGAAACAGTTTTGTTTGTTACACTGACAACCAAGAAAGCCAGTCTGTTCATGTAGCCAAGCTATCTTTTGTGATAACCTTCACAAGCCAGAACAGAATTAAAGGTGCACTGGATTTCTTCCTAATTAAAAAAGTTTTACACTCAAATGAGATGACTGTATTCATTTCAGTGGCCTAAAAAAGCTATTTTATTCTACAATGAGCAGATCATTTTCGCCACCATGTTGATATCACATGACTGGCCATATCTTGCATATTTGACCAAGTTATTACTAATGTAATAGTACTACTATGCGTGTCACATTTAAAATGTAGTGGGAACAAACATGCTTTTTGTGATGTCACAAATTGACAAAGGCATAGCTTATGAATGAAACATCATAATACAAATAATACAAAATCATTTAACGGTTTTAATACATAAATAGTTTATGTGTATTAGTGATCAGGTCTGTAGTAGCACATTTGGTTCATTTCCAGTTCAAAACGGATACATAAACAACATTATGTAGGGCTGCATTTTTTTCTGAATTTATAAAATATTCTTTTTACATTTATTCAGAATTCTTGCAGAATTCTTACTTGTATGCAGTATTTATTACATCTCGTTTCCTGATTTATTAATCACATACATTAACATGCACTACATTATAAAAACTGGTAAAACCTTAAGAAGCTTCTTTCAAATGCTAAAACAGTGAAATTGCTAATGCTAATATTAATTTCAAATTTCCAATAATTCCAAATTATGTTAAAATTTGTCATGAATCTGCTTTGTACCCTTCTGCTCACTCTCCACAAGAGGTCGCTCGTTTATCATATGGACTCTCACACTGCACAGACTGTTACACTTACACTGGACTCCAGTTCCCACAATCCACTGCACTCATTACACTCAGCTGCCGCCAATACCACACCTTATATAAGCCATGGACTTCCTCTCTTTCACTGCTGAGTATTGTATAGCGCAGGGGTGCCCAAACTCGGTCCTGGAGGGCCGGTGTCCTGCAGAGTTTAGCTCCAACTTGCCTCAACACACCTGCCAGGAAGTTTCTAGTATGCTTAGTAAGAGCTTGATTAGCTGGTTCAGGTGTGTCTTACTGGGGTTGGATCTAAACTCTGCAGGACACCAGCCCTCCAGGACCGAGTTTGGGCACCCCTGGTATAGCGTATATCCTAGCGATAGCTACTCTATGGAGCCCACTCAGTTGTTATAGTCTTGCCTTGCCTGTTTTCTAATGTTTTGATTCTTGCCCGTGTTTTCTGGATTAACCCTTTGCCTTCCCGTTCGGACTCTGTTTGCACCTCTCTTGGACTACCGCTCGTGTACCTGGATTATCTCTCTGCCTTGCCCTATTGGATATTGTTCGCCGATCAAAGTCCCACGCTTGCCCTTGAACTACTCTTTGTCTTGCCTGTGTTGTACCTGTTTGCCATTGCATGAACCTTGCTAGTTTTGTACCACGTCTCTGTCAAATAAAAGCCCTGTAAATGGATCCGCACGCCTCTCGTCTCGTCGGTCCCGTAACAGAATACTCGGCCACATCAGGATCCAGCGGCTTTTCATGTGGATATTGGCCAGGTATGGACACTGCTAGACTGTTATTAACCCTCGAGCAGGGCTTGCGATCGCTCGAGGATTATGTACAAGAGTATTTAGATCTTGCCTATTTTTCTGATCTGCCGGACTGTGTGCTCATAGACTTCTTTTGTGAGGGCATTAATCACCCGCTCAAATCACGTTTAATCCGTGAGTGTCCCCGTTCGTCTCTAAGAGATTTTATGGACTATGCTTTATTGACTGTCGGTTCTTCATTCACTGTGAGTGTCGCAGAGGAACGCGACACCGCACTCACTCCTGTAATGGCGGCCGTACTGGAACACGAGCACAAAATGGCGGCTACATTTGAGCCCGTTCACAAAATGGCGACCACAACGAAGCTCCGTCATGTCACAGCTGCCACCCATGAATCCAGTCAAGTCACCGTTGATCTTCGTGAGTCCAGTCAAGTCACCGTTGATCTTCGTGAATCCAGTCAAGTCACCGTTGATCTTCGTGAGTCCAGTCAAGTCACCGTTGATCGTCATGAATTCAGTCAAGTCACCATTGATCTTCGTGAGTCCAGTCAAGTCACTGTTGATCGTCATGAGCCTTGTCACGTCACAGCTGTTTGTCCAGAGACTAGTCAAGTCACAGCTGTTCGTCACGAGCCAAGTCAAGTCACAGCCGTTCGTCACGAGCCAAGTCAAGTCACAGCCGATCATTATGAGCCAAATCAAGTCACAGCTGTTTGTCATGAGCCAAATCAAGTCACAGCTGCTCTTCACGAGTCAAGTCAAGCCACAGCTGCTTTTCACGAGTCACGTCAAGTCACAACTGATCTTCACAAGTTAAGTCAAGTCACGGCTACTCTTCACGAGTCAAGTCAAGTCAAGTCAAGTCACGGCTGCTCTTCACGAGTCAAGTCAAGTCACGGCTGATCTTCACGAGTCAGGTCAAGTCATGGCTGCACTTCATAAGTCAAGTCAAGTCACGGCTGCTCTTCATGAGTCAAATCAAGTCACAGCTGCTCTTCACGAGTCAAGTCAAGTCACGGTTGATCTTCACAAATCAAGTCACGTCTCAGCTGATCTTCCAGAGTCTTCCAGAGGTGGCGGCGTCCACTGAAATGTCTCCAGAGGTGGTGGCTGAAGCTGCAGAACCTCTCGGGGTAGTGACGCACGCTGCTGTGTTCTCCGAGGTGACGGCACCCGCTGCAGCTTCTCCAGAGGTGGCGGCACATGCTGCAGAACCTCCTGGAGTGGCGGTGCTCGCTTCAGTTCCTGGTGTGGTGGTAGCGTCCGTCTGTGAACTCTCGTCCTGCCCTGTAACGGCTATAGAGGCCGTCTGCGAACTCTTTGCCTGTCCTGTCGCAGCCAGAAGGGCTGTCCCTGATTACTCGTCCTGTCCTGTCACAGCTAAGGAGGCCGTCTGCAAACTCTCTGCCTGTCCTGTCGTGGCTACAGAGACCGTTTATGAACTCATGTCCTGTTCTGAGACGGCCAAAGAGGCCATCTACAAACTCTCGTCCTGTTTAGAACCTGCTATTGAGGCTGATTGTGAATGGTCTGTTCGTCCAGGCTCAACTGAGTCGGATTTTGAACACTCTGTCTTGCCAATTACAGTCAGTGACTCTAAATATGGACTATCAACTTGTTCTAGTTTCACAAATATGTCTGTTACACCATCCATCTCGCCACTCCCTGTCAGTGAGTCTAATGACAAGCTGTCACCTTGCTCAGTCTCCCCAAGTGTGTCAACTGCTGAACTGTCAGTCTCTTCAGTTTCTGTCAAGAAGTCAGGTCATGTGTCGTTTGCATGTGTGTCTGACACCAAATCATCTGTGGTACCTGTTTTAGTCAATGAATCTGTCTGTGAGTTATCCATCAGTCCTGTTTCCCTCAAAGAATTTAATGTTGAACCACCCGTCTGTCCAGTTTCCATCCATGACCCTGTGTGTGAACTGTCAACTCAGCCAGTGTTTGCCAGTGATTCAAATGTCGAATCGTTTGACAGTGAAATCCTAGTTAACTTATCTAATGTTATGCCAGTTATGCCAATTCTGTTTTAGTCCATGAGCCAGGTTTTGAACTCTGTCCGCTCAATTATCTTTAAGGAGATCAAACCCTTGCTGTTGCCTGCCTCGGTCCTTGGGACCATGAATACTCTATCTGTGTTGTCTGTCTCTGCTCTTCCTAGGTCTCAGTCTCAGCTATGGTCTCTTGATCAGTCTGGTCCTCCATGGTGGTCGTCTGCTCCGCTCTGGAGGTCTTCTGCTCCGCCTGTTCTGTCTGCTCCACCCTGGTGGGCTCCACTCCCATCTGCGCCACCCTTGTGGGCTACAATCCCGTCTGTGCCGCCCTGGTGGGCTCCAGTCCCGTCTGCTCCGCCCTGGTGGGCTCCAGTCCCGTCTACTCCACCCTGGTGGGCTCCAGTCCCGTCTGTGCCGCCCTGGTGGGCTCCAGTCCCGTCTGCTCCGCCCTGGTGGGCTCCAGTCCCGTCTGCTCTGCCCTGGTGGGCTCCAGTCCTGTCTGCTCTGCCCTGGTGGGCTCCAGCCCCGTCTGCTCCACCCTGGTGGGCTCCTGCTTCGTCTGCTCCGCCCTGGAGGGTTCTGGTTCTGTCTGCTCCGCCATGGTTCTCTACCTCGCCAGTTCTGCCTGGGTGCCCTGCTCTGCCGGCTCTGCCTCAGTCTTCGGTTTTTCCACTTCCACGTGGGCCTGGCCCTCTGTCCCTCCCTCTGTTCCGCCTCCACTCCACCGCCCTCCTGGATTTTACAGAAGTAGGAGCGTCTGGAAGCTGCTCCTTGGGGGGCTATGTCATGAATCTGGTCTGTACCCTTCTGCTCACTCTCCACAAGAGGTCACTCGTTTATCATATGGACTCTCACACTGCACAGACTGTTACACTTACACTGGACTCCAGTTCCCACAATCCATTGCACTCATTACACTCAGCTGCAGCCAATCACACACCTTACATAAGCCATGGACTTCCTCTCTTTCACTGCCGAGTATTGTATAGCGTTGTAGAAATTTGTAAATATATAAGTAATATTTACAAGGGAAACAAGTCAATTTAGCTCAAAGGAAATCATTTATGATTTTATAGGGAATATGAACAGAATCACTGTTTCACGGCTGATCACTGAGTCGGCAGCGAGTCACTGAACGAGCCGTATAACATCAACTCTGCACTGGATATTATGATCCAAAATATAGTGAAAACACTATTAAACAGCACAGTAACAAGATCGGCAGATTAAGACATTAACTTGTAAGCACAAAACACAAGATACTTCTCTTTTCAATATAAATAAGACTTTATTTATATAAACCTAAGACATGTAAACTAATCTAATCTAACACATGAACACACGCATTCACACATTCACACGTTGCAGAAAGAGAGGAAAGGATGAGTTTACAGAATGAAAATGTGAAATCCCAAGTTTACAGCAATATGTGCAATTGCCTATAGACCTGAACCATCAATCATTTGACCCTCGCATTGAGTTTCTCAATGAGGCTAAAAGTTATATTAAACTGCACCGACTCAGCAAAAGTCTGGAGGTTGTACTTGCTTGTGTTGCCTTAAGGAATTCCCTTGTGTCCTTGTCGTCTTTGGAGAAAGGGGTTTCCCGAGGTTGCTGATTGGCTGAGTTCAGTGGTCTTTCGTAGTAAAGTCTTGGGCGTTGGCGCTTGATGCGGAGTTGGTCTGGTTGAAGTTTGGGCGGGTGCAGTCGAAGCTGGACTTTGCGGCAAACTTAACTTAACAAAACTCTCACGGAAAGACAAGAAATTAAAGTAAAAGAATAAAAGAATGTAACGAGACTAGGTGGGTTTTCTTCTCATTGTGTTGGCAGCTGGCATGTAGGCCAGAGCACGCTCAAAGAGCAGCGTCGAAACGCGGTGGCAAAAGAGAAGAAGAAGCAGAGGAAGAGAGCCAAGAGAGCTGTCCTGAGTATTTAAACTCGGCTTCTAGACCGTCCTATCTGGACGTCTTGACCAATTAGAAATGATCTTGGCTCGTGGTGTTGTATGTTTCTCCTCCCCATTCATAAATCTAACATGTTATCTTATCAGTCATATGGTCCAAATTTTCCCGCTCTTACAGAGTACAATTTTGGACATGATTTCTCTAACAAGACTATGGTACATTTGACAAAGAATTGATTGGAAGAAACATTTAAAGCATGATTTTTCAAACTCATACATACCACACAAGGATATGAACTCTTAAACTATTCCCTAGTTATTAAAATACATACATAATATGTGATTAAAACATGATGGTTAATCGTGTGGGTTACATACATGATATGGGGTTATGCATAAACATGATAAGTCCTTTTAAGATGATTTTGGTGCATCTATATGTGAAAAGGCAGTTTCTGTACCGTTCTGTGAACATAAGGACATGTTCTCTGTGAAGACTAGAGAGGTTAAAAGGTCTCTTAAGGAATTTCAGCCTCCATCTTTGTCTTCTATGTGGAGAGCTGGGTTGACCCACCCAATGAAGTCTCTAGCTCGTGATTTCGATCACAGATTTACAAGTGACAGCCATATCTTTGACCATTAGTCCTGATTACTTGCTCCAAATTTGATCGTCTCCTTCCTGAATTGGAATTATCAATAAATGTTCTTTTGTTTGAATGTTGCAAGCTGTTCTGTGAAAGAGGCTTGTTGGTTTGCTTTCTTCAGAGGGCTGGAGCTAGGAATCTGATTTATGACGAACATCCTGTTGCAGCCTTGGGATCCTCTCTGGAATTTCGGCTCCTCATGTTTCAATGTTCGGATCGAATCTTAACTTTGTCTGACTCATTCTGATCCTACATACCCCCCTTCGATCGGCGAGGTGTTTGGCTGAAGACATCGTCGAGCGCTGGAAAAACAGAGGCAGAAGAAGCAGACACAAACACAGCAAACAACAAGACAACATCTCCATGACAGTTACTGTACTGGTGCAGGGCATCAGGTTATTCGGGTACAGGCGGTTATATTCAATTAGTCAATATAGTTTGGTAAACTGAATAGTTTTAGTTCAATTTTGGAAATTGTTGTTCTAATTTAGTTTAGTACGTTGACTCTTCGATCAAATTTTGTGATAAAATTTGTTTGTTTCTTCTAAATTGTCAACTTAAGAATGTTCACCTTTAAGTTTCTGGTGACATCATTTGTGGTAAAATGAATTGACCTATCGTGCGTGGAGCTCTCTGGCTTCCATTCAGTTTAGAGTGGCTCGCGGATATTAGGTGTGGTGAGTCAATCCTAATATCAGACCTTTGACCCTTGCAGGGTGTCTAGGTGTTTCACCTACTAAAGAAAGAGGGGAAGGAAAAGGATAGGTAAAAGAAGAACAAAACAAAAACAAAGCTGCTGTGGGTTTTCCTAGCATGACTTGCAACAACTGTTGAGCTAGGATGTCATGTGCAGCTAGGGAGTCATGTACCTTAACTTAGTGTCAGGTGTTCTAACTATTGTGAGGATAGCTGCATGTTCCTTCATGGTGGTGTATGTAACTTTGTTATGCTAAAATTTGGATATTCTACTTGTGGGAAGAATATGTTTGTTGAATGTGTTATCAGTAGATGTGGTTACCTCTGGTTGTAGGTAATGTTGTGTGTGTTAGTGGTGTAGTGCAAGTGTGGTCAGATCTGTTTCAGTCTGTGTTGTCTTCCCCCTTTTCGGGTATGTCAGTGAAGACGGACTCTCTGCATCCTTGGCTTGGATGAGGGCGTGTCCATGATCTAATGGGGGTCAGTCCAGAAAGGCAGGAAGTTCTTTAGCAGACAGTCGGAGGTAGTTTGGCATGGCTGTGTGAAGCTGGGATGCAAACTTTGTCTCCTATGTGGGATTCCTCTTGTGCTGCCTTCTGGATGTGGCAGACTTTCTGACCTTCTGTGCTTTGGTGGTGGCTGTTGCACAGACAGGAATGTGGTTCTTGGAGTTGGAGTTAATTTAGCAGTTCGTTAGTGAGTGATGGATGACTGAGGTGATGTTCTCTGGTACCTCAGTTTTCATCAATGGCTGGCCGTGAGGCTTGCTCGTTCTGGGTGGTTGTTGAACAGGTGCTTGCCATCTCTGACATGGTGGTGTACCATGTGATCACCGGCCTTCCGTTCTGTCGCTGGTCACAGCGAGCATGACTCAATTTCGTGGCCATCCGTGTTCAGCTTATCTTGAAGGAACTCGTTCAGTTGTCTCATGACTTGTTCCATGTCTTCTGATGGTAAGCTGTATTTTTCTTGTGCATACTCAGCACTGTGCATGTCTGAGTGATGCTGAGGTGGGTTTCGTTGTCGCTTACCCACACGAGTTGCTCTTGGATGAGCCAGGCGATTACCTTTGGATGTCTGGTTAGGTTTCCAGTTGTTCTTATCTTTTAGGTTTCTTGAGAAGCGTGGCTGGTCCCATGGATTTTTCCAGCGGTTGGGCTGATAGCTGTCGTGGACATGGAGGTCACGTTCTCTGTGCTCTTGATGGAGGACTCTGGTGTTGTGATGCAACTGGGTGTCGTCCGGTGCAAGGCTTGAGTCTTTGGTGACAGAGTTCAAGAGTGTGGAGGTTTTGTTACCTTTCTTTGAGGCCATCTTCTGCTTGTTGTAGGCCTTCTGTGTTAGGTCACGCAACTGTTGGATGGTCATGGAGCGTGGACAGGCCATGACGCCTAGATGGTGGCTGACTCCAGGGTGCAGATTTCTTAGGAAGAGGCTTTTGAAGTTCACATCCTCTTCAAGGTCAGGTTCGTTGTGTGCACCAAAGTAGGCTTGTCGGAGTCGGTTGTAGTAAGCTTGTGGAGTCTCTTGTCGACCCTGTTTGGTTTCTAAGGCAGTTAACAGTCCATGTTCAGACTCAGGGTCTATAAACTCTTTAATCAGGACCTCACGAAGTAGCTGGTAGTCTGACTTCGTTTGACTGGGCTGTCGATCTAGGAAGTTTCGTACCTCGGAACTGGACGTGGCTCTAAGGAGGTATAACCGGTCTCTGTCAGTCACATGAGGTCTCATTTCTAGATAAAAGTCGATATCTTGCAGATGGGTCTGGATGGTGTGGCCCTCTGTGGAGTTCGGGTTGAACTTGCTGATGTTTTTAGACAGCTTGTCGAGGTCTGTGATGGTCATCCCATGTGCAGCTCCAAGGTCTGCTTGGATGGGCTGTTTTCTTTCGTTGACAGGAAAGAGTTCTGTGGCGAGGGCAGGTGAGGTTTTGGGTGGTGCCCCTTCGCTTCTTTCGTTGCGTACCAGTTCTTGGACGCAGGACTCTGCTCTGCTCAGCAGAGGTGAGGCTGAGAGGTGTTTCTCTCGCCTTGGCTCTAGTTTTTGCTCATAAGCATGTTTGAATTCTTTTCTGATCATATAGAGCTCATCGTTGGTGTCTAGTTGTTGTTGGGTCAGATCGTCCATTTCAGTTCCATACCTTTTAAGGTGGTCTTTTAAGGCACTGATTTCAGCATTCTTGTCGCTGATATCATTCTTGGCTTTCTCCAGAAGCTGTTCGGCATACTGGAGTCTGTTTACCAGGTCTTTCTGGGCAGCCTTTGCATGTTGTTGGTCGAACTGAGCTGCTGTCAGGGCTGCCTGGAGCTCCTTAACTTGTTCCGTTGTTTCCCGCTCCCTCTCGTTGGGTGCCTTGAGTTGATCTTGAACTTTCACTTCCAGCTTGTCTATGCGGCGTTGAGCACATGTCAGTTCCTCTTGAAGGTGGGTGATGTGCTTGTCGCTCAGTTTCAGCTGGGTCGTGAAGGCATAGCTTAGGGAGCTGGTGATTTTAACGAGCTCCTCGTGGTTGTTGTTGTGGCTTGAATCTTGTGTCAGGAATCTTCTCAGCATTAGGATCATTATTAAAAATAATAACAGTTCAAATGTCTTGGGGGTGAGGCTGTCTGTCGTGCCTCTCAGCCAAGTGTTCACATCTTCCCCTTGTGCAAAGGGGTCTGCAGTCTGCGGCATGTTGGCACGCTAGGGAGAAGAGAGACTGACACAGATCTGTGTGGAGCAGAAGCCTATGTGTGGTGCGACAACTAAGTGTTGTGTCAGTGATTTTGAACCACTTAGTGTAATGTGGTGATGACTGTGTTGGTCTCAGGGTATCTAGGTATACTAGAGATGTGAAGACTTCGTTACTCTAATGAGGAAGAGGGAAAAGAGAGAAACAGGTGAAAAACAAATTCAATTAAAAGAAACAATTCCTTTTTTTTTCAAATGAGGAAAATTGTTTTTTTTTTTTTTTTCTCAACTAAATGTTGTTATCAAGGCAAACAATATTATTAAGTCTCTGTCGTAGACAAAGGAATAATAATAATAATAATTCTGATATCTCTTTTCTTAGTCTGACAAGATTGACATCATACACCTTACAGTTGGACCGCTCACCAGGGAGGCTGTGAAGACAACGATTGATCAAAACTTATCTCTATTAAAATTGATCTCAGCGTTGAATGAGATGTTAAAATTTGGATTGCGTTTTCAAATGTGGGGAGGCTAGGAAGAACGAGAGAGGGTTTGATTACAATCAACTTCATAAAGATGAGTAATCTTTTTTATTTTTTCTTACAAGATTGTGTATCTCATTCACTTAGAATTGATTGATGGTTCTTACAGCCAGGTCCCTACAAATGTGAAAAGTGTAGAGGAAAGAAAATGGAGAGAACAGGAGAGAAAGGAAAGAGACAGTAAGTTGAGTGGATCGGGTCCACTAGCATGCGGTTATGCCCGACTACGAGTAGAGTGTTGTTTTCAGTTGCTCCACAACTATCAACAAAAATAAATTTTGGGTGAAAGAGATTTGTCTCTCTAATTTATTTGAACTCGTAGTGAGGGATAACAATGTCTCCTATGAGCCTCGGGTGTGTTCCTGAGCTAGGATACACAGAGGAAAGAAAATGGTAATACAAGGTAAAATTGAAAAGTAATAAATGGGCAAAATAAGCAAAATAAAATTAAATGAAGGAGGAAATCAGTATATAAAAATAGTAGTGGCTAAGTGCATAACCAAAACAGGAAGAAAGAGGGGTAAAACGCAATAAAATAATGAGTGAGTATAAGTTTGAATAGAATCTATTGATATGAGTAATAAATAAATTAGATAGAATAAGTTTACTTAAACTTTCCAAGTTCAAGGCTTATTCGTACCTAAAATAATTAGACTCATAAGAGAATACTAGAAGTAATGATCATATGAAATGATCTGAGGGGAAATTTGAATGATTCCAAATAAATTTAATGTTTTAATTAAATTTTGAATTTGGCACAATTAATAATTGTGAACTCGTATTTCCCTTTCTAGCAAAATGCAAATAAGTGGTAAGATGTGAGAAATTAGAGAAATAAGAAAGAGAAAGACCAACAAGTGTATTAGTTGAGATGTTTAACAAGGTTAAACCACTTTAGCTTTTCATACACACTCTATTCAACCACTGGATGTTAAATGCTAACTTTGAAGCTAATGGCTTTAGCATAGACTTCAATGTAAACACAACCGTTTCGTTAGCTTAGCATGGAGTTTGTTTACAATAGCATCGATGTGCTGCGCTTGCGCAGTTCAGAGTTGCTCCGGAAGTAGGTTAAGACTTCCGTGTCACGATCGTACCTGTGGCAACCAAAACAAACTCTAGTGGATTAACATATGCATTGCAAGTACAGTTAAGGAGGTTACATGAAATGTCGGCGCATTTCAACACTGTACAAATAACAACACCGCTTTTAGTTGGTTCTGCGATGTGGCGCTTAAACTCTCAGTTCGTTCCGAGTTTGATTAAACTTTATTCAAATAGCAGTTTCGTGCTGCAGTTGGGAAAACAGTGATCGGATCATAAGTGTACCAGTTTCTTCTGGACACAAACACAACAGGTTTTCTTCGCTGTTGGTTCACTTTAACTTTACTTGATCAAGCTTTTTAAAAACTCCCATTTAAATCCCTCTCGGAGATTTAATTCACTTTGTGAACAGTGTACACAAACAGGCAAGCATTATTCTCTAATGTTTAACCCAGGGGAGTCGAATAGCCTTTGATTTGGCAGTGGAACACGCACTGGCAATCAGACTAGGCTTTGATGAATAGATTGAGGAATACGCTCAAAACTATTCTTTATCCACCGATTTATTTCCCTTTTAACTATTGCAGTTTAGCTCCGATCGGCTAACAGTAACTGAGATTCGAGAGTATAGCTATTTAATGATCTGGAACCCGCAGAACATCAATTCAGCTATAAAACAAGGCTTTACGGAAAAGAGGAATACGCTCAATTTCAACCTTATTGTACGATCTCAGATAACTTTAAGTTCACTTACTGCAGATGAACAAAGAGTTGGACTCGAGTTACAGGCTTCTCTGCTTTCATTCAAACAGGGCGCGCGCTGCTGACGTCACGCGCGCGCGCGCACACACTCACACACACTAGTCTCAGAAGCGTCTCATCTTTCATACCGGAGCAATAGAAAAGATTAAATAACTTGGTTTATGCTCACAATTTAGATTAATCTGCCCCGGGATTCTCCACCAATAATATGTAGAAATTTGTAAATATATAAGTAATATTTACAAGGGAAACAAGTCAATTTAGCTCAAAGGAAATCATTTATGATTTTATAGGGAATTTGAACAGAATCACTGTTTCACGGCTGATCACTGAGTCGGCAGCGAGTCACTGAACGAGCCGTATAACATCAACTCTGCACTGGATATTAAAATCCAAAATATAGTGAAAACACTATTAAACAGCACAGTAACAAGATCGGCAGATTAAGACATTAACTTGTAAGCACAAAACACAAGATACTTCTCTTTTCAATATAAATAAGACTTTATTTATATAAACCTAAGACATGTAAACTAATCTAATCTAACACGTGAACACACGCATTCACACATTCACACGTTGCAGAAAGAGAGGAAAGGATGAGTTTACAGAATGAAAATGTGAAATCCCAAGTTTACAGCAATATGTGCAATTGCCTATAGACCTGAACCATCAATCATTTGACCCTCGCATTGAGTTTCTCAATGAGGCTAAAAGTTATATTAAACTGCACCGACTCAGCAAAAGTCTGGAGGTTGTACTTGCTTGTGTTGCCTTAAGGAATTCCCTTGTGTCCTTGTCGTCTTTGGAGAAAGGGGTTTCCCGAGGTTGCTGATTGGCTGAGTTCAGTGGTCTTTCGTAGTAAAGTCTTGGGCGTTGGCTCTTGATGCGGAGTTGGTCTGGTTGAAGTTTGGGCGGGTGCAGTCGAAGCTGGACTTTGCGGCAAACTTAACTTAACAAAACTCTCACGGAAAGACAAGAAATTAAAGTAAAAGAATAAAAGAATGTAACGAGACTAGGTGGGTTTTCTTCTCATTGTGTTGGCAGCTGGCATGTAGGCCAGAGCACGCTCAAAGAGCAGCGTCGAAACGCGGTGGCAAAAGAGAAGAAGAAGCAGAGGAAGAGAGCCAAGAGAGCTGTCCTGAGTATTTAAACTCGGCTTCTAGACCGTCCTATCTGGACGTCTTGACCAATTAGAAATGATCTTGGCTCGTGGTGTTGTATGTTTCTCCTCCCCATTCATAAATCTAACATGTTATCTTATCAGTCATATGGTCCAAATTTTCCCGCTCTTACAGAGTACAATTTTGGACATGATTTCTCTAACAAGACTATGGTACATTTGACAAAGAATTGATTGGAAGAAACATTTAAAGCATGATTTTTCAAACTCATACATACCACACAAGGATATGAACTCTTAAACTATTCCCTAGTTATTAAAATACATACATAATATGTGATTAAAACATGATGGTTAATCGTGTGGGTTACATACATGATATGGGGTTATGCATAAACATGATAAGTCCTTTTAAGATGATTTTGGTGCATCTATATGTGAAAAGGCAGTTTCTGTACCGTTCTGTGAACATAAGGACATGTTCTCTGTGAAGACTAGAGAGGTTAAAAGGTCTCTTAAGGAATTTCAGCCTCCATCTTTGTCTTCTATGTGGAGAGCTGGGTTGACCCACCCAATGAAGTCTCTAGCTCGTGATTTCGATCACAGATTTACAAGTGACAGCCATATCTTTGACCATTAGTCCTGATTACTTGCTCCAAATTTGATCGTCTCCTTCCTGAATTGGAATTATCAATAAATGTTCTTTTGTTTGAATGTTGCAAGCTGTTCTGTGAAAGAGGCTTGTTGGTTTGCTTTCTTCAGAGGGCTGGAGCTAGGAATCTGATTTATGACGAACATCCTGTTGCAGCCTTGGGATCCTCTCTGGAATTTCGGCTCCTCATGTTTCAATGTTCGGATCGAATCTTAACTTTGTCTGACTCATTCTGATCCTACAGCGTATATCCTAGCGATAGCTACTCTACGGAGCCCACTTAGTTGTTATAGTCTTGCCTTGCCTGTTTTCTAGTGTTTTGATTCTTGTCCGTGTTTCCTGGATTAACCCTTTGCCTTCCCGTTTGGACTTTGTTTGCACCTCTCTTGGACTACCGCTCGTGTACCTGGATTATCTCTCTGCCTTGCCCTATTGGATATTGTTCGCCGATCGAAGACCCACGCTTGCCCTAGGACTACTCTTTGTTTTGCCTGTGTTGTACCTGTTTGCCATTGCATGAACCTTGCTAGTTTTGTACCACGTCTCTGTCAAAAAAAGCCCCACAAATGGATCCGCACGCCTCTCGTCTCATCGGTCCCGTAACAAAAATTTAACAACAACAACAACAAAAAAACTTTATTATATCACAAAACAACAAAATTCATTATTCAGTAACCAAATTCACAAGCAATATAGTAATGATTCATGTTTGATTTACACTTTACATTAAGCAAAATATTGCAATGGAGGTCGCTAAACTCCAACATAATGTCTGTCTGTGTTTCCAGATAATCAGCTTTTTCTCACAGTGCAGAGAAAGTGTGTGCACATGGTTGCAAGATTAAAAAACTTGGCAGAATATGCATACATTTATGCTAAAAGCTCTGATTGGGGGATTTAAACACTTGACATTTGGCACCTCCAAGAATGGAAGCTTGTAGAGGCTAAATTAAGTTAGTAAAAGTTAAAGTTGTAAAGAAAATAAAGTTTTCAAAATATATAGCAAGCAGACCAATAATGCAGACAACTACACTTAATTAACCAACAGAAGCAAATTGAATAAATCATGCAGCCCTAAGAATTTAATAAGAAATATCCAAAAATCAATTAAATAACATTAAGTTGCCATTTTTTGATGTTACATATTCTTATTATACAGTGATTTGAGGGAGCAATTATTCTCACTGACCAATTTAAGTGCTCAAATGAACTTATTTTAGCATGTTTATTTAATTTCATAGCATCATTCCTGTACGCTACTGTCAGTTCAAGGAATTTCTAAGTCAAATGTAATCATTTTCTAGAATAAATTCATGGATCAGCAATTGAACATAACTTACACTTCCTTTGTATTAGATACATCTAACACTACAAGCTATTTCAGCAGATTTAAATTCTAAATAACTTTTATACTACTACTTCTACTACTACAGCCAGATTCCATGCACAAACAGAAACCACCAACAACTTTGTTGGGACTGAATACAAGAATGTCCACAGGCGATATGGAAGAAAAGGAACAAAAAGACAAACAAACAGCTCCTGTGTAATACAGCAACAGCAAAAACCACTTGGACGAATAAAAGCCAGAAAAAGGCCTGCATGCTTCTTTAAACACTTTAGAACAATGGCTGAAAAATCGAGATATTGAAGAGAGAAGAAAACATCTAATGCAGAGTTTAACCTTAACACAATGTATTATTATAGTAAATGGAAGGACAGTAAAATGGGCTTATATCCCGTTTCCCTCAGCACTCGGGCCAATCAGTTAGTGCTTAAGATGGGAACAGTTCGAGGCACCTGATTAATCTTTCCCTTCCTTTTCGAAAAACGAGTGACCCTGCAAGGTCACCGGACAAATGTGCCCGAAACAGAGCTGGGACTCCCATTGGAGGTCTCGAACACTTTTCAAATTGGAGTCCGGCACTGCGTTGACACACTGCTTCATCCCGATGATGCCCAGAATGACTATTATTGGTGGCCTGGCCGTTAAATGAGCAGAAGGTGGATGACCTCTGTGATCTAATAAGCTGGTGTCACAGTTAAAAAGTCTAGTGTGGCCCAGCTCAGGGACAGACGCTTCCCTGAAGGACAGTTACACAGTAATTTGATGCATCGTCTGCCTCTGGTCCTGGTTAATCAACCAGACTGGAGATGCAGTTGGAGATATCCTGTAGAGGATTGAGCCTCAAAAATCAAAAAACGATCTCTTGCAGACCGATACGAGTGAGAGGGCTTTGAAACGGGTTCTTTTATTCGACTGACCTGGTAAAATAACGCAACCAAGACTACATATGGCACCTCTTGGACTGGACTGAATTTGTATGCTTAACTTCCTTCTAAAGTAATCAACACAACAATTTATATGCATTTTGTTGTTTCTTTGATAAGAAAGCATCTGCTATAGAAGCAAATGTAAACAAAGGCCTGTTTTTCCCCAAAGTTATTGCGATCAGTTTTATATCTGACACACAACATTTTGATTCACATGCAACAAAAGCAAGAACTCTGCGTACAGAATTGCGTTTGCACAACCCTGTCCTCTATTTACCCAGACAAAAAGCTGATGTTTTAAAGTGATATCAACAGAGCACTGTCTTTTGTTGTCATCAAGAAAAATGATGCCTCCATGTGAGAATTCCACCGAGGCATATTCATAGCTCGCAGAGCTAGCGCTACTGCACAATAAACGTTTATTAATAACTTCAGAGCACACTGCAGTGATGACTTTTAAAATCCTTGAAGACTTTTTTTTCCTTTTTTGTCAAAATGGAAGAACATAGTTCCTGTTGACATTCCTCCCAGCTTTAAATATACATTTATACTTATCAATATAAAAGGAAAACTGTGCAACAGGTTTGGAAACTACCTGGTAAAGAGACAAGGATTCTTGAGGGAAGAAACTATGATCTCTGCATAATTTGGGAGACAAAGAGAGAATGCATCTTACCCAATATTATACCTGCAATTATATAAATGAATTGTATTGCATTGTATCACAGCATAAACATCAGACTGAAATTTGTTGTAAAGCAATCCACTTTGTATATTAACAAAATGACAAGACACTCAAGTTACTAGCAAATACCTACATAAATTAGGGCTGGGAAGATATCAACAAACATATCCCACTTCTGATTCATAAGCTCTCAATTCAGTTCAACTGTGTGATTTATGTAGATGTATTTAATTTAAAATGTCTATTTTGCTTACATTTAAAAGAAATTCCCTCTCCGCTATTACTGTGAATTATACAGGGAATGTTCTAACTTCATTATGGAAATATTAAATTAAAGCAATCAAAACAAACAGGGTCCAAATGATGCAGTTTGCCATATATCTAACAGATATAACCATAAAAACAAACAAAAACTAAAGTGCAAAGTAAACTTTAAATTGCATTTCTTGTGTAAAACAAATTACTGTGTGTTAAATTAATATAAATTATAAACTCAGCAGTTTATAACAGTTTACAGTTCGTGTCTAATATCCCTGAAAAAGAAAAGAAAAGCTATGAATGGGTCTATATAACATTTAATAATTAAAAAATAAATAAAAACTGTTCTTAGAATTTTAAGAATCAATAGAAATCATTCAAATGACTCAGTCATATTTTATTAATCAGAAATACTAGGCTAAATGTATTCTTCTCAGCCCCAACATTAATGCAATTAAAATGTCAAGTAAAACTAAAAACTAAACTTTTTCTGACTACATGCCATATGTGAACCAAAGTTCAATGTAAAAAAAAAAAAAAAAAAAAAGGTTTCATACCCATTCATATCTGTAATGGCTGACTAGGTGCACATCTGTCCCCCAGTGTTCAAACAATACCGAAACCAGGTTCTTTGTTCGCATTTCTGCTTTACATATCGTTTAACACCGCATGACTTTCACTATGACTAAAGACATTGCATGATGCCAGTTTCATGATGCACAGTGCCACATTCACCCTTAGGACAGAAAGGAAAGAAGTTAAGTATGAAGGGCAGAGCGTGAGGGGACGCAGTGCGGCTGGGGGTTGCGGAATCTACTGATTAAAAAGAAGGGGGGAAAAAAATGGCTTTGGCTGGAGGTCACTTTTAGATCGCCCCAAGCAATTGTTCCAAAAGCTGTGTTTTTTTCCTCTAAAAACACCCTTGAGATGAGCACCGGAAAGGTTAGGGTGTTAAAACGGCCAGTATTAATGGCAACTCGGCTAAACTAAAACAGATTCTCAGGGTTACAACCTCCCTCAGTGGTCGTGGAGTGGAATGCTTGAGTAAAATGTGTGACTTCGGCCCCCTGTCTCTTCAAACGCCGCGTCTGTGGCCTCCTCAAGGTGAGTGTTGCCACAGTCTGACAAAAATACACTCATCACTAACCATTTTATGTGATTTTCGGGGACCTGTCACATTCCTCTGAAACTTTTCCTTTCTCTCTTTGTTTCCTCAACACTCTCTTTGTCCTTTTTGAGTCGTAAATTGTTTTTCGGTGAATTGCTTCTCCTTGGGCTTGTCATTGTGCTTTTCATTAAAGGAAAGTTGTTGGAAAGTTTCTGCTGAAGGACACTCATGGTGTCTGATGTTGTTTTGAGCTTGTATGGATAGTTGCAGAAGTGTATTTCCACAGGGAGCTGAAATAAAAACTGTTTCTTTCCTCTTCGTGTTTCAGCAGCCTGAATTCTCTAGAATAACACACAAGACTGCACCCGCAGATGATCTGCATGTCAACTTGATTACATTTTAAGCAAACTGTTTTCATTATATAGTTATTAACCAATCGCACATATCAAGATTGCTGAAAAAGTTAAAATAAAAAAGACATTATTTTGGCAGATCTCACGCCAGAATGCAGTTTAACTTTTTAACATTCATGCGACCCCAGTTTTACTTCAGTGCGCTCCTATTAAGCCCACTCAACTCTAATTCTAATATGGATTATAATTACAGATTATAAATACAGATAATGTTGGCTCTTCACTGTACCGTAATATCTAATAATATATAAATAAAAGTAGCAAAATCCCAAATACTTACTTTTACTTTTATTACATTATTATTATTTATAGTAAAGGCCTTAAATTTCTAAAAATTGCTTTACTGTTGTTGCCATCACTTAGTATGGATGCAGACCCCTTAATCTAATACTGAATGCAGTCAATTTTCAATATAAAATTTTGTCTTATCACCCGCTGACTTTCAATGTACTCATATTTACCACATAATAACAGCTTCTCAATGACAAAGAGAGAGAAATGATGGTGAGTTTAGAAGCTTTTGGCTCCACTTGTTATTCAGCTTAATTCATACAATTCTGATGACATCAAAATGAGCATTATTATAATGTTGCATTAGATGTCTCTATTGTCAAAGAAATCTGCAAACACATAAACCCCCAATTTCAGAGCCACAAGTTGGCATCAAACAGAATTGCAAAAATGCTGATCTAATTCCAAGCAGGTTTTCAAACTTGTTTCACCCTGTTTAGACAATCAGCCAATGGATAATGGCTTATAGTTGTCTCTGCACATTAATCTTAAAATGTGTCATTAAGTGAAAATCATTGTTAAAAACCATAAGCATTTAAAACTATAAATATCAAGTCTAACTATATCACTCAGTCCAAGTCTCACCAAACCTGATTCTGCTTGACGTGCCATAGGTCTTCATAGATTAAATTAAGATTTTAGTGTGCTTTTTATGATACAGTTGTGCTACCAGATCACGCAACCAACAAAACCGTACACTAGAACTTCACGAGTGAGCTCTTACACAAATATAAAAGCTCTTATCCTTCTGAACAAAAGGACTAATGGCACCGCGAAAGAAGAAACAGCAAGATTAGCCTTGTGACCTTCTTTTCTTCCATTCTGCTCTTCAAAAAAAAAAAAAAACATCCTGCCATCAACAACCATTTTTACTGCAGCTCAACATCAACACGGCCTCAGAATCGGGACGTGGCTATGTGCAAGATATAACTGTCCATTTTAATATTCCGAGCAGAGTGAGAAACAGACAGAAAATCAATAGCTTCATTTTTTTCAATATTAAAGAATAGGGGGAAAGGGGCAGAGCTCCAACCTTTTGCTATAAAAATCCAAGATTGGCTTTAAAGCCATTTGCCATTTGATCCAAGAAGGGACTGAAGACAAACCCCTGGGGCAGAATTATTTGATTAAATGTTGTTTGTTCTGCTTTGCTCTGGGAACACTTGAAGAACTGGCACAGATACTGTGGTTCTTTCATTCAGCATTTTATGCACGTTTATATAAATACACAGGCAAAAATGTCTGATTTACCCGGTCTATCTTTCTGACAAGCAACTTATAGCTGATGCTACGCAGATGAGATTAAACAAGGTCATAGTTAATTTAACTACATAATTAAGAATATAAAACAAATAGTTGACTCAAGATGCTGATGGCTGAGTCACATTGGAAAAGGTTATAAAAAGCATATAAACACACCTGTGATCGCGCTATTCTATTAATGTGTCAAGTAGTGATGTTGCTTGGCAGCCTACAATTAGGTGTATAAACTACATTACCTTGTGGATTGTTTTTTTTTTTCTAGCTATTATTAAATGTGACTATTTATTTAACATTTTACCATATAGATGTTACTGCTGTTTAATAAAACACAAGAATCTAAGAACATGCCTTAACTAAGACAAAACCATTGCAGTGCATAGCCTTTTGTGGTTTACATTGTTTTCTCTAATGCTACAGCCCATGCAAAACCTTTTTCAACAGTGAAGAAAATATATTATTCATCACACATGGATGAAAGTAATTTGAAGAATTGTAACAGCGATTGAAATGTCGGTCCAGTTCATAACTGTCCAAATAGCCTTGAAGACAACCTGGATGGAAGACAATTTATTGTATTGAAGTGTTACTGTATACTCTACTTCTGAGATGTCCCTGAAACCTTCCTGAATAAAATAAATTAAAAAAAAAACAGACTCAATGGGGTGGTTGGTCTCCTTCCTATTCTTGATCCATGAAATTTTCATCATGAGCAACTTTCATGTTTCTTCCATAAAAATAATCCAGCACAGCCAAAGTAGAGAGCAAACATAACCTCACATCCATCTGTCCGTGCCTGGCATCAGGATCACAAATCTCACCGAGAGCCTATATTTGTTTTTCAGACATCAGAGCACTTGAAGTACAAAACTACAGAGCTGAGAGGGGGTTCTCTGAAATCTAGGCAATAGATTCTTGAATTCTTGGGGTAACATGCCAGTCTAGCCAATGTTATCTCCCATTTTTACAAGGAGCAAAATCCATCAAGAGAAAAGTTACTAAAAGTAAAAAAGACAAACAAGAAAAGACTAGTTAAATTGTTTTTAAATAAATGAATAAATCAATCAATCAGTCAGGAATTTGTGCAGTACAAAAATAACTTATAATTTATTTTTTATTTTTTTTAGTGGTCAACCGATATATCGGCTGATACTTGGCATTTTTCAAATATCGGCATCGGCCGATAAGTTTTTCTGTTCGGCCAATATGTTCGAGACTTTCATTTCATGGTGCTGAGAACGTTAGCACCTGAGCACTATGGGAAGTCCGGTGTTCTGTCGATTTGTGCTACCCTGTCATATTTTGCTACCTCCCATTAAAACAGTAGGTAGCACAATTTGACAACGAAAAATGCTACCTGTCAAATTACGTTTTATTAATGTCTACGCATACCACAACCCTAAACCTACCTTTACAGTAATGCAAATACAGTAATTATGTGTTATATGCGCATTTGTGGCTAGAAGGGATACAGCTACCGGAAACCAACAATAAATAATTTTTTCTACCTATTAGATTGTGTTTTATTAATGTCTACACCTACCCCAACCCTAAACCTACCCTTACAGTAATGCAGATACATTAAAAATTGTTGTTCAGCATGAGAAAAAGGATACAATATTGACATATGCATGCGAAGTAAGCCCTGGTAGGAAAATGTGACGAGTAGGATAAAATGTCAGGACACCAGCTCTTTTCAAAGATTCGGCTCTTTTGGCTCGGCTCCCTTATGCCAAGTTCACACTACATGATTTTCAAAGTCATCGGATAACCGTTGTTTTCACACTGCATGACTACAGGTGCATCTCAATAAATTAGAATGTCGTGGAAAAGTTCATTTATTTCAGTAATTCAACTCAAATTGTGAAACTTGTGTATTAAATAAATTCAATGCACACAGACTGAAGTAGTTTAAGTCTTTGGTTATTTTAAGTGTGATGATTTTGGCTCACATTTAACAAAAACCCACCAATTCACTATCTCAACAAATTAGAATACTTCATAAGACCAATAAAAAAACACATTTTTAGTGAATTGTTGGCCTTCTGGAAAGTATGTTCATTTACTCTATATGTACTCAATACTTGGTAGGGGCTCCTTTTGCTTTAATTACTGCCTCAATTCGGCATGACATGGAGGTGATCAGTTTGTGGCACTGCTGAGGTGGTATGGAAGCCCAGGTTTCTTTGACAGTGGCCTTCAGCTCATCTGCATTTTTTGGTCTCTTGTTTCTCATTTTTCTCTTCAGGTCTGGTGAGTTTGCTGGCCAGTCAAGCACACCAACACCATGGTCATTTAACCAACTTTTGGTGCTTTTGGCAGTGTGGGCAGGTGCCAAATCCTGCTGGAAAATGAAATCAACACCTTTAAAAAACTGGTCAGCAGAAGGAAGCATGAAGTGCTCCAAAATTTCTTGGTAAATGGGTGCAGTGACTTTGGTTTTCAAAAAACACAATGGACCAACACCAGCAGATGACATTGCACCCCAAATCATCACAGACTGTGGAAACTTAACACTGGACTTCAAGCAACTTGGGCTATGAGCTTCTCCACCCTTCCTCCATACTCTAGGACCAGATTCCTCTTGTTAAGCCACCTTCAGGAGTGGCTTAACAAGAGGAATACAACAACTGTAGCCAAATTCCTTGACACGTCTGTGTGTGGTGGCTCTTGATGCTTTGGCCCCAGCCTCAGTCCATTCCTTGTGAAGTTCACTCAAATTCTTGAATCAATTTTGCTTGACAATCCTCATAAGGCTGCGGTTCTCTCGGTTGGTTGTGCATCTTTTTCTTCCACACTTTTTCCTTCCACTCAACTTTCTGTTAACATGCTTGGATACAGCACTCTGTGAACAGCCAGCTTCTTTGGCAATGAATGTTTGTGGCTTACCCTCCTTGTTAAGGGTGTCAATGATTGTCTTCTGGACAACTGTCAGATCAGCAGTCTTCCCCATGATTGTGTAGCCTAGTGAACCAAACTGAGAGACCATTTTGAAGGCTCAGGAAACCTTTGCAGGTGTTTTGGTGGGTTTTTGTTAAACGTGAGCCAAAATCATCACAATTAAAAGAACCAAAGACTTAAACTACTTCAGTCTGTGTGCATTGAATTTATTTAATACACGAGTTTCACAATTTGAGTTGAATTACTGAAATAAATTAACTTTTCCACGACATTCTAATTTATTGAGATGCACCTGTATATGGGTTAGCAATTAGTCGCTGCTCTGTTCACATTGCATGATGAATCGGCGACAGGAGGTTACACATTGCATGACTTTACAATAGGAAGAATCGCCTACAACTCTGTCTGGCCCGCAAACTACAGCCAAACGCACGAGAAGTGATAAGGAAATAACGCAAGATCTCACTGATATTCTGGTCTATAAGTCCTCCCCGAACACACAATAATTAACAAAGATGACTTGTTAACGACATAGCGAAAATTTTTCTGCTGGGAAAAATTTTATATTCACAAATCTTAGTAGGCTAATTGAAAGTGAAACCAACGTTTTGTGCATTTTATAATGAGATTATTTCTTATAGCCCACAAAAGCCCTCAAAGTGATGAAAAAGAAAAATGCAATAAATCTTTTGTCCTTTATAGAAGAATATTATTTACAGGAAAAACCCTAGCCCCCTTTTATGTTTAATTAATTATATATTCTAATGCAAAAATGTACTGATATTGCCACATTGTTTGTACATGGCTAACTGCTTAGTAAAAATTAAAAAAGTCCTCCCCGAACTTCCCGCTGCCCTGTATCTTGCTCTCTCATTGGCTGTAGGTCATTGTCGATGTATGTTTTAGTCAGAACTCATTTCACACAGCAGGACGACACATCAGCGATTCTCTCACATCGCGTCTTTGATTCACACTGCGTGACTGCCACTCGCGTGAATGAGCACCGATTTTCCTCCGATTTCAGGCATTTATCGGCGATTTCGCAAAACCTGTCGGCGAGTGAAAATCAGGGCTAAAATCGTGCAGTGTGAACTTGGCATTAAGAAGAGCCGGCTCTTACGGCTCCCAAATGGCTCTTCATTTAGTATCACTCAGAGCCTTCTATTTTAGCCTTAGTTTGTGTGTTGTAAGCAATTTTTTATTCAGTGTTTTTATAATAGCCTTATTTTTATGCATTTTTTTCGTTACAAAAAAATACAGTTACTATTATTTAACATTTTAATAAAACTTTAATCGAACAATTAAACACAACCACAGCAAACAAATAAAATAAATAAAGGTAAAAGTCTTAACATTAAGACGCTTTAGTCTTTAGTGCAGGTTGGCATTCAGAAAATATCAGAGCTTGGATGTGCTAATGCTCTATTTCTCCTCTCTGTGATTATTTGTACTGTTTTTGAGAAGACTCTCTCTGAGGGGACCGATGTTGCAACAATGCAGTGTCTTCCTACCTTAACCAACACCACTTGCATTTTTCATTTGCGCTCTCTGTCGCTTTGTGTATTTGGCCTTTACCACTAGCTATCTTTGTAGCGTGTCCGCCTTCCTTCTTTCACATAATGGTATGATCCTAGTCTATCCTGCCATGTGATTAGCTGCATGTGTAGTATTATTATTATTTATTTATTTATTTTGTAACAAAAAATACATAAAAACAAGGTTTTCATGAAAACACTGAATAAAAATTGCTTACCAACACACAAACCATTCACAATTGCTAAATTGGGCTAAAATAGAAGGCTCCGGCTGAATATTCGGCTCTCCCCGACGGGAGTCGGCTCTTCTTGTTCGCTACAAAGAATCGGCTCGTTCGCGAACGACACATCACTACTGAGCACAAAGCACTCACATTCTTCCTTTTCATTGTTCGCTGTCATCATTTAACAGTCGTCTAATACAGATAGAAAATCTGTCTAATAATCAGATGGAACTGTTAAACAAATGAATTAAAATGTATACAAAAAGTATTATAATGACTGCTTTTATATTATTAGTAATAGAAAGGCAAACATTATAATACTTTCTCATTTACCATCAGCATTCAGCAAATATGCATTTATATCATTTAAACAAATCTTTGAATGTCTAATTCAGAGGTTCCCAACCCTGGTCCTGGAGGCACCCCAACACTGCACGTTTTGCGTGTCTCCTTAATCAAACACACCTGATTCAGGTCATCAGCTCATGAACTCAGTAGAGAATCCAAGACCTGAAATTGGTGTGTCAGAGAAAGAAGTAGGAAAAGGTGCAGTGTTGGGGTGCCTCCAGGACCAGGGTTGGGAACCACTGGTCTAATTAACATTTAATTTCACATACCTTTCAGACTAAGTTGAATCCAGCTGTGAGATCTTGTGAAGTGTGCATTTGTATCCTGCATGATAGCATGTTCTCTGCGTTACGAACCAAATTGTGAATTGAATGTGGACAGGAGGAGAGTTCAGCTTCACTGGAGATGCACAATCGACAAACTTTAAACTTATGATTTCAAACTATGCTGTGCATTATTTGCCCACTATCATATTCATGTAATTTTCACTGTGTGCTGTATGTAAAATGAGTGCTACCTTGGCTTTATCTGAAAAAAAAAAAAAAAAAAAAAAACACGATTCCCAATGCACACAAACTTCCCAGATTGAGTGCCCTGTTGGTTACAGTGTTGAGTTCTTTTTTATTTATATATTTTTAAAAAAAATTTATTTGTGAAAAATACTGTAATAGGATTACAGAATCAAGAAGTTGTCATCTAAAGTATAAATAAGTTTTTTTACACATTTATTTTTTAAATTAATTTTCAAATTTTTCTCAAATATTAATTAAAATAAATAAAAATTATAATTAAAATTTATAAATTAAAATTAAAAGTTTAAATTAAATTTTAAATCTTAGTTTGGTCTCAGACTTATGCATTTAAAAGTTCAACCAAACAACCTTTTGTATTGTTTTTTTGATGCAAAATAGTGGCAAGGACACATCTCCCCACCTGAGAGACGGACTTCGCATAGAAATTGGTTTTGGATTGCTTAGTAAACACCTCAGCAATACCGAATCCATAAAAAAATACTGACAACCAACACATACGACAGAAAGGTTTTTGGTAACTGGGTATCAGGTTGAGAGCGCATGTATTCAGACTCCACTAAACCTGAATTCACACCAGTCTAGGAACGATGTCAAGACCCCACTGTCTCCATCCCACTCGATATGTCCAGACAACATTCTCCAGCATCTACCTCCCATTGATTCATTCCCACTCTTATCTGTTTTCAGTTTTAAATTGCATCCCAAGAGCACCTCCCCTCCAGTTGGCTGCTCTCCTCCTCTCACTGCTGTGGAGATACCAGCTAGCTTGGTGTTGCACAGCTCAATTCAACCACCCTAATTCTCGCTGCCATAAACGTCAGGGTTATTATTTCTCCCATGCCTGATTCATCTACACTTCCTTTGGCACACAACTTAATGAAAAACAACATTCCTTCAAGGGGGCCGGATCTTCTTCAGAAATCAATACGAGAATATTGCTGAAAAGCAGTGATTTAGTTTGCAGTGAACTGAGCAACAGGTACAGCTTAATGACATATTTAATGTAAAATATTAGCACAGAGCCATCAGCTCCGTAACGACTGATTAGATGTAATCCAGACACATTCAAGGAAAATGTGAATGTATGTTTGATGTCTTTAATAGGAAATAGTGTGAACTTTAATAGGAATAGTATGTACTGGTAAACACAGAGAGATGATAAAGAAAGTGCTCAGGGATGAACTGGAAAAAAATAGCATATAATAAATAAATAAAACAAATGTATAAATAAAGTGAATACCAACAATGTGTTACTGTATTACAGATAATGTAAAATTGCATTTTTTTTTTTTTTTTTTACCAAAACACCAAAACCAAAATTAAACTTTTCATTTAGCAGAAATCCACTAATCAAATTTGGTAATTAAATTTACGTAATTAAACTATTCATGGTGTCATGTTTTCAGGTGATAAACCAGTTGAGCCACCTCTCAATATTTTGGAACTGCTGTTATTGTGCAAAATAAAATAAATCGCATATTCAAACTGTCCCACAAGACAACTGTTCCACCAGGAAAGGTCCCAGTGCTCTTTACAGTCGGTCCATCCCTATTTTTACTGCTTCATTAAAGGACAGTTCATTGCTAATAATCATTTCACTCTGCAGGGTGCAAGACAAAAGCTGTGAATTTTTACACAGACAAATGTACTTAGACCCTCCCTGTGGAGAAAATCTTCCTTATCTGACCTGCACAAGGCAAAAAGTTTCACCAAAAAAAAAAGAAATAATAAAATTCATTAATTCTTAAGACCACCATTATCTCTATTCCGGTTGTCAGTTTTAACATTCAGGATTCAGTCGCTGACCAATTTAAAAAACGCTCACTTGTGATTTCATTTCTCCGCTTTGAGTCCTCGAGTCTTATTCCTCCATTGCCCGTCTGTGAATTAGACTGACACTCCAGCTGGGCTGCAGCAAGCAGGCCATAAACCCTGCCAGTCTAGAGTGTGTAAAATAATAATGGCAGTGTTGCAAAACCCAAGCTGTGATAATAACAAGCTCTAATGGGGTGCTCTTATCGACATCGATTTCCAATAATAGAGATTATATAAAAAGTAGGTAATTACACTGTGCAAGCAGAGGGCGTCCTGTGCAAATATCATTATTATCAAATTGGAATGGAATGCCGGAGCGGAACATGCACCCATTAGGTCAGAGTGGCCCTGGGGAAATGCGGGAAAGAGGAGACACAAAGAAGAGAGATCCCCGTCCACAACCTCCAGCGCCCTCCGCCCTTGGAGTCATTCATACCCTTGGCGAGAGCCATTCCATCGAATGAAGCTGTGCCGTGGGCTAAATAAGTAAGGAGCTCTATTATGTCGGAGGTGTGTTTTTGAAGATGAGATCTACACAGCAAACACTACATCCTCATGACCAAACACAGAGCAGCCATATAAAACAAGTGAGGGTGATATGATATATACAGTACTGCAAAAAGTTACACAATGAAATTTAAATCGACACAGCTTCTCACTTGTGCGATTTGTGAATTAGTTTTGAAGACATAAGAACTTAGAAAATGAGCAATTTCTGTCTTTTCTGGATTACACAACAAACACTTACAGTCCTTTAAAAACACTAATAATTTCATCCCACTATTAAACCTTAACATTTTTAAAAATTCAACATGAATATGTGTCTTTCATACTTTCAATGTAGTTATACCTAAATTTTTAAGCATTTAAAACTACCATATTTTCCAGAATAAAAATGGTGTTATTTTTATCATCTGAAATGTAGGCTGCGACTCATATTCCAAAGCGACTTGCAATTAATGCAATTAACATCAAGAATGCAAAACACGCACAAAGAGCACACATTTGGATTCATGCCAAATGTGAGAGGTATGCAAGCCCAAGTTTATTTGTATAGCACATTTCCCACACGCCGGTAGTTTCAGTTTCAAATAAATTTGTCATAATATTGTGCCTATTCCTAATTTAAACATGAATGACATTTGAGAGCTGCAATATTATCAGTATAAAACTATTTAAATGTCTTTTCCTCACACTAAGCTATCATACAGCTTTAAAAGACTTATTTTTATTAAGTTTTTGTTCATTTTTGGAGCTTGACAGCCCTTGATCACTATTCTATTTCATTGTACAGAAAGAACATTTTGCTAAACACAGCCGAAAGAAGGGGTTTGAAATGACATAAAGGTGAACAAATAATGACAGAATTTTCATTTTAGGGTAAGCTATTCCTTTAACCCTAAACCACACCAACATCCATGCATCCACATCAATGCATCCACGCCAGTAGGTGTCAGCATAATGTCAAAGACCACTAGGGCGAGCCAACAAAATGCCGCCCTTCTCTACTCTGTTTCCATACGTCTAGGGAACTTAATCTTATGAATTTAAAAGTGGAAAAAAACCTGTCATTTCCTCTGGAGCAACAGCCACATGGAATTCCAATAGTGACCAGATCCGCATTGACACGATAATGACTGAGAGCACTTTTTCACCGACCTTATCGGGATTGCATTTGCATTACCGCCTGGTCCTTTTCCTATGCATTAAAACATGAGAATAATTAGAGTGTGTATGGTAATCGATTCATGTCATGTTTCACCCTGAGCCATAAACATGCATTGAAGAGGACGTGACCTCGACTGCAGGTACGACGAGAAGGCCTTTTCCTCGCTACCTTTTTTGCATTGTTGATCAACCCCCACTTCACTCACATTCAATCAAAGTCACCACACCATTATTCATTACAAGTATTTGTTTTATGAAATCTCAGCCCAGGGGTGTGTTGTTTGTCCCCTTCCGCACACACATAAGCACATACGCACATACGCCCCTCCCACCTCTGGTAAAATTGTGCTTGTAAATGAAATCAGGCTTAACCATGCGTTGGCTTTTCATCAATCTCTGTGTGATGGCTGCTCGCCCTTGATTCATGGCTTCCACCCTCTCCGGCTCCTCCCTGTGTGTGCAGATATGAGTAATGACCCTCCATACCCAGCTCCCCGTCGAGCTGTCGACCTAAGGGACAACCACAGGAACCGAGGATCACCCCTATCCATTACCCTCTCTAAACACATTCATAATCACACACGTACACGTATACACAACGTTTGGCTCCTCCCTCCTTCCTCAAAAGTCCCGATCCTGCAACATTCCCTTCGAATGATTTCTATCCAGCCACCTGAGAAGTAAAAAAGCAGTTGGAGGGTGTTTGTGTGTGTGCGCGTGTGCTCAGCCCTCCCAGATACCCACGACATCTCTATCTGGCCGGTCCGACACGCCATTAGCATAAACAAGCACCTGTGTCTGTGTCTACCTGTCAGGGCCCTGTCAGCATGGGTCTGCAGAGAAGAGCACGGTGCATTAACCCGGCCAACTTATCTCCAACGCTGTCCACAAAGGAGGATTACAGTGCAGGAATTGCTTTTGGGAGTGCTGTCACTCAACCGCTGATTAGAGCCCCGCTCCGCTCCTCTATCGCCTTGCAAACAACAGGGAATCCCGACGGCCCTGGCGCCATCGTTTCTGATCGGACGCATCACATTCCTGACGTTAATTGGACGCTGTCCTTATCCTAAATCTGGAGAACTTGATGTGACCCATTTGGACGTGCCACCTCTTCATTAACAGCGTTCGCATATTGCAACGATATGGCATGATTCAAAAACTCTACAGCTACGAAAGGCTAATCTATCGCGAAGAACTCGAGGTCAAATCGAACCGGCACAGAAGCTGCGCAGCTATACCGCCTGCTTAATTAAGCCTGGAACATAACACTGATGGCTATATTTTTCTTCTGTCAGAAAAACATATTACGGCCAACAGAGGACTGACAGAAAGCAAGCAAACCTTTAAATTAGGCTTTAATTAGCTCTGTGCAAAAACGGAGACTGAGACTAGGCAATATGTAACCGATGACAGTTATCTGACGCTCTCACACACAGAGACAATGCCTAATTAGCCAAAACCTATGTAGCCTTTTCAAGAGTCAAACAATCATTTACTCATGGACAAGATCTGCAAATACATTCTTGCTGCAAGTACAATGTGCAATAGCTGAATGCAGAATGGAGAGATGAAGACAGTACAATGATGTGGAGCAGTTAAGATGGCAAAATAAATATACTTATCGCATATGTTTTGCTTAGGGCATCAAAAAATAGACTTTTAGATAGATTAGACTTTTAGATAGATTAGAATAGCTATTTTGGTGCAAATGCTTCTGTTACTTGATAATACGGTTAATAAATACAACATTTAGCCCAGTGTTAAGGCAGATGTTTATACTGTACATTTATAAAATTGTAAATTTTCCTATCCGGTTAAGTTTGGCATAACGCACCTGCAGATCCCACAACAACAAATTTACATTCATGGTATGCTGTTGTTCTACCAGAAAATATTGATCTTATCTGCATACCAAAATCTTAGTTGGTCAAATAGCAACTCTTCTTTTATGAATCGTTAAAATATTGCTGTCTGAAACACCATGAGCCTGTAGATGGTAGTGTACACCATGTGATATTAAAAGCTTAGCTTAAAGTTATCATGATGAAATGGTGAAAAAAAGTAGGGCGAGACTTGATTTTGTTTTTTGGAAATTGACTGAATCATTGGATCATTGTTGATTAGATTAAATACGGCAATATTCCATTAAACAAAACTAAGTCAATTTTGATTTTAAAGACTATAAGACTTCAAAGGTGTTATAAATGAATAGTGCTCATAAACGACTGTTGAGACAGTATTCTCACTTGAAACAGAACTGAAATTTGATCACAACTTAAATGGATTAAGATATGTACAGTCTGTGTCCTGAATCAAATCCAACTGAGAACCACTACTCTTGACAAGCTTTGTTGACTATATCAATGCAGTCTTTTGAATTATTGTTTTTTTCCCATTACATTACAATAACTACTTTTAAATGTACAATATATACAACATAAAAAACCCAAATGAAAAAAGAAGGCAATTTATAGCATTTAACACTACAGTTTACACATTGAGTTAACAAAAACATTCATACACAGCCAAACAGTCCATGAGTCTCTCAATTTGCAAAAAAAACAAAAACAAAAAAAAAACGCTTTTACCCCAATCAATTCCCAGGCCTCTGGCCTCCCAGCGAATCACACTGATGGGTCTAACTCACTCTAAGCAGCATCAATCTGGAAGAAATGAAAAAATACCTCTAGCCACACAAACTGCACAACCCTTCGTCTGGATTATAATTACATCAGTTGCTATAGTAATGACTTAAGCATCAGCATGACATACATAAGACACAAGAGAGTAACTGTCAGTGTGAAAAGTAAGTACTCTGCTGATGTCCATTCATGGCATCTCGCCATCAGCGCATCAGACAACATATGCGTCAGAGGCAGGGATGGACTGGCCATGGGGACTCTCCGTGGTGGGCCAGTTGACTTGTGGGGCAGCTGTCGAAAACCAAATTTAGACACAAAGTAAATATGCAAAGATTTAAAGGGAGAAAATGTCCAGCATTACAAGACTGGACCTTTAATGTCCAGATAAAACGCAAGTAGCACAGATCTTTTCCTTCATATTGTGACATACATCCAAGTCTAACAGATAATCAAAGAAAAAATGTAGGGCAGAGACTTGATTCAATGCATCGTCTGTTGATTGGACTTTGAAATGTGGACATTATACTCAAAAACAGAGGCAGATAAACTAGAGCTAGCAGTGGTGGGGTTTAAGCAAACTAAATGATTTGAGAAGTCATGCATAAGTCATCTGAGAGAAGTCTGTCATTTTTTCAGAAGATATGACTTTTTTTTTTTCAAATGACACATATGCAGTTTACCTAACCTGCTGTTTAAGACATATTACAAAACAGTGACAAACCAATACTTATCAATTAAATAATACAGTAAGCAATAGTTTACGTCAATGCTTCTCAAGGGAGCCTCAGCAAACTTTCTTGGAAGCCAAAGGATGACATAAAATCACAAAAAAAAAAAACAAAAAAAAACAAATCACAAAACAAATCATGTTTAATTAATTTAAAATATCAAAACTACTGGTTTCTGTTCATATAAAAAAAGCTAGAAAACAAGCATTGTTGCCACAATTACAGCAAAAACACCAGAGATTGTGGTATTCAAAAAATGTGTTTGAATACTGTGTTGGATAATGGGGGGAACCACTGGTTTATATTTTATGTAGCTATAACAACTATAGTACAGAGTGTCTAAAAGTACTAATATGTCCCATTTAGAACTAGATAAGAGACAAAGGCGTACATTTGAGGTTATTGTCCCAGTGACAAGCTGTCATACACCTTTCCAAAAATCAAATTTCAAGTATTTTTAGCCATTCAAACCAGAACCATAGGAACAATGCAGAGAGCACATTATAAATTTTATCAGCTTCGTTCATAAATATTAATTAGGTGACAATGACATTCGGCAAACTGATTTGCTGACAGGCAGGTAAGTGAGCACAAGCCATAGCAGGATTACTGCTTGCGTATTCATTCAGTCAAGTCTGATGTTACCAAATGTATTTCTTCTTCCCACCGTTGCCAATCAAAACAAAACTCTTAAAATATAATAATTATTTCCTAAAAAGTAGGGGGAAAAATTTCTCAGAGCGTTATTATGCAACCTGTGGTTCAGACTTCGAATTACTTAACGTGTTTGCATCAGATCTTTTGTTTTTACTAACTGCCTGAACAAAATCCATCAACACCACGGCTATACTCTACCTAAATCATATGTTCCTGTTCTCACTTTGTCTTCTACCCTAGTCAATAACCAATACAGAGTCTAGCCATTGTAATTTTCAAACTCTTCTCTCACCTCCCAACAGCTCAGTATAATATCCAGCAAATATGCCATTTTTCTAATTGCCTGAAGTCCCTCTTCTTTAACCACTTATGACAAGAACCTGCCCTATTCCAGGGACCTGTAAACAGAAGTGTGGTTTCCTAACAAGAACATGGTCCTGTGACCTGAAAGAGACTAACCTCACAGTTAACGAACCTCACGAAATCTCAGCATTACAGTGTGGGATTCTCATTACCAACATGCAGCCAATAAAGCTGTGAGGTACATTAATATTGTAGAAAAAAATACATGAAATGCAGCATGTGTAACTGAAATCAATTCTGGGCCCTAATTTATTGTGAATTGTGCTAGCACAGAGTTCATAACATTGATCCGTCGTAGCTTTATTACTTGCTTTGAGTTTTAATGTCCCACAGTCCAACTTTTCCCCATTTTGTTCAGCATTTAAATGACCACATAGCTCAAACTTCTCTACTCGATCTTGTTAATGTGAGAGATAATCAGTATAGTTGGGTTATTTGTGTGTTTTATGCGTAAGCCCACGGCAGAAACACAAAGAAGATGCAGCCACATTAATGTAGATCTGATTTGCCTTGATCTGTAAAGTACATTTAAATGAGTTTTTTCTCTCTTTTTTTTTTACAAACTGCGTGGGAATGGGCTGTGGTTGGATGCCCTCTCAGCAGCTGGCTGCTTTGAAAAGAACGACTTTTTAAATTACCCATATATCACTGTCAGCACACAAGGGGCCGCTGTTCCAGTGGCCTGCCAGCAGTCAGTGGAGGGCGCTAAGGTGGCACGGCAATCTCAGACCCTGCCCCCATGCCTCCCTGAGCAAGTCCAGGTATAAACACACACTCACACAAAGCAATAGATTACACAAGCACACAATTTACTCACACACCAAGTACACAATGTTCCCTGCTGGGGAAAAAAATAAAAAATAAAAAACACTCTCTGTAAGAACGGATTAAACAAAGCAGTTGATCACAGAACCTTCTAGGAAATGACGATTGACTTTTTGGCTTGATAGATGAGTGTGGCTTCAAATATTTTTTAGTTATATTATATTTAGTTTATTATTTAAGAAGTCTTATATTATTAATTACAATGTCATTAGTCTTCTCTAAGGCAAATCTATGTTTGTTTTATTTGGTTATATATCAACAAGTAAACAATATCAACATCATTAAAAATTAACATTAACATTCCTTACAACATCACAATAACTATATACAGTATTTATTTATATACAGTAATTTAATTTAATATTAAATAGAAATTCTAATAAAAAATTTCCAGGTAAAAACTTCTGAATTAAACTGTTGGTCAATTCCTTTTATCTTACGAATTTATGTACTGTTCTATTTATTTACTGAAGTCTGTTTATTTAAGTTTATTTATTGATTGCCTGACTGATCACCTGATTGATTGACATATCAATATCCAAGGCTTTATTTATTTTATTTATGGTAAAAATAAACAGTGTTGGGGGTAACGCATTACAAGTTAACGCGAGTTATGTAATCGCATTACTTTTTTTAAGTAACCAATAAAGTAACGCATTACTTTTTAATTTAGAAGGAAATATCTGAGTTACTTTGTTTCTCATGTATTGACTGACAGCTCTCGTGTTGTCATGTTGAGAGAAATTGTAAGTGCAGAGGTGTTGAGTGTGAACATGATCTTACTGTAGTTCTAGACTAAATATGAACATGTATTTACTCATCTCACCTGCACAAAAACAGATTCAGTGTTCCTCAAAATGAATAAAAACAGTCAAATGCAAACTCAAAATATTATACAAACCTGCAATAATTTAATATGTTAAATAAGACAAATATCATTTATGTATTTAATCCCATTTTATTAATTAATGTCTTTGTTACTGACCTTCGATGAGCCAATTCAACCATACTAATAAGCAAAAATGACACATTTGTGTTTCATTTTTATTATTGCTGAATAGTGTTGTGTCACGATTCACAAGGGGACGGATACCAGGAACGATGAGAGGTTGAATAAATCAAACTAAAGTCTTTAATGAAAACAAAACAGGTATGTACAACACAGGC
The DNA here is from genome assembly GCA_039654775.1 of Spinibarbus caldwelli. NCBI lineage: Eukaryota > Metazoa > Chordata > Actinopteri > Cypriniformes > Cyprinidae > Spinibarbus > Spinibarbus caldwelli. The sequence continues at coordinate 10,123,081 of CM077257.1, forward strand.
TGGAAACACTCACGCCACACACAGAGATGACGTTCAATACTCGACAGGAAACACAGGGCAGGACACACTTATAAGTACACGACGTAACTAGATAATTAAACACACAACTGGGACATAATTAAATAATAATCAAACAAACGACAGGAACCGGAAACAAACCTAATCTGGGCAAACAAGAGGAAGGGAAACACCAGACACACAAGACAATCCTGACATGTTCAACTTTCTTCTCCTGTGTCATATTCTTCATGTGATTTGTTTGAGCTGCGCCCTCTACTGTACAGACTGCATTTACATTTCCTTCAACCTGAGGCGTATTCATTTCACCTTTGTTGTTAAAGGGCTTTTACATTTGTAAAAGAAGACCTTTTTATATTAAAAACAAACAAGCAAGCCCTGCCCAGATTTAAAAAGTAACTCAAAAGTAACTTATCGCATCACTTTCCATAAAAAGTAACTAAGTAACGTAATTAGTTACTTTTTTTAGGGAGTAACGCAATATTGTAATGCATTACTTTTAAATGTAACTTTCCCCAACACTGAAAATAAACTATCTAAATAAATAAAAAAAAATAAATAAATAAATCATACTGCATTAATGTAACTATTAAATCTTTCAATTTAATTTTTGATCCCAGGTGCAACCTTTTTTAAAAATCTACAATATTCATGAAATTTCTATATTGTTCTGGATATGTTTATCATAGCATTACATATAGCTCAGAAACACACAAAACTGAGGCTTAACAAAATGCGCACCAGTACGACTGGATCTATCAACCTGCAGCCCATTGACTACAAAAAAATCCAGTTAAAATGAGTCTCAAACCTCTGGGTCCAGAGAAAATGACGTCCTCCCCTGACCTAAAGCTGAACTAAACTCCAAACAAAGTCGGATTAACGTTCATTTTTCCATTTTAAACACAGTTTCTTGAGAAAGAGTTCAACCTGAGTGGCAGGTAATTAGCCATCTGCGGCTTTGGTGGAGTTTGAAAAGCCGATGACAGCTTATGTCCCCGTGATAAACAGCGTGAACGGGAGGCAGGAGAGGAAGCCAGCCATACTGCACTCATCTGTTATACTCACAATTAACGCACTTAATTAATGAGAGAGATCTCGGTATTAGATCCGTATGTGACTGCTGCTGTGTAACAACATTTGCTGTTAAAACTAATTAAGCAATAAGAGTTGAATGCAAAGTGGTGTGGCTCAGAACGCATTTGTCACAAATGAGCGTGACGCAGGGCTGCGATAATGTCTCACAGCTGCCTCGCCAGCCATACGCCCTCAGTGATACGAGCGCAAATGGCCAAAAACGACAGGAAAACAAACCTGCTACGATAAAGCGTACAACATTATCCATTATATTTTACTATTACTCGTCTGTCCCAGCACCATTTTGTCGCTGATGAGTCACTATTAGACAAGATGACACATCTCCGCAGGAAGCCTCTCTTCTCGCTTGATTACAAACCCCGGTTGACTGATACAACCACTTAACAACTTGTTTTCATAGGTTTCGCACAAACAATATCAATTCACACTTCCTCCGCACATTCATTTCCCCCAGCGTTATATAGTGAATGCTATCAAGTGGCTATCAGCGAGTGCAACTTTAACGACGTACTGTAAAACAGTGTATTCAGTCGGTGGTATTTAACAAGCGTTAACCCCCACCCCTTTACCCTTTCAATTCGGGTTCGCCTTCTTCATTAGTTTGGACTGAGTCTTCACCGAGGTAAACCCATAAAAAAGGAGAACTATTAAAGGCTCAGAACAAGTGTTACAAGGTGCCTTTCAAACTTGTAATATGATAGATGAGGATGCTTGACAGGCCGCAGTCTAGTATTTGAGGGCTTAGGATGTGTTACTTGAAGTGCCCGGTGCAGGCTTAAGACTAAACCTAACCAGAGCTTTACCCAGGCTTAGTCCTAATCCTGCTTGCACAGTGCCACATGGAGACCTCCACCCCCTTGGCAAACTACCAGACACGCCGCCTGTTGAGACCAAATAAACATTGCGAATATAAACCATATGCTCGATGAGCATGTACAAAATGAAGTTTGCTGTGACTTTGACGCTCAGAGTGGGCCAAAACAGACCAATCATCCAATTCAAACGTGTGAATTTACTGGAGCGGTGTGTTGTGGTATTGACTTTCACATTTTTCTCTAATTTAGCAGCAACTGAGCAATTCATTGTACAGTGTTACTTAAAGTTGAGATGATTATTGAAACTGAAAAAATGTAGGGGAGGATGGATTTTACAAAATTGAGGAACAAATCGGGATTTATAAAGACAAAAGCTGAAATGTAATGCATACGGCAACTAAAAAGCATGCGTTCGAACATTTTGCACTCACATAAATAACTAAAATAAACCTGACATTGTTTATTAAAATGTGAAAATTAACAGAGGATCATTTCCAATATGCATTAAAGGTATAGTATTTCCAAAAATGAAAATTCGCTGAAAATGTACTCACCCTCAGGTCATCCAAGATGTAGATGAGCTTGTTTAATCATCAGAACAGATTTGGAGAAATTCAGCATTGCATCTCACCAATGGATCCTCTGCAGTAAATGGGTACCGTCAGAATGAAGGTCCAAACACCTAATAAAAAAAAGAGCCACATTATTGGTCATAATTTCTGGAGAGAAATAATGCAGGCACTGGACTAAGATGAAACTTTGTAGTGCGCATCTGTGGACTATCTGCTTTGAAAAGCTATGCCTTCGATTGTGTATGTTAGTGTAGGCATTCAAAACCAAATTATACGTTGGGCTTAAATGACTGGAAAAGTCCTGCACACATCATCAGAGAGAAGTCTTTCATTTTCACTGGAAGATCTAGTTATTAGTTATGACATTTTGATAAAAAACTACAAGGTCAAAAAATGAAACATATGCACAATAAATCACTCACAATATGATCTATAACATGCATTTGGAAAATAGATAGGGTGAATTTCCATTCCACATCGACTTTTAAAGCTTCATAGGCACAGAATGAAAAACTAGCACTCTGTCTCTAATACACATGTCTTTCGCTTTCTGTTCATGTATGTAGGTGAATGTAAATGAGAAAAATGAGCCCTGATGACAGTACTAGCTTATCTTCCAAGAGATTAGGTGTTCACCTTGAACTTGTCCCAAGGCCAAAAGCAAAGCCCATTGATTGACTTCAATAAGGTTGCATCATAAAACACTACTGACCAGCCTCCAAGATACAAGATACGAATAGACGTCATTAGCATCGATATGCGATTCTACCATTTCTTATTTCATAAAAGGTCAAAACGGGCAGTGATTTTAAACTATGTACTGAAGGATGCAGATAGAGTGCTGCTCTAAACACCAACACACCACTGTGATTTAACTCAAACAGGTAATACTTTAAACAGGTAATATTGACTTGTTAATTGTAGACTCAATTTTGCCAGTCACAAAAAAAAAAAAATCTGGCACATATGGTTAGTCCAGTCCTGACGGTCAAACAAATTTGAGGACCAGATCTAACTGTTGTACACATTCAATACATTCATGTTAGTCTATAATGGACTTCAAAAATAAAGCAAATGGATCAATGTTTGTGGTTACCAATAATCTAAACAAACGCACACGATGGTTGACATGATTGAATGTCGCCATAACTGCTATGAAACAAATGCCTGTATTACTGGCCATCACGTTCAAATGCTTAAGTTAGGTTGTAATCACTGCTTTAGATCTAAATGGTCCTTTCCATTTACCACCAGTTGTTTCCAATGGGGGGTGCTGGGAAGTGCATCATAAACTGCATTATGAAATGAGATGAGTTTTGAGGTCATGAACGTGTGTCACATGGAGGTCGTAATATAAAACAAGCACATGCGTTTCAGTTATTGAAAGCCTGGGTCAAGACCATGAAATTACCAATAACACAAGCGAATGGAAACTAAGAGGTTGTGCGTGCCATACAATGATGTTCAAATGTTCAAAACATTTCTGGGGTCTTTTTAACAAATCTGTATAAAATCTATTGAAGTTCTCTCACAAAAAAGGACCCCAATGACATTTCCTGCAAAAATAAAAGAGAATATGTATTTAGATGTTTGTTAGCCTGATTCATAACACCCCTCCCCCATTATGTTAATTGTTATTTTTGTTGTCAATAATATGGCATAATTTTCATTATAATACAATGTAAAATTTATCCATTATGAATTCATGGGGTCTTTAAAAATGTAAAGAGAGCACAGTTTTCTCTAGCATTGTAAAGTGTGTTAAAATTATATATTTCTACAAAATTCAGGCCTGTGCAGGCACCATTCCTTTTAAGTCCCTGTTAATACCATAGAACAATTTCAGTGGTGACCCTTGTACCTTTAAGCTGGGCTTGGGTTGTAACTTCAAACCATTAAGAAACACCATTTTATATCAATAAAATAAATACAGTGGCTTATGTCGTAGCCAATTTACAGCACAAGAGATGCCAAAAAGGCTCACTCACTTAAGTGACAGACACTACGCCACCAACAAACACATAACGCGATAATGCTCAAGCCTTTAAAATTCAACAAACCCATTCTAGGTGTAATAGAAGAATTAAAAAAAAAAAAACTTATTTGAAAAACTAAAATTATTTGAAGTGAAATCAGCCCTCGTTTACTGTTTAATTCTTCCGGCAGCAATTATACTTCCACACTCGCTGAGCGATGTTTATTGGTTTCCTTATAAATTTTAGTAGGCTACGTAGGATTGCGTAACTCCTGCAAGGCCTCTGTAGTTTAGAAGACCACACCCACATTTACAAATGAAACAACTGGATTGGATGATTAAACTGACAATCTAAACCGAGCATTAAGGGGTGGAGCTCAGACGCAGTGTCAAGGACTAAATTCTGATTATTATATTGTTAGGAAACAATAGAAAGAATTTTGATAGAAATTGATGGAAAATGAATGAGCGAAAAAGATAAATGAGAATCAAAAGAAGTTCATGTATGTATGTATGCATGTATTTATGTTAGTCATCTTCATAACTGTGGCAAATGTCTTTACAACGTTTTTAATATACATTTAAAAATGACAAACGGCTTATTCAGATTACACCACTTCTGCCATTTAACGTTCATTAACATGACTGCAAAAGTGACTGTGTAGATGTCTAGAGCATTGGTTCTAAACCTTTATAACTCCAACACTGAAAAAAAATGATACTAAATTTTTTTAAGGTAAGTGGTCATAAACAATTTATTTTAGCTACATTTAATTATATATATATATATATATATATATATATATATATATATATATATATATATATATATATATATATATATATATATACACCCAGGCTATTAAGTTTCCAAGTGTTCTTCTGTTAAAATCATGACAAAAGTGTTTAATCTAATTTTTTAACTAAAACAAGCTATTATTTTTGTTTCTTGTTTTTTTATTTTATTTTTATTTTTTTATCTCAAAGTGTTTGTGTAGCATTGTTCCTTTTTTAATACATAACCAAACAACATTTAGCAGATTTAAAATTATAATTGTTAAATTATTAGGCTACTAATTTTAAGACTTTCCTATTAACGTTATACCATATATATTAATAATAAAAACAGTCCAGTAGTAAGACCTTAAAAAGACTTGCACAAACCTTATAGAAATCAGTATTTCCCAAAAGGTACTTTATAGGAATTCTACAGGAATTCTTCTCTATATCCCACATGATAAGCAAGTGGACCAACATACAGGCCACATGTAGAAAGCATCCTGACCTGGCTGTAGGATTTTTATTCTGTCCTGTTTGGTTCCTTCACTATTTCAGCACACAGAACTACAGACAGTGTCCCTGCTGGTAACCAGGACAGAAACTAAAAGGTGTCTGGCGCCATCAAGTGGCTGTAATAGGAAACTACCAGTCATTTTAAGTGAAGGTAATCATTTGGATATATATGAATCATTAAGCTCGTTTTTTAAAGCTTTTGATGTCTTCCCAGAGGTCCAGAAGTTCCTGCCACAGCTATCACAGAGATTTCTGTAGTGACTGCCCAAAAAGTTCCTGTCATGGCTGCAACAAGAGCCAGTCTAGTCCCACTGTTCCTTGAAAGCTCTGGAGGTGGCAGACAGGCACAGAAAACAGAGGATTTACAGGGGGAAGACTGAAAAGTCAAGAAATAACAAACATTTTTATAACTTTGAAGCTGAAGAACTCAATTCATTGTTCAGTGTTCTCCAGGGTGACATATAGTTTCAAACTTATATCCCAAAATGATTATAGTCTGCCATATTGATGATCACTCATCTTGTAGCTACTACACAATTTGTCCAATTAAATGCTTTCTGGACTGAGAAAGTAAGTTGGTTAGGAAGGCAGCAACCTGAATTTATTCAGTTTGAATGTGTCTTCCTTTCACGTATGTTACAAATTATGTCTAAGTTCATTTGTTCATAAATGGATCAAGTTAACTTTAAAAATGAGAACACTGAATCTCAATGTGCTCTGAGTTTGAGTATTTCTCAGACACAACTCCATCTGGTGGACAAGTTCGTACATCACGAGGTGTTACGATTTGGTCGTCTGTTAAAACCACCATCAGGTAAAATGAATATGTAAGGTACAGATGGAAAATCTGGACTCAGTCTTAGAACTCCTCAAGACAAAGATTGGGAAACAACAAAAAAGTAAGGATAGGCACACTTTAGCACACTATGAACAGATTTAAAGATTTTCAATAATGTTTCATACACCTACCCTCAGTGATTTTCTCATAACTGTTAGCCCATGTTTTATATAGACTGTTGGTTCAAGTACTGTATTAGGTGTGGAGTAGTAGGAAAGAATGGTGAAGCCTGAACTCTAGGTCACCAACAATTAATTGATGCTAAATTTTATTCCAAACCAATTTTACAATATAGGTAGTTGACCAAGTAGAAACTCTAAACGTCATATACACTCTAAAAAATGCTGAGTTGTTTTAACCCAACTTTGGGTCAAATATGGACTAACCCAGCTGTTGGGTTAAATTTTTACATTATATTTTTAACCCAAAAGCTGGGTTAGTCCATATTTGGCCCAAAATTGGGTTAAAACAACCCAGCATTTTTTAGAGTGTAGCCTACATTTAATGTAATGTTATAAGCTGTGAACTATTAATGAATTATAAAACTATATGAAAAAGGGCAGAGTAATTGCCTGTGCCCTATAACTTCTGATAAGACTGTCAGATAATGCATGATAACACAAACATGCGATCCATCCCATAAACCTCAGTGATAATGTGAACTTAAGTCTGCAAAAACTGATGGCAAAGCACCCAGACAAAAGAATAAGTCCAAGAGCAGAGAGCTGAGAAATTTATAACATTCAGACAAAAAGCAAGACTGTTTCTGTCAGGAATAACAAGATGGATTCAAATGCGAGCTTAGATTATATTTTATTATGCGTGAATAAGACAAGCAAAGCCACAGAAAACAGATATTCGTGGGTGCAGCGATAACAGGCTTCCTTGGTAACACTAGGCTGCAGTGGGCAAAGATCCATAAATCCAAACGAGAGACAACGGGTGGAAACCAGTCCAAATATCCAGAAACAGCAGGCAGTAAATCCACCACAGAGCAGGAACCAGGAACAGAGCAAACCACAGGTACTGCACAGAGAACAGACACGAAACAACGATCTGACAAAGACCAGACCAAACACTGAGACTAATATAGAGCAGTTGACGAGCTCCAGCTGAACCTCGTGAACTAATCAACGAAAATACACAGAACGACCAGAAGGGGCCGATGCATCTATGAACCGTGACAGCGGGTTACAATGATTTTGTAATCATTTTACACAATGATTACAAAATTGGTCTCATTTTTAAAAAGGTTTCTATTTAATGAAAAATTTGCCTTATTAAATGTACTCTTTTTTTTTTCCTTCTGGGGCCTGAAATAGAGGAATTTTGGTCAATATTGATAATTAAACAATATTTTGCTGAATGTGTTTTTGTTTTGGCACCTTGTCTGATTTAGGTCTGTCATGGATAAATAAATATGACAGCAGCAAAGTGTCCCTGCAAGTCCCTGTTTTAATAAATGACTTACTGAATCATTCATATCAAACGATTCGTTCAAAACGGCTGATTCGATAGAAACGAAACAAGTGAGACCGTTGAATCACTGGCTCACTCGATTAGTTCAAAAACTGATTCATTCACGGAATGAAACACCGTGTTGCTCAATGCACAGTTGTATAAAACTAATAGCACGTTTGTGCTTGCGGCCTCACATGTGCTGCATGTGCAATGAATATAAAAACGTAAAAACTCATACATGGGTATTTTTTGTTTCATTGCTGGAATTATAAGGGCATTCTAACTGTATTCTAATGGGCTTCATCGCACAGTGAATGCTTTTTTGGACTCTCAAGACGTTTTCTCTCTCTCTCTCTCTCTCTCTCTCTCTCTCTCTCTAAGTTGGATAATGTCAGCTCTCCTACAGTCACACATACATTATGTCAGGAGAATGTCTTTAAGTTCTAATCAAGGAAAAATCATACCTTCTGTTGTCTTTTTTTTTTTTTTTTTTTTTTTAAGAGCTTCCAAAGTTGCGCTTGAACCATTTTGCGCGAAAAATGACGAAATTGCTGATTGGCCAATCGCCGTTATTTAGTTCGTAAATGATCATAAGTAGATCATTTTAACATTTCATGTGCATGATAAGTTTTAGGTAATACACAAAATTAATAATCCAAAGGGGTTGGTAAGGGGGGATGGTGGTTTTACAGAGGAGATGCCTTTTGTCATTTTTTTCGACCAGGGGGATGCCATCCCCCCGCATCCCCCCTCAATTCGAGCCTATATCATGTTATTGGCACTGAGTATTTTGCTGCTAATGTTCCCTGCGTCTCTTTCTGCTCCAGCAAAAACAAACTACTGCTGACCATCTTTGACGGGTTCAGGTGGGACTACGACCGAGATGTGGACACCCCAAACCTGGAAAAAATGGCTGAGGAAAGAGTCAAGGCAGCATATGTCACTCCACCTTTCCTGACCATCACTAGTCCTACACACTTCACCCTGTTATCTGGTAATGAGAAAAAGACAACGAAAGACAAACCTAAGTCTTATGCCAAATAATAATACATGACTCAGCCTCTTCATATCAAGATAAATTGTTAAATATCATCTATTTGCGTCCAATAGTGAAGATATTTATGATTGATTATTAATTAATCACAACTGATTGATTTATAATATTATTAAACTTTTATAAAAAGAATTACCCGATATTTTTTATGGAAATGTATGTTTAAAGGGGTGGTTGATTGCGATTTCACTTTTTTAAGGTTATTGTGTAATGTTGCTGGTTGAGTATAAACAATATCTGCAAAGTTGCGGCGCTGAAAGTTCAAACGGAGATATTGTCTTTTAAAATTCTGGCAGTTTAATGCCTACAAAAACGGCTCGTAGGGACCAGAGCCGTAGAAAGAGGTTCCCTATGGCTCTGGTAGGGACTCCAACGAGCTACTGGTGCATTCAAGTCATGTCGGATACATCGTATTTACGAGTTGAACGCACATGAACGCCACCACAAAGTCGTTGTTACGAGTGGGAAACTCGAAATTTTCTTTAAGCCCAGAGTTGGGGGCGTGTCAGTGAAAAAACGTGTCGGATGCAATGGAAGCAGCCAAAGACTAAAGCTATGCAGCTTCGGTAACGTTGTTGAAATGAATAAAATGATTATTTTTTTGTAATGTACAATAAAACTATATAAGTTAAATATACATATACATTGTATAATTATAATATATAATTATTCAGTTTTCATCTAAATAAAAACGGAAAAAAGAAAAAACACAATGATGCACATTATTCATTCAATATTTTGTAGATGTAGAGTTTTAAAAAATCATTGAATTTTATGTAGAAAAGTTAAATCGCCATCTTTTTCCAACCAAAGTGACTTGAACGCACCCGACCTCGTAATAACGACTTGTCAACTGGTAAGTAGGAACGTCCCAGGAGGACTTGAACGCAGCATACTTCCCGGGTCCGTTACGTCACAAACCCAGATAAACCCCGCCCTCGGGAACATGCAGCAAAAGGGGGCAAGTTCATGGTGTGCATAAACACAATCAAGCCTAGGAAAAAAAAAAAAAAACGGTCAACCACCCCTTTAGAATAAATAAAAAATTATGATATTTTGATAGAATTTTTATTTATTTTATTTTATTAGAAATTTATTACAAAATTGCAATATTATATATATAAAAAAAATAATTAATAGCAAGATTTTTCTAGCAAAATGGGTGGTTTAATATGAAATTACAATATTGTATGTATTATAAAATAATTAATTAGTAGTATTTTCCTAAAATGAGATTTTAATGAAAATCCTTTAGTGTGAAATTACTTTCAGAATTTTTTATTATAGTTTTTTTTTATTTAAATTTTTCATGTTTCACTTTCCTTCTCTTGAAATATGGATTAGAATGGATGCCATTCAAAGTGATCAGACACAGTTATGCACAAAAATGCATACAGAACTCATAGAACCAACAATCTAATGTTTACTGTTATTTTTTTTTTTTTTCCTATAGAAAGGTACATTGAGAACCATGTGTGATTCATAACGTGTGGTTCAATACAACCACACAACAAAGGAAAGGAAAGAATACTACATGACGCAGTTTGTAAATAAATACTGGGACAATGGCAGTCTACCATTTGGATCACCGCTCAAAGCTCACCTCTCAAACCACAGACAATAAATTCTTCAGTTCTTTGAAATTTATGTTAAGAGCAAGTTATGATAGCAAACCACCATAATCTTTCTGGAAACACTGGTGTAATCAAGTTTTTTAATTGTAATAATTCAATATTACACCTGAAACAGAGATTACTGTACACTAAATCTTGTGCCTTTTCTTAGGGTCTTAAAACAGGATCTTTACACTTCCCTGGCACTGCAGCCACTTACCAGAAAGAAACAATTCAGGTGAGGGAGGTAGAACCAAGAGCCTATGACTACACCAATGAGACGGCATGGAGGGAAAATGTGGATAAAATCATGAAGGAATGGTTTAAAGATCAAGACTTAGACTTTGTCATTTTGTATTTTGGCGACCCAGATGAAACTGGCCACAAGTACAGGCCTGACTCTCCTGAGCGCCATGACGCAGTCAAAAAAGTTGACCGAACTGTGGGATACATACGGGAAACTGCTGAGAAACACGGACTCAGTGACCATCTGAATATTATCACCACAGCTGACCATGGCATGACCACTATGTTTAAAGGAGGAAAAGTAAAAGAAATAGTTCTCACTGACATTCCAGGGTTCTCTTACAAAGATCTGCAGTTCCACCTGTTGGACTATGGACCTTCTGCGATGCTCTTGCCCAAAGAAGGGATGCTTAACAAGGTTTATGAAGCCTTGAAAGGAGGTCATCCAAACCTTCATGTTTATAAAAAAGAAGACATGCGTGCTTGACTGCAATAATCATCCATGTATACTACCCATCATTCTCTTCGCAGACCCAGGATATGTCATCAATAGGGTGAGGATTCAGTTAACACCTGGACGCAATAAACAAAATAATGCATGGAAAACATTACATTATATGTGACCATATGTTCTAAATGTTCTTCCAGTTTTACCCACTTCAGACCAATAAAGGGGAGTATGGCTATGGCAATTGAGGTCATGGACATGAAGCCTTTCTTCAGGGCAGAAGGACCAGATTTCCACAGTAATTTGTTGGTTGGACCATTTGAGACGTCAGTGTTTACTCTCTAATGTGCCACTTACTGGGGATAAAGCCAGAAATCAATGACGGGTCACTGGATAACACCTGACACATGCTGATATCCAACAGAGAGTCATGTGATTCTGGAGGTAGATCCAAATAAGTTTTTCAACTGTTTCTAAATTCAAGAAAATAAAAGTGGTTTGTTGACAGGAAAATATTTAGGCATCATGCTGACATTTTGTCCCATTTAGTCTATAATATAAAACATAATATCTGTGTTGCCCGTAAGTGAACTTCTGAGTTAGCTTGATAAGATATACAGTAGGTGCCTCTCTTCAACCCTATATTAATTACATTAACATACACTGCGAACCAATTCATCTTATCATCAATGACATAACTTTCAGGTCAATCAAAAAATGTATTGTGAATTAAATTACTTTTATTTTCCTTTCTCTCACAGGCATCGTGAAGCACCTTTATTTTTCAGAGTGTATACAGTAGGTGCCACTCCTCGGACCATAGATTACATAACATTCAGGTCAATCAATAAAACCAATTTCATTCACAATACTTTGTTTTCTCTCTCCTTCTCTCTCTCTGTGAGTGAATGGTGAGACTGAGCGTGGAGAGCGCGTGGTAGTGTGAGTGGTTTTTCTATCTTTTTTCTCTTTATATATTTATTTATTTTTCTTGTTTGTTGTTTTTGTAGTTTGATATTTAGTCTAGGTTAGTGTGAGTTGCTTGCAGAGCGGCGGCTGCAGCATGGCTGCGGGCGATCAGCTCGGTTTGTTTAAGCTCACGCGCCGGCATGCTATTAAGCTGTCTCCGCCGGCCGGTTGTTCGGTAGAGGATTGTAGTTTAGCGGTCGGTAAAGAGGTCGGTTATGGTAGCATCAAATCTGCCTCGCGGATGAACAGCGCTGTTGTGATTTTTTTGGATGACATAGATAAAGCGAATCAGTTAATTGAGAATGGAGTAGTAATTCAAGGTACTTTTATACCCGTTCTCTCTTTAGTGAATCCTGCTAAAAAGATTATCATTTCTAATGTTCCTCCTTTTCTCAAAAACGAAGTTTTGGCTAAAGAGTTACAGAGACATGGCCAGTTAGTATCTCCGATTAAACTGATCCCCATGAGCTGTAAATCCCCTCAGTTAAAACATGTTATGTCTTTTAGGAGGCAGGTACTTATGGTGCTTAAAAATAATGATGAGGAGCTGAACTTGGTGTTTAAGTTTAAGATTGATGGTTATGATTACACCGTACACGTAACATCAGAGTTGATGAAGTGTTTCGCGTGCGGAACGGTAGGCCATCTGATTCGTTCGTGCCCAGAGAGGGTAACGTTAGCTGAGACCACTGTTAATGTGGTGGAACAGCCGAGCACAAGTGGAGCCGGCGCTTCAGTTACAATAAACAGAAATACAGGAACTACAAGAGAGGAAAGTGAGGCTAGTAATCTTGAGAAGGAAGTTGTGGAGGAGTTAACGAGCAAGCAAACAGAGGTGGAAGTTCAACGAGACCCAAAGGTAGGCGCTAATACTGTTCATATCGTTACTAGAATAGCTGAATCAGCGTTGTTTGATGAGGAGAATGTTGTGTGTGATAAGGATCTGGTTAAACAATCGATCAAAAGAAAAGAGCTAGACAATACGATGAACGCAGATCAGGCTAGTAAAGTATCAAAGCTGATTGTAGCGCACGGTTCGCAGTCTGAAGAGAGTTCGATGGACACACAGGAGAGTGTATGTGAGTTTGGTGCTGACACACAGGTGGACGCAGAGAGCGTTTACCCTTTCACTAAACTCCGTTCATTCTTACAGGACACTAAAGGTATGAGGTCAGTTAGAGTGGATGATTTCTTTCCAGATTTAAAGATGTTTCTTGATTCAGTCAAGTTGTTTATGAAAAACACTGATAGGTCTGATCAGTCCACTTTCAGTGATCAAGAAATTTATCGTCTCAAGAAACTGATGATCAAAGTTAGATCGCAAATAGTCAATGATGGTTAATTTTCTTTTGTTTTTTTCTTTTTTATGTGTTATTTTCTCTGGTTTGTTTAAATGGCAATCCCAATGTATTTATTCAATTAACATGTGTGAAGTAAAGCTAGGGTCTCTAAATATTAATGGTGCCAGGGAGGATGTGAAGAGAGCTGCTCTTTTTAATCTAATCAAAGTGAGACAACTTAATGTGGTATTCTTGCAAGAAACACATAGTACAGTAGATAATGAAGCAGATTGGAAGAAGGAATGGGATGGGGAAGTGTGTCTTAGTCATAAGAGCAATAACAGTGGTGGAGTTGGGATCTTGTTTGCTAAAGATTTTATACCAATTTCTTTCAATATTGAGGAAATTATTAAGGGACGGTTGTTAAAGATATATGCTTGCTTTGAAAATGTAAAATTGATTTTTATTAATGTGTATGCTCCAACTGTGGGAATTGAAAGGGTGATTTTTCTTAATATTTTAAATAATGTGATAAGGAATTGTCCTGATGATTGTTATATGATCTTGGGGGGGGATTTCAACTGTACTGCTGCTTGTGTTGATAGGAATCACATAGAACCTCATGGTCCCAGCAAAAAATGTTTAATCAAATTAATTGAATCAAATAGTTTATGTGATGTTTGGAGGTTTTTTTATCCTTCCCAGCGCCAATATACCTGGGCTCATGTTAAGGATAATTATCTGTCTTTAGCTAGACTGGATAGATTTTATTGTTTCAAACATCAAACTAATGTTTTGAGAAATTGTTCAATACATCCTGTTGGTATTTCTGATCATTCTTTTGTTCAATGTTCTATTTTTATCAAAGATGTGAAATGTAATAGTGCTTTTTGGCATTTCAATGTTGCTTTGCTTGATGACAATGTTTTTAGAGATACTTTTAAGGTTTTTTGGGATGGTTTTAAAAATACAAAATCTGAATATGTTTCTTTGCAGCAGTGGTGGGATATAGGAAAGAGTAAAATCAAACAGCTTTGTTTACAATATACTTTAAATGTTACAAAAGATATTACCAGATCAATGAAAGATTTAGAGAGTGAAATATTGGAGCTGCAAGAGCTGTCAGACTCCACAGGAGAAAGAGAACACATTAAAGTTCTCAAAAGGAAAAAAATAGCTTTGTCCAACCTGTTAGGTTTTTCTGCTCAAGGTGCTTTGGTTCGTTCACGTTTTCAAAACATAGTTAAAATGGATGCTCCTTCTCATTTTTTCTTTGCCCTAGAACGAAAGAATGGGCAAAAGAGACTCATGCATTCTTTGCGAGACAACACTGGACAATTACTACATGAATCTGCAGAGATTCGGGAATGTGCTGTTGACTTTTATGAAAAACTGTTTAAGAAAGAGTCTCAAGAGATACTAGAAGTAGCACAGTCCTTTTATGAGGGCTTACCACAGGTTTCAGAGGAGACTAATATAGAGCTGGGTGGTCCAATCTCTGAAGCTGAATTGTACACAGCACTACAGAGCCTAGAGAGTGGCAAGGCTCCAGGTATTGATGGGCTTCCCGTGGACTTTTATAAAGTTTTTTGGAAAGAAATTGGCAAAGACTTGTCACTTGTGCTAATGAACAGCCTCGAAAAAGGATTTTTACCACTAAGCTGTAGGAGGGCGATTCTTACTCTTCTTCCTAAAAAAGGTGATCTGCAAGAGATTAAAAATTGGCGACCAGTGGCTTTATTGTCGACTGATTATAAGCTGCTATCAAAAGTATTAGCTATGAGATTGAAAAAAGCAATGGAGCAAATTATACATGTGAACCAGACCTACTGTATTCCTAACAGGTTGATGTCGGACAATATTATTTTAATTCGCGATGTTTTGGACCTCTCTAAATCTTTGGGTTGTGAACTTGGTTTAATTTCAATAGACCAAGAAAAGGCGTTTGACAGAGTTGAACATCAATACTTGTGGCAAACGTTGGAAGTGTTTGGTTTTAGTCCAAGTTTTATAGTCATGATCCAGGTTTTATACAGAGATATTGAGAGTTTATTAAAGATTAATGGGGGTTTAAGTGCTCCTTTTAAGGTTCAGAGGGGAATTAGGCAGGGTTGTTCTCTCTCTGGGATGCTTTACTCATTAGCTATTGAACCTTTCCTAAATAAACTAAGAAGGCTTCTTCCAGGGGTAACCTTTCCTGGCTGTAATTCAGTTTTTAAATTATCTGCCTATGCTGATGATGTGGTTATTTTTGTCAAGAATCAAGGTGATATTAATATTCTTGTTGAATGTATAAATGATTTCAGTGTTTTGTCATCTGCAAAAATCAACTGGGGGAAAAGTGAAGCCATAGCTTTTGGTGTTGAGTTAGTTAAAAAGATTGTTTTACCCAATGGGTTATCTTGGGTTAAGGGTGGTTTTAAGTATCTTGGTGTGTTTTTAGGAGAGAATTCATTTGTGTGTAAAAATTGGGACAATGTTGTAGAAAAAATCGAAGGACGTCTTAAAAAATGGAAGTGGATCTTACCACATATGTCTTTTAAGGGACGTGTATTAGTGATTAACAACCTAGTGTCATCTATGTTATGGCATCGCTTGATGTGTGTAGATCCTCCGCCACAGCTGCTGGCAAAAATACAAGCAGTTTTAGTAAATTTTTTCTGGGATCATTTTCATTGGGTTCCACAATGTCTTTTGTTTTTGCCAAAAGAAGAAGGAGGTCATGGACTAATTCATCTTGCTAGCAGAGGTGCTACTTTCAGACTCCAATTTATACAAAGACTGCTTGTTGGACCAGAAAATCTTGTTTGGAGACCCTTGGCCCATACAATATTGAGCCAAGGTGGAAATTTGGGTTTAGTTCAGTCATTGTTTTTAATGGATCTGAAGACTCACAAACTATGTAATCTTCCTAAGTTTTATCAAGGGTTGTTTACTGTGTGGGGGATGTTCAAGAAATTGAGGACAAGCAATGATTCACTGTTTTGGTTGTTGAAAGAGCCAGTGCTGTATGGGACACGATTCAACGTAGAGCATTTAACTGGGTCTTTTATGGCACAGCGTTTCATTTCAGCGGGCACTGTTACTTTGAAACATGTTTTTGATCTGACTGGGCCAAATTTGTCTAACGCTGAAAAACTGGCTTCTCATATAGGAGTCCGATCTATCAGGATTGTAAATCATTTGCTTAATAACTGGAAAAGTGAACTTGCACAGATTGAACACTCCATGTGTAATGAATATTGTAATGGACAATGTCAACCCAACAGTAATGATATTTTTCCTTCACTAATTCTTGCACCTGATTTTAAAAACTGCACTGGTCCATTGTTAGAGTTAAATGGAACCTTCATAAATAACGTGGTCACAATGACAAGTAAATCCATGTATAAGTCTTTTGTCAAGATTTTAAATAAAGATAAACTGAATGGTCGAGCGGATACTCCCTGGAGAGCTCATTTTGGGCTTGACAATGAAGTCAAGCCTGTGTGGAGAGCTCTATATAAATTACCGCTAACAAAAAAAGTTGGGGACTTACAATGGAGAGTGTTACATGGAATTGTGGCTGTCAATGCTTTTGTTTCTGTTATTAATTCTAGTGTAAATGAAAATTGTCCTTTCTGTGTGCAAAGAGAAACAGTGTTTCATTGTTTTTCAGAATGTAGCAGACTTTGTACTTTTTTTGCATTGTTGCAACGACTGTTTATAATGTTTGAAGAAATGTTTACTAAAGAGATGTTTATTCTTGGATATAGATACAGTCAGAAATGCCGACAGAAATGCCAGCTTTTTAATTTTGTTTTAGGCCAAGCAAAAATGGCTATTTATATTAGTAGGAGAAATAAGGTAGATGGGTCTCTTGATTGTGATGCAAGCATTTTGTTTGTCAGAATGATGAAAGCCAGATTGAAGGTTGATTTTGATTTTTATATGTCTATAAATAATGTTGAGGAATTCATTTTCATCTGGTGTTATAAGGATGTGTTGTGCTCTATTGTTGACAATATGTTGTGCTTTGGAGTTGTTTTGAGCTAAAGGTTTTTTTTTTTTTTTTTTTTTTTTGTTTGTTTGTTGTTAATGAAATTACTCATTACTTTTTGTTTTGGTTTTTAATTTAAATTTTATCTTGTAGCGAAATCTTGTTTGTATAAATAAAGAGGTTTCAAAATTCAAAAAAATTCTCCTTCTCTCTCTCTCTCTCTCTCTCTCTCTCTCTCTCTCTCTCTCTCTCACACACACACACAGATGTTCTCGAGTCGAGTCTTCAGAACGTGTTCAATGGTCTTGCTGCTGTTACTGGATTTTTATTGCTTGTGTTTGTGGTTGTTACATACATCCTACAACAGATATAAAAGATGCAAAATTAATGCAAAGTACAGCACAGAGCTACATTAAGACTTGTTATTGTTATTTTTGAACAGTTTTTGTTTTGTTTTGTTTGTTTTTTTGTTTTTTTTTTCAGTTTTGTGAAGATCTTCCAACAGAGCAAAAGACATAGGAGATGAGGATGAGATGAAAGCCGACTCCAAGCAAACATCATTCTAAGAGGGACAATCCATTTTTTCTTAAAAGGTCAAAGACAAAACATTTGAACTGCAGAATTTCTATTACTTTTAAGTAAGTCTATAATATTGTTCAGACTTCTAATATCATATAAAGGAGGTGGATCATTATTTATATTAATAAATTCCTTTATCTCCAATGGAAGAGCATAAAATAAGCCACTTATTAGTACATTTGTTTTCAATAGTCATCATAATATACCCTTAAACAGCTAGCATTTCACTGAAATTCATTGGTGATGGTGGGAGAGTGCATCTTAAAATGCATGGACTCATGAATGTGTATCACATAAATGCAGCCACATTAGCATGTGCGCTTCAGTTATTGAAAGCCTGGGTCAAGATCATGAAATTACCTATATCAATAATGCAAGCTGATGCAAAGCATATGTATGTGTCAGACAGCTCTGTATAATACCAGAACAGAAACTGGACTGCAAATTTGAGGGACTGAAGATCTTGTAAATGAAGTTTTACAAGTTTAAACAAAAACATCTATCCAGTATTTTTAGGTGCCTATCTAATATAACATAAAGAAGCAGGAATGAAATAATGTGAGTGAATAAAATATTTTTGAACTCAAACCTATCATTTGAAAGAGTATTATTTTATTATTTTTTTAAGAGAGAGTAAAGTTTTTATGCATTAATTTTCTGTTGAATCAACATAAAAGCTACATAACTTGCATAATAACATAACTTTTAAGTTTACTTTGACTGAACATAATGGAAGCCAGTGAAATATACTCATGCATCATGGATAAGCAAATTATGTCAAAAATGAGTTTTATAAAGAAGAACAGTACAAAATTACTCCTGATTGTTGTGCAGGTCTGAACCACATTTTATAGGACTACCCTAAATTAGATTAAGAACATGAAACTACCACTCAAATGCATTACCATACAGTACTCATAACACAGACATTCCTTTGGGACACATTTTTACAATTTCAAATGTGCATCATTTCAAAATCAAATAATACAAAGAATATGCATAAATATTGTGTGGTTACAAACAATGGAAATAAATTTTGTCATCAAGGACCATGCATAACTTAACATAACCTGGTGGTTAAAGAACTATACTGCAGGATTCCATGGCAAAAAGACCAACAGGAATGTTCAAGCTGTTTAGTGTTGGTCCAGCTGGTGAAGCTGGTTATTCAAAGAAACTGCTAGGTAAGAAAGCTGGTGGGAATAAAACACAGCAAGTTGTGGTGGTCATTTCAGCAGGGATGATTCCCAAGTTGGTTAAGAGCAGAAATTAGTCAACAACTCAAGGGCCACAGTACTGTTCACACTTATGCAGTTTCCATTCTATACTGTAGCTCACCTTTTGAAGCACTGTCTGATTGATAAAGTCCAAATGCTTAGTTTTTCCATCCCAATTGCACAAGCATAGATAAATAACTCACTTAGTCTAATTACTGGTTAGACGCTTATCTTTACCTTCACACAATACAGCCTTGATGTAAAACACCATGTTTCATTATATAAGCAGTGAGCTGTAAATTGGAGAAATGTTGTTCAGAAAAGAGCTGTATAATTTCTTTTGTCCCATAACTTCTGATAAGCCACTTGATAAGATACCAAAAGATAGCATAAGCATGTAATTCATCTCAAAAACAAACACACACACACACACACACACACACACACACACACACACACACACAGACAGACAAAAGGAACCGTCAAAATCTGAGTCTGTTAGATCAGAAAACAACCATGAGACCAGCCAGGGAAAAGCAAGATTGTTACATCAACAGTAGTAGTGGAATACCTGTCATGTTACTGGCACTGAGTGTTTTGCTGGTTATATTCCCTGAGACTCTTTCTGCTCCAGTCAGAGATCGCTGCACCACGGGCAAAAACAAACTACTACTAATCAGCTTTGATGGGTTCAGGTGGGACTACGACCGAGATGTGGACACCCCAAACCTGGACAAAATGGCTGAGGAAGGAGTCAAGGCGGCATATGTCACTCCACCTTTCCTGACCATCACTAGTCCTACACACTTCACCCTGTTATCTGGTAAGGAGAAAAAGCAAAACATTTCTAATTTAAAGTAAATAGATTGAAAACACAAGTTTTAGATACAGGCTACATTCCAATTACTAAAATTAACCATGGTTTTACTACAAATTAAACCAAAAAGCCATGGTTACTATAGTTAAACCATGGCAACCACAAATTAACCATGGTTTTGCTACACTAACCACAGTTTAACCATTGTATTTGTAGTAAAACTGTGGTTATACAAATGGTAATCAAGACGCCAAAAAAACATGGTTACTACACTTTTACTACAATAAAACCATGGTTAATTTTCGGAAGGGAATATATGCTGATTGAGTTCTTAATCAAACCACTAAATATCTGTACACTGAACCACTGTATATGTAAACTTGCTAACATTGGGGATAAATATATAAAAGCAGAAATATATAAAACACATTATTTTGAAGGGTTATTTTATTTTATTTTTATTTATTTATTTATTTTTGCTTTTTATAAAAATCATTAAAAATGCCTAAATGTGTCTTTATGCAGCCAAGTTAAGGTTGCTCTTTGCTTGAGTATAATTCAGAGTAAAGAAATAATAAAAAATCATGCTGACTAAATTATGTCTCCTCTGACCTACCTTAGTCGCTAGTAAATCACAATATACCGTTGAAATTATGTGGAAATGCATTTATGCCACCTCTGAGCAGCATTAAACAATATGTAAAGACTTTTAAATGCCACTTCAGAAGTGCTTCTGTGCCACCTTTGTGGCTTAAATTTGGCATAAGTAAAGTTAACTCTGAGAAAAAGTCTAGTATTTATTGTTTGCAAATGCCACTTGCTTTTATAGAATACAATGAAATTTACACATTTTTTCATCACTCGCTCAGTTTATGGATTATGCTTTGTTGACTGTTGGCTCTTACTGTGGGTGTCACGGAGGAAGAACGCGACACCGCATCTATGACTGAAATGGTGACCGCACTGGAGCGCACTCACATAATGGCAGCGACAGCTGAGCCCGTTCGCAAAATGGCGTCCACAACAACTCTCCATTATGTCACAGCTGCCAATCCTGAGTCAAGCCAAGTCACAGCTGCCATTCATGCGTCAGGTCACGTCATTGTTGATTTTCCTGAATCAAGTTAGGCCACCGCAGATCTTCAAGAGTCAAGTCATGTCACAGTTGATCTACATGAGTCCAGTCAAGTCACAGTTGATCTTCATGAATCAAGTCAAGTCACAGCTGATCTCTCAGAGTCTCGTGATGCCTCAGCTGTTCATCCAGAGTCTTGTCACATCTCAACTGATCTCCTAGAGTCTCGTCACATCACAGCTGATCTCCTAGAATCTCGTCATGTCACAGCTGATCTCCTAGAGTCTCGTCACGTCACAGCTGATCTTCCAGAGTCTCGTGACGCCTCAGCTGTTCGTCCAGAGTCTCGTCACATCACAGCTGATCTTCCAGAGTCTCGTCACGTCACAGCTGATCGTCCAGAGTCTCATCATGTCACAGCTGTTCGTCCTGTCACTCTCTGTCTATTGCACCCAGATCGTCGAGGTCAGTTCTTCAGTCTCCCAGACTGGCATCCAGCGTGGAGGACCTACTGCTGGTGTCAGCACGTACAGCTGGAATCCCTAAACCAGAGCTCTCAACCCCTCCTGTTCCTGAATTAATTCCCCTGTCGGAAGCGCTTCCCATGATGGGGATTGCTTTATGTTGCGTTTGGGCTGCGTACACCACCACAAAACTGATGGCAAAAAAAGATGGTGGCGGCCACTGTGATGTCTCCAGAGGTGGTAGCTGGCACTGCAGAACCTCCTGGGGTAGTGGTGTTCGCTGCTGTGTTCCCTGAGGCAATGGCATCCGCTGCATTTTCTCCAGAGGTAGCGGCACATGCTGCAGAACCCTCCGAAGTGGCGGTGCTAACTCCAGCTCCTTGTATGGTGGTGGCGCCCAGCAAAGAACTCTCTCTGTTTCCCTATGAGACTGCTGTGGAACCTCCAGAGGTGGCGGCATCTGCTGCAGAACCTCCAGAGGTGTCAGTGATACTCAATTATGAACTCCCAGTTAGTCCTGTCGCAGCCAGAAGGGCTGTTCCTGAACTCTCGTCCTGCCCTGTCACAGCTATGGAGGCTGTCTGTGAATCCTCGTCCTGCCCTGTCACAGCTATGGAGGCTGTCTGTGAATCCTCGTCCTGCCCTGTCACAGTTATGGAGGCTGTCTGTGAATTCCTGCCTTGCTTTGAACTGGCCACGGAGGCCAATAATGAACCTTCCTTTGCTCATGTCACGGCCTATGAACAGTTGTCCTGCCCTGAGTCAGCCGAGGAGGCTGCTTATGAACCACTGTCCTGTCCTGATCCAGCTGAAGAGGCTGCCTTTGAACTCCCAGTCCCGTCAGTCACAACTGAGGAGGTTATTGGTGAACTTCCTGACTGTTGCGTTGCGCCTATAGGGGCCATTCATGAATCCTCCTTCCTGTCTGTCACGGCCATGAAAGCTGTAAATGAACTTTCTGTAAGCCTTGTTAACTCTGTCACTGACAAAATAACCACTCATGAACTATCTGCCTGTTCTGTTTCTCCCAATGTGTCTGATGTTGAGCCATCTGTCTGTTCCATTTCAAGTAATGTGTCTGATGAAGTTTCTGTCAGTCCTATTGCAATCAGTGAACCTGTTATTTGCCCCTTTAGTCCAGTTACGATCCCAGAAACCTTACTTGAGCTCCCTGTAGGCTCTAGTTGCCTTGTCACAGCCCAAAGATCTGCCTTTGAACTCTTAACCCTGCCTGTCATGAACTCAGAAACTATAAATGCACCATATGTTTGTCCTGTTTCAACCAAAGAGCCTGATTCTGAACTGTCTGTCTTGCCAGTTTCTGTTACTGAACTGTCTGCTTCAGTCTCTGTCTATGCCCCTCGGTCATGAACCCGGTCTGTGGTCTTCCGCCCGATAGCCACCAGAGGTCACCCTTTCATCATATTGACTCTTACACTGCACAGACTGTTTCACAATACCCCGGACTACATTTCCCAGCAGCCATTTCACTAATCACACGCTCACACCTGAGACCCATCACACAATCACACACCCTACATAAGCCATGGACTTCCTTGTTCTAATCGTCAAGTATTGTCTAGCGTTTATCACTGTGTAGTTGATAGCTACTTTACGGAGCCATTCCGAGTTTTCCTAGTTTTCAAAGTTTAGCTTTTCCTGTGTATTTTCTGAGTCATTCATGTCTTGATCCCGTGCCTGTGTATCTTGGGTTTATCTTTCGTCTTGCCGTTTGGACTGTGTTAGTGTAATGATGGGTCAGTGAAGTTGAGATCCATGTACAGCTTTTATTAATACAAAGAAGAGGTCAGACAGGCAAAGTTCAAACAACAGTATCAAGAGCAACGTAGGCAAGGCAGATTCATAAACAGAGTCAATGCAAAAGGTCGAGGCAGGCGGCAGACAGAGAGTAAATCCAAAAGGCAGGCAGCAAACGGTCAGATGAGAATAAACAGTCCAGGTATTCAACAGGAAAACACACAGGGGAAAACGCTCAGAAATGTCAGCAATAGCAAAACAAGACTTCGCAACGAGGGTATGGAAGGCACTGGCTAAATAGTCTGGATGATCACCAACACCTGTGCAGGTGATCAGTCTCAGGCATGGGGTCATGGGAAATGGAGTCCGAAAGAACCAGTTAGTACTCCGGTGATGGTTCCCTCTGGTGGCGATCGGAGGGAGCCACAGAGACTAGATTTGTGACAGTTAGCACCTCGCCTGGATTATTGCTCACGTTTTCGGATTACCTCTCTTCAAGCCCCTTTGGATATTGTTCGCTGTCTACTGACTCACGCCCGTTTTGGATGACTCTTTGCCTTGCCTGTGATATACCTGTTTGCTGGTGTTTTGACCCTGCCTGTGTTTTCGACCATGTCTCTGTGAATAAAGCTTGCAAATGGATCCTCACGTCTCTCGTCTCATCAGCTCCGTAACAGCAGCTTATATGTCCAGATATTTAGGGGGCCATATTAAGATACAAAGAGAGTAAAGGTAATGGATGTTTAATTAATGGACAGTTTTAGAATCACAATATTCTTTTGAGATTTCATATACTGTAGCTCAAACAGACAAGCATCTAGCTACCAATGCTAATGTCATGGATTTGATTCCTAAAGAATGCACAGACTGATAAAATATATACAGTATAACATGAATGCAATGAAAGATGCGTTGGATATATGTAACTGCCAAATGAACAAACACAAAGGTAATCTTGTGGAAATCTCAGCAGAACACAAAACTCATAAAATTCGTTGCACTAAAAAATATGTATTTGTCCCCAGGAAGGTACATTGAGAACCATGGTGTGATTCATAACAATTGGTTCAATACAACCACACAAGAGAAGAAACAATACTACATGACACAGTTTGTGGATGAATACTGGGATAATGGCAGTCTACCCATTTGGATCACTGCTCAAAGACAGGTCTCAAAAAGCTTGACACAAAAGCTTTAGTATATTTAGTATACTATATCACATCCTAATATACATTTGCTTTAAATGGGATATAACTGACTTGTAAATTTGTCCTTTCTTAGGGTAAAAAAACAGGATCCTTACACTTCCCTGGTACTGCGGCCACTTACCAGAACGAAACAATCCAAGTAAAGGAGGTGGAACCGAGGTTTTATGACCACACTGATGAGACCGCATGGAGGGAGAAAGTGGGCAAGGTCATGAAGGAATGGTTTAAAGATCAAGACTTAGATTTTGTCACTTTGTATTTTGGTGACCCGGATTCAACCGGCCACAAGTACGGGCCTGACTCTCCTGAGCGGCGCGAGGCGGTCAAGAAAGTGGACCGCACTGTGGGCTACATACGAGAAACTGCTGAGAAACACGGACTCAGTGACCATCTGAATATTATCATCACAGCTGACCATGGAATGAGCACCGTGTTCAAAGGAGAGGATGTAAAAGAGATAATACTCACTGACATCCCTGGATTCTCTTTGAAAGATCTGAAATTCCACATGGTGGACTATGGACCTTTTGGGCTGCTGTTGCCCAAAGAAGGGATGCTTGACAAGGTTTATGAAGCCTTGAAAGGAGGACATCCAAACCTTCACGTTTACAAGAAAGAAGACATGCCTGCCCGACTGCATTACTCCAAACATCCACGCATCCTGCCCATCATTCTCTATGCAGACCCAGGATATGTCATCAATGGGGTGAGGATTCAGTAAATACCTATAATGGACACAATAAACATACGTGGAAAACGTGTTATTATATGTGATTATTTCATATGTTTTGAATGCTCTTCCAGTTCTACGTATTCCAGACAAATAAAGGGGAACACGGCTATGACAATGAGGTCATGGACATGAAGCCTTTCTTCAGGGCAGTAGGACCAGATTTCCACAGAAACTTGTTTGTTGGACCATTTGAAACCGTTAACGTTTACCCTCTTATGTGCCATTTACTGGGGATAAAGCCAGAAAGCAATGACGGGTCACTGGATAACACCCGACACATGCTGATATCTGATGGAGAGTCGTGTGATTCTGGAGGTAAATCCAAATGAAAGCTTTTCACCTGTTTCTAAATCTGATACTAGAAAACAAAATGGTTAGTTGACTGGTAAATATTTAAACATCATTTTGTCCCATTTAGTCTATAATATAAAACATAATAGCTGTGTTGCACATAAGTAAACTTTGAGTTAGCTTGTTAAGATACACTCTTAAAAATAAAGGTGCTTAAAAGGTTCTTCACAGCGATGCCATAGAAGAACCATTTTTCGTTCCACAAAGAACCATTCAGTCAAAGGCTCTTTAAAGAACCATCTCTTTCTTACCTTTTTATAATCTGAAGAACCTTCTTTCGCCACAAAGAACCTTTTGTGAAACAGATGTTAAAGGTTCTTTATGGAACCTTTTAGACAAAAAGGTTCTTCTATGGCATCGTGAAGCACCTTTATTTTTAAGAGTGTATACAGTAGGTGCCACTCCTCAGACCATAAATTACATAACATTCAGGTCAATCAATAAAACCAATTTAATTCACAATACTTTGTTTTCTCTCTCTCTCTCTCTCTCACACACACACACACAGATGTTCCCGAGTCGAGTCTTCAGAACGTGTTCAATGGTCTTGCTGCTGTTGCTGGATTTTTATTGCTTGTGTTTGTGGTTGTTACATCCTACAACGGATATAAAAGATGCAAAATTACTCCAAAGTACGGCACAGAGCTACATTAAGACTTGTTACTTGTTCTTTTTGGGACAATTTCTGTCTGTTTTGTGAAGATCTGATGCACTTCTTTATCTTTATTCTCCAACAGAGCAAAAGACATAGGAGATGAGGATGAGATGAAAGCCGACTCCAAGCAAACATCGTTCTGAGAGGGACAACTGATTTTTTCTTAAAAGGCTAAAGACAAAAATTTTGAACTGCAGAATTTCTATAACTTTTAAGAAAGTCTATAATATTGTTCAGACCTCTAACATCATAAAAAGGAGGTGGATCATTATTTATACTAATAGATATTTATCTCCGATGGAAGAGCATAAGAAAAGTCACTTACTATGTCCAAAGGTTTTACTGTATGTACATTTGTTTTCAATAGTCACATAATACATTACCATACCCTCAAACAGCTAGCATTTGACTGGAATTCATAGGTGATGGTGGGAGAGTGCATCATAAAATGCATTATGAAATGAAATGTGTTTTGGGGTCATGAATGTGTATCACATGAATGCAGCCATATTAGCATGTGCATTTCAATTATTGAAAGCCTGGGTCAAGATCATGAAATTACCAATACTAATAGTGCAAGTTGATGAAAAGCATGTATCTGTGTGTGTAATAACAGTGAATATAAACGGGATTGTGTATTTTGAAGGATTAAAGAGCTTGTAGATCTTTGAATATCTTGGAGACCTATAAGTTTAAAACTAAAAGATATGTCCAGTATTTTTGTGTTTCTTATATAATATGATATAATGATAGGAAACTATTGTATTCTGTTTTCTTTATCTTGGCCTGAACATAATGGAAGCCTGTGAAATATACTCATGCATCACTGATGAGCAAATTATGGAGAAGTGAAAGGCTTTCCTGTAGATCAAATAGTAGAGCATGGCGTTAGCAACGCCAAGGTCATGGGTTCGTTTCCCAGGGAAAGCAAGAGCTGATAAAATGTAGAAACTGTAACTTGAATGCAATGTAAGTCGCTTTGGATAAAAGCGTCTGCTAAATGTAAATGTAAATGAAAGGCCTTAAACAGAAGAAAACACCATGGAGTGGCCCAGTCAAAGCCCTGACCTTAACTATGATTGAAATGCTTCACAATGGCCTCAAAAGAGCAATTCACACCAGAGATTTATAAAGAAGAATAGTACAAAAATGCCGGTCTGAACCACAATTTAGAGGATTACACTAAATTAGATTAGGAACATGAAACTACCACTCAAATGCATTACCATGCTCATAACACAGACATTCCTTTGAGCCACATATTTACAATTTTAAAAGTGCATCATCAAATAAACTGAAGAATATGCATAAATATTGTGTGGTTACAAACAATGGAAATACCTTTTGTCATCAATGGCCATTCATAAGTTAACATAACCTGGTGCTTAAAGAACTAGACTGCAGGATTCCATGCCGAAAAGACCAGCAGGAATGTCCAAGCTGTTGGTCCAGCTGGTGAAGATGATTCCCAAGTTGGTTAAGAACAGAAATTAGTCAACAACTCAAGGGCCACAGTACTGTTCACACTTAGAAAGTTTTTGCAAAGAAACAGCCCTTATGCCGCTTCCATTCTACACTGTAGCTCACCTTTTGAAGCACTGTCTGATTGATAAAGTCCAAATGCTTAGTTTTTTGCCTTTTCAATTGCACAAGTGTAGATAAATAACCCACTTAGGCAATGAGTCTAATGACTGGTTAGACGCTTATCTTTACCTTCACACAATACAGCCTTGATAGAAAACACCATGTTTCATTATATAAGCAATGAGCTGTAAATCATAGAAATGCTGTTCAGAAAAGAGCTGTATAATTGTTTGTCCCATAACTCCTGATAAGCCACTTGATAAGATACTAAAAGATAGCACAAGCATTTAATTCACCTCATAAACATCAGAAATGTGAACTTTAGCGTGCAGAAAGTGATGGCAAAAACAGACAAAAGGATCAGTTAAAAGATGAGGCTGTTAGATCAGAAACAACCATCAGACCAGCCAGGGAAAAGCAAGATTGTTACATCAACAGTAGTAGTGGAATACCTGTCATGTTACTGGCACTGAGTGTTTTGCTGGTTATATTCTCTGCAACTCTTTCTGCTCCAGTCAGAGATCGCTGTACCACGGGCAAAAGCAAACTACTACTAATCAGCTTTGATGGTTTCAGGTGGGACTACGACCGAGATGTGGACACCCCAAACTTGGACAAAATGGCTGAGGAAGGAGTCAAGGCAGCATATGTCACTCCACCTTTCTTGACCATCACTAGTCCTACACACTTCACCCTGTTATCTGGTAAGGAGAAAAAGACAACAGCAATACATTTCCAAATTAAAAGGCCTAGATAACAGTGACACTGCAAAATGCAAGCTTTAGATACATGTTACCTTCTCATAGTGTAAATATCTATGATGAATTAGTTCTTAATCAGACCACTGAATATACACCTGTATATGTATACTTGCTATAAATATATGTAAGCAAAAACATATAGAAGCAAATTATTTTGAAGAATTTATTTATTTTTATTTTTATGAAAATCACTAAAAATGCCTAAATGTGTCTTTATGCAGCCAAGTTAAGGCTGCTCTTTGTTTACGCAAAATTCAGTATAAAGGAACAAAAAATGATGCATTATGTCTGCTCTGACCCACCTTAGTCGCTAGTAATCACAGTATACAGTTGAAATTGCTGTGGAAATGCCACCTCTGAGCAGCATTAAATATTGTGTAAAGACACTTAAATACCACTTCAGGAGTGCTGCTGTGCCACATTTATAGTGTAAATTTGGCATAAGTAAAGTTCACACAAGATCACAATATACTTGGGAGTGTTCATTTACTGGTTGCCCAAACAGAGGAGCATAATGCTATCAATGCTAATGTCATGGATTTGATTCTTAAGGAAAACACAAACTGATAAAACATATACCATGAATGCAATGAAATATGCGTTGGACATAACTGCCAAATGTATGAACTAGTGCTGTCAAAATTAGCGCATTCACACAGGCGATTAATTTTTTCATTTTAACGGGTTAAAAATATTTAACGCAATTAATACAGGGGCGGAGATAGGGTTGGCAACCCCACTCACAACTGCTGCTTCTGTCTCTTTTTTCTTTACTGTCACATCAAACTGGAAACTTTTCAGACGCACACTCAAACTTCGCCTCAGCGACCAGGCGCTAGCCAAACAAGTGCAGAAAAGGTACAGGTGACAAGGAGCTTCAGTAGTACAACAGTGAACTGCGATCAGATGAGATGTTGTCAGGCCATATGTCATTAAAAAATGATTTTTCCTGACCTGTCAGCCATTATACTGTGCTTGTAGGGTGCTTGAAGCATTCCAGAAAAAGTAAAGAGTTGCGAGAAAATACAATGCCTCACATCATGTTCAGCAGTGGCAGCTCGTAAAGCAGCCAAAATAACCTACTAACCCAACTGCTGCGAAAGAGAAGAAAAAAAGAGGAAATCAAACTCTTTTGTTGCTTTAAGGATTCATATATATTTAATTTAGAATTTAGTGTTTGATAACTTTATTCAATTCCTGTATATTTCCTACTTCCTGAAGGGCACAGCACAGCTAAATATGACGTTTATTGTAATGGGTTTTTGCGAAAATTGTTTTAAGCTCACTTAAATTAAAAGTTGTTATTTTTTGAAGTCTAATAGATGTTAAAATTGATAGCTCTCACTTATACTGTAATGCTGAATGGCTATAGCCAATGGTGAAATATTAGGAAAAAGAACAATTTCATAAAAACATCAGTAGCATTGGTATCAGTGATGCTCTCTATTAAACAAATATTAAAAATACACTGTCTTTATGTTGTTTCTACATTAATTTGAAGATTGAATGTGAAATTAATGCAATATTCAAGCTTTAATGTTAGGTGGGATTAATCGTGATTAATTTCAGAGAAAATGTGCAATTAATTAGTTTTTTTTTTTTTTTTTTTTTAATCGATTGACAGCACTAGTATGAACCCAAATGTAATCTTCTGGAGAATTCTCAGCAGAACACAAAATTCAAAAAATTAGTGACAATGAAAAATCTATGTATTTTTCCCCAGGAAGGTACATTGAGAACCATGTTGTGATACATAATAATTGGTTCAACACAACCACACAAGAGAAGAAACAATACCACATAACGCAGCTTGTGGAT
Organism: Spinibarbus caldwelli; assembly: GCA_039654775.1. Lineage (NCBI taxonomy): Eukaryota > Metazoa > Chordata > Actinopteri > Cypriniformes > Cyprinidae > Spinibarbus > Spinibarbus caldwelli. The sequence continues at coordinate 10,153,763 of CM077257.1, forward strand.
GAATATTGGGATAATGTCTACCCATTTGGATCACCGCACAAAGACAGGTACATCTCAGAACATTACAGTTTGACACAAATAAGAATAAAAATAATATAACATCATAAATATACATGTGGTTTAAATAAGATATAAACTGACTTATGAATGTGTCCTTCCTTAGGGTCTTAAAACAGGATCTTTACACTTCCCTGGTACTGCGGCCACTTACCAGAATGAAACAATCCAAGTGAGCGAGGTGGAACCGAGGTTTAATGACCGCACCAATGAGACGGCATGGAGGGAAAATGTGGACAAAGTCATGAAGGAATGGTTTAAAGATAAAGACTTAGATTTTGTCACTTTGTATTTTGGCGACCCAGATTCTACTGGCCACAAGTATGGGCCCGATTCTCCCGAGCGGCGCGAGGTGGTCAAGAAAGTGGACCGAACTGTGAGCTATATACGGGAAACTGCTGAGAAACATGGCACAGCTGACCATGGCATGAGCACCGTGTTCAAAGGAGAGGATGTATAAGAGATAATATTCACTGACATTCCTGGATTCTCTTTGAAAGATCTGAAATTCCACATGGTGGACTATGGACCTTTTGGGCTGCTGTTGCCCAAAGAAGGGATGCTTGACAAGGTTTATCAAGCCTTGAAAGAAGGTCATCCAAACCTTCACATTTACAAGAAAGAAGACATGCCTGCCTTACTGCATTACTCCAAACATCCACGCATCCTCCCATCATTCTCTGTGCAGACCCAGGGTATGTCATCAATGGGGTGAGCATGAAGTAAACACCTAATGGACACAGTAAATGTACATGGACAACATTATGCTATATGTGATCAGTTCATATGTTCTAAATGCTATTCCAGTTCTACGTATTCCAGACCTACAAGGGGCAACACAGCTATGACAATGAGAACTTAGACATGAAGCCTTTCTTCAGGGCAGTAGGACCAGATTTCCACAGAAACTTCTTGGTTGGACTATTTGAGACAGTTAATGTTTACCCTCTAATGTGCCACTCACTGGGGATAAAGCCAGAAATCAATGACGGGTCACTGGATAACACCCGACACATGCTGTTATCCAACGGAGAGTCATGTGATTCTGGAGGTGAATCTGGAGGAATCTAAATAAAAGTGCAAATCTTACAATTCTGACCAAATAATTCAAATACTTATTATATTGTATATATTTGTATATATATAGTGTATACTTATTTAATATCTTAGAGGTCCGAGATAATAATTATTTTGATTATTTTAAGAGGTAAAATTGATCATACTTCAGAAAATATGATATTTAAATTACAGACAATAGCAATAATCTGCTATATAATGCTATATTATACTATAATGTCAAACTCAATCTCTGCTTTGCTCTTAGCTATCTTTACAGTTAAAGACAACTTATGATAGTCATCAGATCTGGAATTTTGATAAGGTGTCTTGATAAAGCTTCATGTAAATTACACCATGCAAACAAATAATACCATCTAATTGTATCGCTCTGTCAGCAAATGGATAAAAACCTGCAAGGAAAGTATTACAATTCTTTTACCCTGTCCTTCACCATATGACCCCATGAACCAATAACACATGATGAACCAGCACTATTATCATCTTATCACAAATTACATAAGTTAAAGGTCATCAATCAACTTTTTTTTTTTTTTTTCTTGTAGATGTTCCCAAGTCAAGTCTTCATAATGTGTTTGTTGGTCTTGCTGCTGTGGCTGGATTTTTACTGCTTGTGTTTATGGTTGTTACATCCTACAACATGTATAAAAGACGGAAAGCGAATATGAGGTACCACAGAGTTCCATTATTGTTATTTTTCAGCACATTACCTCTCTATAAAAATCTGATGTATTACTTTACCTTCACTCTCCAACAGAGCGAAAATCATAGATGATGAGGACCATAAAAGCTGACTACATGCAAACATCGTTTTAAGAGGGACATTCACTTATTCTTGAATTGCTTGTCATTTAATATTACAGTAGGATCCAAAAATCTGAGACCATTAGGCTAGCCGAAACGTTTGTGTCTATTCCCTAATGGTAATGATTGTAAAATAAAACGAAAAAGAAGATTGTTCTCGTGAGTGCGGATCATAAATTCTTCTACAAAGTAACTTAACAGATTGACACACCAAAACAAAAGAATCAAGTAGCGGAGGAGCACGGTGCAAACGACGTTGTTGAACAGTATTCACATCAAGGCATCTCAAGTACACGTGTCAATAAAAGAAAAGAGGAACATACTGTACAATACTAAGATATTTAGAAATTTATATTCAATGTACATTTTTCAATTAACCCTTCATTCATATTGTTATGCTGATTAAATAATTTGTAATTAAAATATTCTATTAAATTAGAAATGCTGAAAATATAGTTTGTAATTTTAAAAAGTTGTTTTAAATTATAAATGATTATAAAATAATTTGTAATAAAAAATTTTTTTCAAATTGTTTGAAAGCAAACTGCAAAATAGAAGCATTTTGACTGGCTGTCTCAGACTCTCCGCTGCTTTATGTTGATTAATATGCAGAATATTTTATACAGTATATACTGATGCCATCTATGGAAATAGTATTTTCAACCTCAAAACAATTGTGACTGTACTGTATGTGAACCAACTGCATTCAAGTAAATACTAACTGTTAACGATGAAAATCACACATTATTTACTCAATTCTTGAGATTTTTATTTCTTCCAATCCCCTTGCATGCACACACACATTCAATTTAAACTACACACAATAGGCTGCACAATACCAGTCAGTTCTATGGAAAAACACAAAGCAGAAAAAGAGCTTATGAGGACTAAATGACTGACAGAAGTTATCATTACACAAAGCTGCAGATTCAATGATTTATGGTGAAATCCCGTCCAGTCATGTGGAATTTTCCCAAAATAAGTTTAAGTAAACAGCTCATGACAAAGAGGCACTCAGAGCAGGCTGGTATGCATAAATAGTTTGAACAGTGTGCTGCAGTGTAGCCCCCTCCAAACACATTCACACATACACACGCACGTACACACACTCTGTCACCCGCCAGAGCAGAGCCAGTCTGGAAATGTGGAGTCTCCCCCTGGCACGCGCTCCAGACTCCCATCCATCTTCCAGTGCAATAACATTTCTCTGTCTCTCTGTCTCTGTCTATTGCTCTACTACTGTTGCAGGACACACACTCTTCTCCTGTCTGCAGAGATCATCCTTAATGCTGTTGGATGCAAGGCGCTTTTAAAGCAACATAGACTTGAATGCAGAAATTTAGCACACTACAATCAATAAAATGTCTCTCAGCGGACATATTGAACCTAAGCATATTACAAGTTAAACTCAGTTGACAATACTTGTGGCAGAATGTTGAAAACCACAAAAATTCATTTAGACTTGTCCCTCCTTTTCTTTCAAAAAAGCAAAAATCTGGGTTACTGTAAGGCGCTTACAATAGAAGCGAATGGGGCCAAATTTAAACTTAATACAAACGTAATATATTTCAAAAGTATCAAAGTGTAAACAATGTGCATGTCAGTGTTCTTTTGGTGCTTGTATAGTTTATTAATATTTTGAATTTCTTTTTTATTTTCTTTTGTCTATATAGTTTTCATTAATTATTATTATTTATTATTATTAATTAACTAATTTCTCTAAATGAGGCTTTGGCAACTATTTGAAATAATTATATATATTTTGTTTCAATTAACATACATTTTTTCAAGTATAGCAACATTTTTTTATGGTTTTAGTTTTAATAGAAGAATTAATGCAAGGTCTTTTATAAAATTACAAGCTGCTCATTTCTGCTTTTAAAGCTTTTAAAAATTGGCCCAATAGCTTTCATTGTAAGAATCTCACCATTAAATAATTAATTGCATTTTTAAAGAAATTAATCAAAATTTTGTGGTAATTAATATTTTGCCACAAATGCTTTAAATTGGGCTTATACTGATTATGTAATATTCCCTTTTGTCAATACAGACATGTATTCTTTTAAACTTCACCCCGTTTTGGATCTGTCAGTAACGACAGATAGGAGACGAGTGTTAACTGCTGTGCTTCCTCTTGAGACCTTGTTATGACTGTCATTTTGGCCAGTCATAGTGTAAACACTTGGGAATTTCCCTCTGAAGACCTACATAGCACTTTTATTCTATCACAACATGTCAACTCCTAACCGGGCCACTCTAATATTCTCTGCTCTCATCCATTATTAGCTGTGAGAGCACATGTCAAACAGCCACATTCTTCTGAGTGGATTTTCTCCTTCCCTCCGACTACGCGCATGTCTGCGACGCTCAGCGCTCAGAAGAACGGTTGAGCCGGGAAACAAGCATGTTTACATCTGAGGCTTAACAAACGTGCTGAGCTGAAGGGAATGCAGAACGGAGTATCAAGAGTATCATGTGGACTATTTTTCCAGGGCTATTTCAGGTTCATAGTGTATTGCTTTTTTGAGCGCCACCTTTACTCCTCTCAATGGGCAGAATATACCAAAATAGTCGTCTTATATTAATTTGAACAGTCATATAAATCGAAATTCAAATACAGAGCCTTTTTATTGTGGTCTATCCAATAAAACTCTCAGTGGATGAGGTTCGAAACCATTTAAACTATTTCACAAGGACCAGCCAAGATGCACTGGTGGTCTTGGTCAAACGTCATGTCTCCTGCTGCGGCCTAGTCTCGCGGGGGCGGACAAGAACCATGTCGCCTCACACTCTGGTGAGACCTCTTAGGGGGTTGCGACGACAGATTTACTCTGACAAGCCCTGTGGTACGGCCGCCTGGCTCCGGACACCAGCACACCTCTCTGACATACCTGTCAATGAGGTGTCACTGCACAGAAAGCGTGCCGTGCTTTCTTCTCCAACGCCACCATGGAAACACTGACTCAACACCTCCATATCCTCACTCGCTTGCTCCTACAGTCCCGCCCAAGCAGTTCTGATGAGGCATTCCTTTGAGCTGAAACAAGGCGTTAAGCCATGATAACTTCTCCTCGTGCCAGTATGTGGGTGCAGGTCTCTCCTCCAATGCTTGCCTCATGCTTTCATGTCTGCCAGGTTGAATAACTCTAATGTAGCTGCAAGATTTAGGAGGTAATATCTATGTAAAGAGGGAAATGGTCTCAGCAGTAAAGTCATAAATCTGTCATTCGTACTTTGATGGATAGATGCTTCAGAATCGTTTTCACACAGCGGCCGAACACAAAAGCTGCCATTCTTCTGTGTCATATATGGTTTAGTTTTATGTATTTGTGCGAGCAGTGAGGTGTACAATATGGCACTAATAGGCAAGATGCTTTTTGCAATGTAAAAACAAATGACGTCCTTCTGGATGAAGGTTTAATCAAAATCTGGTTATGGATTCTCACGTATATAAACAGTCAAATCAGAGTACAATGAATCATGTGCTAAATGGAGCCAAACCTCTCTGTCTGTCAATATCTAAAGAACAAATTAACCAACAGGGCAACTGGCCATATGCCCAAAGGCCTGTGACCACTTCACTTGACCACCATAAAAGAAACCAGACTTAATGTACAATGACAAACTTTTAAGGAATTGGAACATGAAGCTAAAGAGTTGCCTCGCCATCTTACTTGGTCATGAAGGAGAACTATCAGACATTATAGACCAAGCAATCACAGTTCCTAACAATGACTTCCCAGGAAACATAACTAAATTCATTCTACGTTATTTATATTTATTATATATATATATAAGATGGTTTAGGCTACTATGGTGACCATTTGCCATGAACATGTTCCTGGATCAACATCTTTTGTTGATCCTGGATCAACATTACTGTCCAAAAATATAGACTCAACCCAATCCCTACCCCTAAACCTAACCATACCCATAATTTATTCCTAAAATCATGGGAAATGATAGCTGATTAACAAGGGCGTAGAAGCACCTAACCCTGATCGTAAGCCTAAAACATTTTTCCTGAAAAGTTATCTCTCAATTCTAATTGGTTGATTGGAATGTTGTTCCAGGATCAACGAGGATGTTGATCCAGGAACATGTTGTACTTGGTGAAATCATGCTCACCTATAGGGACCTATAGACACAATTCAGTGTTCCAGACTGAATGAATCGGTCTTTATAGAAGTGGGGTGTCTAAAAAGTACATGCTTTCTTGTTAACATGGTGGTGTTGTGTTGTATTTTTTCTTCAATGTATGAAAATATAGCAGTATAAATGTAATAATTAGCCTACCTATTTGTGAATGTGAATAGCCTCTCAGTCAAATAATTGTGTTTCTAAGTTTTATAAAGTCATGATACATTTTCTAGATACAAAAAAAATCAATGACAGGCACAGCTGTACAGTGTCCGACCTGTCTTTGGATGTATTTAATTAATTCGTGTTCTTATATGGACCACTAGGGGGCGCATCGTGCATGGCATACACACAGTACAAAGGATGCTGGAAATGTCCACATGCCTCAAGGTACGATGGCATTGATCATTCAACAAAAAATTATGACGACTGATCTAAAGCGATTCTAATGTGTCCTTCTGGATGAGATATAAATTCAGAAGAAAATGAATGATGCTAAAAGAGGTTTAATAGAATTTGGTTACCTACATGCGGGTTAAAATGTGAAATGAAATCCATGAGCAAGTTCTTCTACATGCTTTGTCTTAATACTAATTCTTCATGGTTATACTAATATTAAACAAATATATTTATGTATTAGTGGATGAAGTCAGTAAGCTACATTCACTGAATAAGAGTCAGGCCTGAGTCAGCCATGATAGCTCAAACTGACAGATTCTACAACAATTAGATAAACCATTGCTACATGTTTGTTTTGTTTGGCAGTGAAACAGAAGAAATAGAATCAAAGATGAATTCATTTAGAAAATTGGATTAGCAATTCTCCTGCCGCCTCTATCCATCAAAAACACCACACGTTTACTTTGGAAAACACAACCAAGACATTTAATGCCAGCGTTCTTTACGACTGTTGACATCTTCTGTTACACCACTTCTCATGTTAAGAAAGGCTGTGATCCATAACATTTCAGTCCTGAGCCTGCATTTGGAAATAAATAGTGGGGCTATCATTCAAGAGGAATTACAAACTTTGATTCCATTACATATACAGACACAAAAACATGCACTCACATGCTGTCTCACAAACTCACCCAACACACACACACACACACAGCAACGCTCATATGCAGAGGCACACGCGAGAGTGGCGCCACAGTCTGCTGGGTGCATTTATTATGGATCAGCTTTGCCAATACTTTCAACACCAGTCCAACCTCCTTCAAACAGCCACAGGCCGATACGTGATGGATCCTGCTTTTGCGTAGAGAATCAATGCAGGACAAATAGTTCCTACTTAGGCCCGTGTCAGTACCGCCATCCAAAACACCTCTCAATCCAACTCCTAAATTATGTGAGTAATTGATCTGAATAGCAAAAGGCTGAGATTTTGGGCCTTGGTTGTTCAGTTTGCCACAGATTTCCCTGGTGGCCCAGTTGTTGAGCTCTTGATGAGCTTCCATGATGTTAATTAGCTTGAACACAAACAAAATACTGTTTCCACACGGACTGAAGGTGATCTGTTCCACCTCATTACAAATTAAACCTCGATACATTCATCTAATCTCCTGTAAATATCTATTGCAGCAGTTAAGCATGACGACAGCACTGTGAAATTTCAAATGGAGGAACCTGATCTAGACCTGAAAATATTGAGAACGAATCATACAGGTGGCAACTACGTACACAGAGATTTGTCTTTCAGTAAAGGATTAAAATGTTTGTTTGAAGCGTTATGAATACACAAGAAGAGATCCTTCCTGTGCTACGGGAACGAGTCCGTTCTTTACAATATAGACAGCGATGGGTGGAACGATGGCACAGAGCCCACATTGGCCTGGCGATTGGGGGAAAATTATAGGGCTACGCTGCCAATTTCTTAAGGGAAAAAAGCAAGGAGGAACAAAAGGGAGATGAAGCTTGCGGTTTGATTAAACCTCAGTTGAGTCAAGTATTTGCCATCCGTCATGTTTGTGTAGTGTTTTTGGAGGGGAATAAATGATGAGAACTTGAGCTCAAACTGAAGGCTGAATGGGGTTTTAGGCATTTCTATCTGTCAACCTTGAGGAAAAGTGCACAAGATGAGCTTTCAGATTTAAATTGTTTTTCCTCAGTAAGAAACCAGAATTTAAGGTTGCAAGACACTGAAAAACATTAAAAAATAATACAAAAACAATACAAATCTTTTTTATTAAATGTAAAAAAAATAATAATAATTCAACCACATGCATTTTAATCTTTTTGGATTTGGATCAATTTGCGGTCCAGATTGTGCATTGATGTTCCCCTTTCATTAATAAGGAGACGTTCTTTAATCATATCTGGTACCAACTCTCTTACACTTCAAAGTCAGTTTGAGCCTGCACGTCTGCAAATATAGCTCTGATCTTCCAACATCTGACATGCAATCATCCCCCTGACCCCATCGCTATGATCTCTGGTATGAACTTGAGATCACACTGACCTTTTTCTCAGTGATATCATCCTCAAGAGCACACTCAGATACCCTGATAACACCTTGCCATTTTTAAAGGTGCCTAAAAACAGCATTTAATGAAGTCCAAGACACACACAGAACGAATATAATGCTATCGAGATTTTAAGAGAGAGAAAAAAAGAATGCAAAATGAAGTGAATTTCGTTGTAGCAGAGTAGTGACAGACATCAGCCTGAGGCTTATGTTGATACATGTCTCTTCCTGACATCATTTGCATAACTGTAAATGTAAGCTATAATAAAGAGTTTTACCACATGTTGTTTTTGAATATCACACACTCCTAAAATATGAGAAATGTTGACAAGCCAAGGCTGTAAAGTGACACATTTCACTGCCAATGTTGAAAACAACATCATTTCTCAGTTCTACAGATATGCTTTCACAGTTGGAGGCTGATTCTGTTTTTCGGAGGCTCATTTGGTCCAGTGAAAACAAACAAAAAGATAATGGAACTTCACAGCATAGGCTACAAAAACAAAAACAAACAAACAAACAAATAAATAAATAAATAAATAAATAGAAAAAAAAAATATATATATATATATATATATATTATATAGTGGGATCCAAAAGCTTGAGACTAATACTGAAAATGTTTCATATTCCATATTTTACATATGAAGTGTAAAGTGGATGTATATGTTATTGAGCATGATTCAATGGACTATATACAGTATATGTATGTATATATATATATATATATATATATATATACAGTCATGGCCAAAAGTATCGGCACCCTTGGTAAATATGATCAAAGAAGGCTGTGAAAATTAATCTGCAGTTTCAATCCTTTTGATCTTTTATTTTAAAAATTCACAAAAATCTAACCTTTCATTGGATAATAAGAATTTAAAATGGGGGGAAATATCATTATGAAATAAATGTTTTTCTCTAATACACATTGGCCACAATTAATGGCTCAGTGACCCATTTTTGTGTTGTTTTTGAGGTTTGTGTTTGGATTATTGTCTGGTTGGAAGATCCAAACATGGCCCATTATAAGATTTCTAACTGAGTCAGTCACTTAATGATTTTTTTTTATCTGTTGGTATTTGATAGAATCCATGATGCCATGTGTCTAAACAAGATGTCCAGGACCTCCAGCAGAAATATAGGCCCACAACATTAAAAATACAGCAGTATATTTCATTGTACACATGGGGTACTTTTTATCCCTGTCTTCACCAAACCCATCTTGAGTGTATGCTGCTAAAAAGCTAATTTTTTAGTTTCATCTGACCATAGAAGCCAATCCCATTTGAAGTTCCAGTCGTGTCTGATAACTGAATATGCTGGAGTTTGTTTTTGGATGAGCTAGGAGAATTTTTCTTGAAACCCTCCCAAACAACATGTGGTGATGTAGGTGCTGTTTGACAATTTTTTTTAAGGTTTTCTGACCCCGAGACTCAACTATTTTCTGCAATTCTCCAGCTGTGGTCCTTGAAGAGTCTTTAGCCACTCAAACTCTCCTTCTCACCGTGCATTAGGACGATATAGACACACGTCCTCTTCCAGGCAGTTTTGTAACATTTTATGTTGATTGGAAATTCTTAATTATTGCCCTGATGGTGGAAGTGGGAATTTTCACTGCTCTAGCTCTTTTCTTAAAGTCACTTCACTAATTTGTGAAGCTCAATTATCTTTTGCTGCACATCAGAAATATATTCTTTGGTTTTTCTCATTGTGATGGATGATTAAGGGAATTTGGGCTTTGTTTTCCCTCCAATTTATATTTCTGTGAAATAGGAAGCCATGGCTGGATAATTTCATATTCATAATCACCCTGGAGTGCTCAAAACTGTGAATATGAATGGGAATATACTTCAGAGATATTTTACTCATAAGAATTTCTAGGGGTACCAATAATTGTGTCCAACGTGTATTAAAGAAAAACATTTATTTCATAATGATATTTCCCCCCATTTTAAATTCTTATTATCCAATGAAAGGTTAGATTTTTGTGAATTTTTTAAATAAAAGATCAAAAGGATTAACAATGCAGATTAATTTTCACAGCCTTCTTTGATCATGTTTACCAAGGGTGTCGATATTTTTGGCCATGACTGTATATATATATAAGATTACTCTTATGTTCAGGTCTTTAATTCAGATCTTTTTATCGTGGCTTTAGGTCACATTCTACCATTTGACATTTAGCCAAAACATTTGTATTTTATATTATATTATTCAAGTCTTTTTTATAGGTCATATTCTTTAATATGATATTCATTTTTATATATTTTTTATTCAAATCTTTTGATGATGCCTTTAGGTCATATTCTACAGTTTGACATTTAGCCAACACTGCATATCAGTAACCTTTTAAGGATGGACATTGTATGAACTTTAAACCCTGAATCATTAAATGATTATGTAAATATATTTGTGAATGATATTGGAGCTCTTTTTTTGTAAGGAGTTTCCAGCCCATTGGTATTGCCCACAAACCTACTCACGTCCCCATGTTCCTTTGGTTTGGGTTTCCTCCATCCTCTGCACGCCAGCTATTCGGTCCAGTCGCCAGGAAACACGAACGAGGTTTAGACCAATGAGAGGCTTTTCTCTTTAAGGGAGTGTCTATGCAAAAAAACAATCTGAACGTTTAATGACTGGTGGTTTTTCCGCTCTGTCATGGTTAGAGAGAGCGCCTGGGTGGCCAGACTGGCTTTCATCACGGGAAGGGTGCAGCGTGTAAGGGGGCAACTGTTCCTCACACCTGATTGTTAGTGATACTGGATGGACTCCAGAACTTGGGTGGCATGTTACTATGCGAGATGAAGTTTCCCGTTATATCTCCTGGGATGTGATGCCCTGAGAGTGATGAAATGGGATCATTCAGAGCATCTATGAATGTTTAGGTTTGAGGGTCGCAGATTGAGATACATTAAGCCAGCGTTGAAAATCACACATGGTGCTGCCTAGTTATCACTGTGTGAAAATATGCCTCATGTTGAGAGAAAGAAAGAAAGAAAGACACTGGCACACAGCATTTCTTGTTAAGTAGAGTGGAGTGACAAGTCCATAATCTTAGCTTATTGGAAAGCTGGAGGAACAAGCAGTGTTTTTATTCTGCGCCGAGCTGAGAAGTAATATAAAGACGTAATGTTCCCTCACGTAAACCCTCCTTAGTGTGCAAAACCAAGTGATGCTGGACAATGTGCTGGTGGATTAAGCCAAAATCTATGTAGGACAAAAGTAGGATTCACTTTTTGTCATGAGGGAAAGTTTCATTTTGGTTTTAAAGCTGTGTATTAACTGTTACATTGAAGCTTATGTATGATTGATCCCTGACTGAGTTTTACTCTTGGGACTCTTTGAAATGCTGCAGTGTGATGTATAAATGCCTGAATATAGTGAAACAAAAAATTCAAAGCCATCTACATGACGTTTGTCAAAAAAAAAGGAGCTTAAACCTAATCGATACAGAGTGGAACTTCAGTATCTTCATTCCTTTGCAGGGTCAAGTTGTTCTGTTCATGCCAATAGACTTTAGGCAGCAGACAGAGCAGAGAATGTTTTTACATGTGATCATCCATCCAGCATGTGTTTCAGGCGCCACACAGATTAAATGAAAGAATCTGAAAATGAAGGTCTTTAACTTTTAATCCTTTTACAAAGACCCTTCAGACTGTCTGAGGACGGAATGGCGTCTCGAAGGAAAAAAAAAACAAAGTAACTGATCCACTCCCTCAGAGGAATACGAATCACCAATTGTCCATTACGATCCAGACTCGACTTCATAAGTCAAATTAAAATAATATCACCTCAATTAGTGTCTCATCAGCGTGGAGGGCTTTATAAATAGCAGCTGGTGGGGTTTACTGCATGCAGTGCATGTTAAGCAGATTGCGTATACAGCAAGTGAAATAAGCAAAAAACAGTTCATGCCATTTTTAGTGGTTTTATTTTAAATGCATTTCGACTACATAGACATAAAGAATAAATAGTTTCTTTTAATTTACATGAGCAGTTATTTTCCATTCCCCTTATATTTACAGCACACCAAGACTGTAATCTATAATCTCCCGTCTGAGGTGTATAAAGATAAAGTATTTTTTTTCCGAATAATGGAAAAAGCTTGGAATTCCTTCAATAAACGCACTTTGAATGCGAAATGTTCTTCGACATAAATATGTATACAGTTACATTACAACCAAAGTTACAGTAGACACTGGATATTATAGGCAAATACTGACCTTTTTTCTTTTTTCTTTTTTTTTTTATAAATGAATCAGGCACCACTGTACATTTCAGTGTCCATGTTAGACATATTACTATAATTATTTACTATAATGACTATAATACCAAGCAGCTCCACAAAAGAATCACGTTAAGTACACAAAGTTTTGTCAGCATCACTCGTCAGTACTTCTGTATGAAATTACACAGTAACATGAACACCAATGTAAAGTGTAACCTAGAATGGCACCACATATACATCAAATATACATTCCTACACTGGACAGTGCATGTGAGAATGAGCACGGAGATTATTTCAGTTCGGGCAGGAGCATTTGCACTCTGATATAATGGGATACTGAACTGGTATCCAGGCACATTTGAGCCCACCCTTTCTCTGCAGGCACCTCCATCGTAAAACCGTAAAATGGCTGGATTTGGCAGGTTTGCAAACCATCCCTTCTGGAACCGAACAAGACCTTTTATTGTAGCAGCTGCCCACCTTCACATAGCGGGGCCAGAATCGGTTCCCCAGGTCCTGCCATGTGTGCACCACCGGACAGAAGGCATAGGACCACAGCCACAGCTGAAGCCTTCTTCTGAGTTTCTTACTGGGCTTGTGTTTTTTCCCATGCTGGATCTCAAACTCCATGGCTTTGATTTCTTTGGGCATGGTGCCGGTGGGACGCTTGAAGAGTTCGGACTCGTTCAGGTCGTCCTGTCCTGCGTATTTGTCCTCCGGTGGACTGATGGACATGAAGTTCTGGTCGAAGTGACTGCCTAGCATGGCTCTGAGTTCGGTCTCGTTCAGATCCCGCTCCTTAGGGTCCAGTATGGGATCCGGGTCCTCCTTGAGTTCCACTATAGGCAGAGTGTCACTGGGAATGGGACGGAGGAGGTAGTAATGTTGGCACATCCCTTCTTCTATCCTGAATCCGAGGGAGAAAATGAGCACGTATGTAGCCAGAAAATACGGCACGTTATCCATCTTTTTGGCTGATTAATCCTCGCGCTTGAGTGTTCGCTTGAGTTTTTGGCGAGCCGTGAGAGCGCAGTCTCCAGCGCGCGCGGTGTCTGTCCACGAGTGTTGTCCTTAGAAAGTGTTCGTTCAATTCAAACGGCACTATCCTCGGTGCCACTTCGCGCGTAAATGCGATCGGGGGTCCAAGAACGTTGTGTCAGTGTCTACTTTGTGGTCATTCCGCGCGTCTCGTTCCGCTTTTACGCACAGGTTCCCATCAGCAGAAGGGCTCATGACAGCATCAGGCGTTTTCAGCCGGACCCGGTCTCCTTTTTGAGCTCCCGGGCTCCTCGCGTCTGAATCCGGAGTTCTGGTGTCTGAGGATCCGCATGGTTTCTGGTGACGGGCGCCGAACTGAGAATCACCTGGCTCGTCTGTTTTATCCTCGCGGGTCGCGATAGAACCCAAAGACCCATTCTCAATTGTGGGTCTGTTGCCAGAGCTCCACGACACCTCCTTCTATTTAGGGAGGGGAGGGGGGTGGGATGAATTGGAGTGGGGTATGGGGGTGGGTGGGGTAGAAAGGGGTCCGGAGGGATGACTATCGTTGGTCGCCCTCTGCCGGTGCGGGCGCACATGTGTGACATGTCAAAAGATGAATGACAGCAGCGAGGACTAGAAACGAGTCTTTAGGATCTGTGTGAACTGGACTGAAACGTCAATTGGACAAATACATTCATTAATTTATTCATTTTAAAGCAACATTTTAATTGTCGTTTAGGCCTACTGTATTTCAGTAACAAGTATTTTGTACTTGTATAAAACTATATCTTGTATAAAACCTTTTTAAAACTGTATGTCAATGACAAATAAAGTAAAAAGGAGAGATTTCTCTCTCTCTCTCTCTCTCTCTCTCTCTCTCTCTCTGTGTGTGTGTGTGTGTGTGTGTGTACTTGTTTATGCTACACTGCGGGGACCAAATGTCCCCACAAGCATAGTAAACCTTAAATTTTTGACATTGTGGGGACCAGCCTGCGGTCTATTACTATTTAAAAATAAATGATGTTTCTCTGAAAGTGTAACAATGAAAACAGGTTTTAGGTTTAGGGTTAGGGTTGGGTTAGGGGATAGAAAATATCATTTGGTCAGTATAAAAGTAATAGAAGTCTATGGAAAGTCCCCACAATTCTCAGAAACAAATGTGTGTGTGTGTGTGTGTGTGTGTGTGTGTGCATACATATATGTATACAATTTCAAGTAACCATGCTGTCCATGGAGTACACAACTTAATAAAAATAAATAAATAAATAAATAAAGTTCAAACATATTTTTAAAGTTAATATTTTAAACCAATATACAATTTTTTAATATATATTTTTTTTCATTGAGTTGCAAATATTGACAAGGTTATTGCACTACACCTGAATATGCCTTTTCATAAAGTTTTATGCTCATGTCACATACCAACAAATATTATTAAAATATTAGTAATATTAATTAGTAATATTAATAAAGTAATATGTAGATACTGAAGTAAATATTATTAGTAGTAGTATTTTAAAACAAACTGCTTCACTCCTTCATTTTCTAAATAAATACTATTAAAAGATCGAAAGGCTATCAGCATTTCCAAGAATTTCATTCATTTATTATCAGTTTCTGCACAGTTACACCACCTTGACATTTAAGGCTCACCAAAAAAAAAAAAAAAAACTCTTAATGCAAAAATCTTTTCATTATTGATGATGTGCACTGAAATGATTTTTGAAACTGATGCAGACAAAAACATTTATTAAAAGATTTATTAAAATGTTCATTACATGTAGGCCTGTTACAAAAGTGATGTGAAAGATATGTAATGTACAGTATGCTGCAGTTTAAATCATTCTCAATTGATATCAGCTTACTCTGAAACGCGTTCTGAAATCAAATCAATGGGTGCCACTGTTCACATGAAATGGCTTTTTTGGCTTCTCTTCCAATGACAAGCTTGCATTCAGATATCCTATGATATTCCTCTGCTCCTCTTTAATGTTTAAATTGACCTTAGAGCAATTTTCTGGATTGCTCCTGTGTCAGCGAGTGTCCGGCGCCAGTAGAATGCGTCTTCTTATTTAAAAGAAAGGAAGTGGGCTGAAATTATGTTTTTGAGATAAGCTTGCCAACCGACTATAGTGACGAAGGAATCTATCCTCCGGCTAGAATTACAGAACGCAGGACCGGCACAGTCTCCCGGTGAACAAAGACATTTCTGAGAGCCAAATAAAGAGCTACGCTGTTTTCCAGAGTCCTCCATATGAACATAAAATTGATTAATACATTTGTGATGAACAGACGCCATACTGTCTTAGTATTAAATGTCACTCATAATAAGTGTCTTAACCTGTGAACTGCGGCTCAGTTGATGTATGCTGTTGTACTCTCGTGGATTCCTTCGTTCTGTCTTGTAATTTTGTACGAATGACTGTTTAACTGTGTTACAACGGTTTCCATGGAAGTGTGTGTTTGGACACATAGCAAAGTGGATAAGAGGCCATATTCAAACAGGCTCCTGTCAATTTTAGCTGCGAATTGAGAACATTGCGTCATTCTGGACCTAATCATCAGATCATCTTCTCGATAGCAATATTCGCCACGGTTTGAGTTCATTTCCAACATACACATAGATTCTCATTTCTTCCCCTTAACTGACGGCCAGATCCACGTGTTTCAAATCATCTGGAGGTATATTTGTCCTTTGATTTTCGTGGAATATCTGGGCAAAGGCCAGTCGCGCCTCCATGAGCATCAATGTCTGATCCGACTCTGAAGTTCACTTAATCTTAATGACGGATCAGAATGCCTCCCAGCTCGAGGTCAAAATATTCCCGATTCTTTCATGACCCAGCTAGATAAAAATGTCATTTGTTTTTGTTTAGTTCCCTGTGAAGACCTTTGATGATCTAACAAGAGAGCAATTTGAACGCTCGATTTGAAAGTTACGGCTTCTAACATGCGGTCTGTTCAGTTTTAAATACAAACATACACACAGAAACACAGTCTCTGTTTGGCCTGTTTGTTTAAATTGTTAACATTGTAAACTGAGCTTCTTATCAATTTCTTCAAAATATTAAACCCATATAACAAACACTAATAAAATATAAATATATTACAAAAAAATCACTAAAATATATATATTTTTAAATATTCCTATAATATAATTTTCTGTATTTTTAAATCTATATTTAACCTCTGTAAGATTAGCATTTCCTACATTATATATTGTCAATTGGCCTGTTTAAATTGTTTACATTGTACACCAAGCTTCATATCAATTTATAAAAATATGAAACTATAATAATAAAAATAAAAATATAAATATATTATAAAATAATAAAAAATAAAGTTATAAAATATAATTTTCTGTATTCTGTTTTACTGCAGTTTTCTATATTTTTAAATCAGTAGTCAACCTCTGAAGAATTAACATTTCATAATTATACATTTTGATTGGCCTGTTTGTTTAAATTGTTAACATTGAAAACTATTTATTTCAATTTATAAACACATAACAAATACAAATATAATATAAATATAAAATCTGTATTCAACTACTGTAAGATTAACATTTCATAATTATATATTGTCAGTTGGCCTGTTTGTTTAAATTAACATTGGAAATCAAGCTTCATATAAATGTCTAAAAATACATATATTAAACACATCTATAACAGATTTAAAAAACTGTTTATTATAATATAATTTATAATATATAAATTATTTTAAGATGTTTAAAAATATAAAATGTTAATTTTCTCTAATGAACCAACCAAAATTTAATTATATATATATATATATATATATATATATATATATATATGTATGTATGTATGTATGTATGTATGTATATGTATATATATATATATATATATATATATATATATATATATATATATATATATATATATATATATAATTTATTTATTTTTTTAATTAAAATTAGTTGAATAGGTCTGAAATGAGAGAAACACAAATAACATATAAAATATTTACACTGGAATGTTAAAAATATAAAATGTTAATTCTCTCTATTTCAAAATCTGTATTAAACCACTGTAAGATGAACCAACCAAAATTTAATCATATATATATATATATATATATATATTTTTTTTTTTTTAATTAAAATTAGCTGAATAGGTCTGAAATGAGAGAAAAACAAATAACATATAAAATATTTACACTGGAATGTTTATTTTTTATGACTTAAATACATCTGTCACTACGTCATACTCAAGATGCATCACAAAAAGCAAACAAGTTACATCAGAAACTTATATGACATGGGACCAACCATCAAAAATACAATACTGAAATATATTATTTGGATCAATAAATGCATAATGCAAAAATATACAGATATGATGCTTTTTAATTGTTTTGGCTTGCATTGTGCACAGTATAATGGTATCAAGACAAATATACCATATAATTTAACAATAATACCCTAACTGGAATGCCAGTTGCAAAGAGTTCAATGATTTAACTGGAATATAGGTAAGGTGGAATATGATAAATAATGCCTCATGTCTGTGGGCTTGTGTTGAATGCATACTGAACACACCGGTGTGTCAGAACAGTGCATTTACCCACAGGATCTGGAGCACCAGCTGACATCACTGTACATTAACTGGAAGATGAAATCTTTTTTTTTAATTTTTTTTTATTACAATCCTTCACAGGAGAAACTCCAGTCGCGACATATATATATATATTTTGGAAATCAATAAACATTTTGTGCAAATACCATTTTTCCTTCTTTTTTTAAAAAAAAAAACACTAGAAACATTAATAAATTGTTGAAACATTGCAACAGACACATTCACAATGTTGCTTGCAAAAGCTGCCCTTTTCATTCGGGAAAAAAATATTTCACTTAATTATAGGGCGTATATATGGATTATGTGAATAAATATATATTATATTCACAATGAATCTGTTAGGTAATAATCATTGCAAAATGAATGTGGTATAGTTTTACAGAATTAATGATGCATTACTAAACAAACTACCTTTTTGGTTATGTTCTTAGACCATAACTTGCATTTCATTTCAAATATCTATGGCTTTATTGACAAAATGAATGCTGTGATACTAGTAATTATGCAACAAGAATAATCCACTTCCAAATCATTGAAATGTATGTTTATATAAGTGGCACAAATTTGCAGTTCAAGCAAATAAGGTTCCTTCCTCTGCAAAAGGTCAAAAGTGGTCTGATTCAAAAGAATGTCAAACTCTTATTACAGTAAAAGTTGTGGGATGCAAATATACTGTATATATTAAAAGTGCAGTTTTATCATTCCTTCAACCTGTAAAACATAAGTGGTTTTCATTTCCTTTCATAACAGTGGGTTACTCAGCATAAATAGGAACAGAAATAAAGAAATTACAACGAATCTTCAAATGTGAACAATCACACGCCACAAACCACCATCATATGGTAAACATCGCACAACAAGGTATTTTTCAATGAAACATTCTGTGGAACAAATGTCACGCACTCTTCCCTTAGAACTACTTACCAGCTTTTTAATTTGAAAAGGGCTCATGTTTGGTAACAGAGTCTGTAGTGATGGGACCATTTTTCATTCATCCAGTGTTTCTGAACACTGAAATGCAATCTATTAGAAACAGATGTAGTGTGAAGTGGATGATGCCACTTCATACATCAATTGTAAGAGCAAACAATACTAAATAGGCAGTGAAATTAGCAAATACATCGATCTTTCATAGCAAGTAAACGCATAAACTGAATTTTAACCGACCCTCAAATCACCTAAATCCACTCTTCACCTAAAAACACCACAACAGAGCCCAACAGCAAGTTTCCGGATGTAAAAATCATATTCATTTTCTCCACAGAGAACTTGATTTTTACAAATAACCGTTAAACCTTTCAAAACAGACTAACCAGAGGTTATATCAATTAATTTAGATATGTTCATATATTAAAAAAAAAAAAAAAAAAAAAACCTTATAGGTAGGTACACTCAAAAAAATGATTCTCCAACACTGTTCAGTTTATTTAAAAAAAATCATTTTCATTTAACACCATTATGTTAGGTTTCCCATTTAAACAATTGCATTGTGTTAAACTGATCTGAAACAGTTGCGTTTTGGTTCAACTCAATATTTTTATTTTGAAAGAACATAAATGATTTTACTTGTGTAACCAGGAAGTGGATTTCCCCTTCCCATCATGCTTTGCACAGGGTTGGATAAGTAGAGTAAATCTTGAAATAAAATGTTATTTTAGGCATTTTTTATTAAGATGATGAAATTGGGAGACTTGTAAATGTTTAATGCTCTTTTATATTTGTATTTAAAAGACTTTCTGGTATGTTAGTGTTTTAGGGGGTTACCATTGTGGTTACCAAGTGTAGAGCATGTGCTTGGGACCTGCGAACATGAATCAAAGTTGTTTTAATAATAAAAAAAAACAACCACTTTGGGCATGTCATGGATATATCAAAACCATCTTATGCTATGCTTAACAAGTTAGCTAATGTCTAAAGTTAACTAAATCCAACATCTCATTTTTGTGAGTGTTAGAAGGGTGTCTGCCTAATAATTTATTTCCCGGTTTAATGTTTTAGTTTGTTCAACAAGCATAAAAAAAATCACTACATCAATGTATCAATTTCATTTAAATGATATTTGATCAAATTAAGTTGGTCCAACTCAATTACAATTTCATTGCATTAATTTGTTTTTTATGAGTTGGGGCTACACATATTTATTGGATGGAAATCCTGCCCTCAATTAAACTGAGTTCTTCCAATGAATTATTTTTTTGAGTGTAGGTAGGTAGGTAGGTCGACAGATAAATAGATAGATAGACAGACAGACAGACAGACAGACAGATATAGATAGATTTTAAAGATAAGAGTTTAAATATGCTTGTAGCTTCTAATCCAAAATATAATATAGAGCTGGTTTGGGTTTTGTTCATGACTTCAAAGTGTTTCAGTCTGAAGACATTTATGAAACCCCTATGGTGATAATAAATGGGAAAAATACATTCAGAACAAAGGCAGATGAAAAAGTGGGCACTCGCTGTTGGGCTCTATTGGCAGAGGCAATTTCAAGTTCTGAGGAAAAGCAGTGCTTTGTTCCACGTTGCATTGATATTTAACATTGTAACAGTCAGAGCCATGATTTTTGAGTCCCACAGAGTTGACCAGCAACTTCATCCTCTGCAGTGAGGATGCAAGAATTGATTAGGCTAAATGTTCACTCATTACAACTGTGAGCTGTAAAGTGTGCGGTTGGAGAGGAAAGAGGCGTTCTGGAGCTTAGAGGCAATTTAAGTGGTGAAAAACCACACGTCTACATGATGGAACGCTTATATCATCCTAAAGAGTGCTGCTGAGAATCTCCGACACTTGTTCATTCGTTTGCTCGTCCGAATCCACGTCCTGAGCTTCTGCTGTAGTGCCATATCCCGATCCAGCATCTCTGGCTGTAGCTCCTCTCGATCCCGTCTCCTTCTCCTCCCAATGCGGGGCATCTCTGCAGGGTGATGTCTTGCTGCACGACTCCACAAAGATCCTGCGAACGTTGGGCTTCGACTCCCTGTAGGGCGGTCTGTACTCATCCAAACTGTAGGAGCTAGTGGGCGACTGCGGTAGGGAGAGTGGCGTCTCCAGCGGCAGGTCGATATCGTTCTGTCTGGTGTAGATGCCTTCGGATAGCGAGGGAGTGTGACTCTCGCTCTGTACACGCAGCCAGCGGTGCGGCCCGCCAAAGTAACTCCTCTGGGGATGGCTTTTGGACAGCAGCTTACGTTTCATTGGTGGATCGGCCAGGAACTTGCAGCGGGATGGCTTGTCTGTGGTCTTCACAGAGTAAGAAGACAGCGATAGGTCCTCCATGTCCTTGGTGCACGATTCGGTTTCCAGGATGGACTTGGAGCAAGCGCTGTATTTGAGATCATGCATCTGAAGCACATCAGGAGCGCTACCGCTGAGGACGTGCACGGCCTGATGGGAGAGATCCTGGGCTGAGGAGTAAACTAAGTCCAGGTCACGAGGGCTCAGAGCGTCACTGGAGTCGTAGTCACTGTCTGTGGGGAGAAAGACCTCCGAACAACCCTCTTCATCTGAACCTGGTTGGGACTCTGCAAGAGATGGGGATTGAAATAATAAGTCAGCTGGAATTAATAAGCATAATAATGCTTCCTCAAAAATCCATTTTAATAATACAATAAACAATTCAAAAGGATAGTTCTGCCTCTAAAATCTGATTGGATGAACCATGTTCAAAATTTACTGCAGAATAGCTGATATACAGAACTGTTTGGGGTCGGTTAGAAAGTCTCTTGTGCTCATCAAGGTTGCATTTATTTTGATTAAAAATAGTTAAAATAGTTATATTGTGAAACAGCATTTCAATTCAAAATAACGTTTCTATTTCAATATATTTTGAAATGTATTCTGTATGTATTTTATTCAAAATCTAATTTATTTCTGTGATGGTAAAGCTGAATTTTCAGCATCCATTACTCCAGTTTTTAGTGTCACGAACATTTCTTATTATGATCAATAATGAAAATAGTTTAATTAATATTTTTGTAGAAACAGTTATAAAAAAAATTTTTTTTCCAAAGAACAGAATTTATTTGAAATAGCTTTACTTCATCTTCGGAAAACAAATTAAGATATTTTTGATGCAATCTGAGAGCTTTCTGACATGCATAGACAGAAACACAACTGACATGTTCAAGGCCCAGAAAGGTAGTAAGGACATCGTTAAAATAGTCCTTGTGACATCATTGGTTAAACTGTTTATTCAACTGACTTTATTCAACAACTTTTCTTCCATGTCAGTCTTCAACACATGTTCAAGAGAGTACCACCACGACAGTGTTCGAATTGAGGGGGGGCTGCGGGGCAGGGTCCCGGACTTCCCATAAGCATTACGGGACCTCCCCATAACACCCAAAAGATATACTTGGGGGGTCCCCTGGCATTTTAATAAAACTATAATACTTCAAACATGAAACTAGTGAAACTGAAAATTAAATGAAAAGATTCAATGGCTGTATTAAATTTAGACCTGCTCATGTTACATCGTAATTTATTTTTACGCGTTTCTACAGTGTTGCTCATCATAACCAATCACACACGATTCTGCTGAGTTTAGGAATACAGTGGCCAATCAGAGGCGGTCAGATTACCCTGCTAAAAAAAAACAATAGAAGCCCAATAGAAACAATCACAGAAATTCCAATGGTTTCCATTAAAATACCATTATGAACCATTAGCTTTTTCTAGTAAAACCATTACAAAATTCCTTTTTGTAGTGTGTTTTGGGCATTTTTCCAATAGGATTTAACATCCCACCAATAGAATCCATACGTACCAGTAAACACCATTATAGTTTCCATTAAAACCAATACAATTCCCATTATAACCATTAAATCCATTACATTTTCTACTGTGTTTTGGGCAGGGTTCTATTGTTTTTTTCAGCAGGGATATCACTGAATTTTGTTCAGACTGAAACTTGCGAATTCCCTCATCATAAGCAACAAAAGTGCAGACGTATGTACGATAAAAGTAAGAGATTCATTTATCGTACAGATTATAAGAGGAGTTATGAGTGCTTAAACACTAGCTAGACTGACTGTGATGGTCTTTCTCGCCCGGCTCCGAGCGGGATTCGAACCGCGGTGTCCGGCATGGGAGGCGGGTGCACTAACAAGGAAGCTGAAGACTGCAGCCACTAGTGTAAGTCGCTAGTGTGCCTCTTGAGATCAGGGGAGTGAGGTTTACTTGCACAGCACCTACTCGCTGGCCTCTGTTACATGTGCTCATTTAGAGTTCGTTCTTTCACTGCATGATTCAGTCTAATAAAATGCAGAATGCTCCCAAAATTCAAGATGGGGCAGAAAATGTGTATATTTATATAATTTCATACAGTTAATCAATATCACACGAAGAGTGCCATTTTTTCCGCAAAAATCACAAATGTGATATTG
The DNA here is from genome assembly GCA_039654775.1 of Spinibarbus caldwelli. NCBI lineage: Eukaryota > Metazoa > Chordata > Actinopteri > Cypriniformes > Cyprinidae > Spinibarbus > Spinibarbus caldwelli. The sequence goes on from CM077257.1 coordinate 10,177,502, forward strand.
ATTTTATACAACAGTTCAATAAACAAGAAGTTAATATTAATAGACTTACGTTTTAGACACCATATTTCCTATTTTTGCTCTATTTCGACAACAACAACAAAAAAATAAATAAATGGTTCTAAACACAGCCACAGCAGTGTTTTGCGTCTCTGAGCAACATTACGGTGTATTGTTCCTGAATGAATCAACCGTTTAAATGATTCGGTTCAATCGCAATGACTCACTTAATAACAGTGACTTGCTGCCACCTACTGGCGGTTTTAATTTCACATTTAAAGTATATATTTTTAAATAATTTCAAATATCAGTATTCAATGTTTCAGGATTAAAATATCAAAACATTTATGCATTTGTAACTGCAGGTTAAATGCATTCATGTCTTACATTAAACAATGAGTAAATACATCTGAATGCCACTTCAGATGCAGCTTCTGTGTTTCCTGGGCATTGCAAAAATGAATTTGGTTGATAATGATTTTAATGATAATGATAATGATTTTCTAGAAAAAAAAGGCTTTAAAAAGGTACAAATGCCCATAAAGAGTAAAAATCACTTTAAACTTGTTGGAAAATATTAATTTCCATCACTGCTGTGAACTGACCTGCACGCAGAATATGAAGAATATCAAAAACTTTAGGAGTCAGCTGTCCACTGCAGTCCTGCAGCACAACACACTCAGTAAAATGTCGTCTGATTATCGTTATTGATAAAATCCCAGAAAATATTGAGATTTTTTTTTGTCTATATTGCACACCCCTAGGATAGATATTTAATTCTTCTTTGCTTAGTGATTGTTTGGTGCACATAATTCACTGATCATCGTAATATAAGCTTTTATCTTAGAATTAGGTTTTCTCAATGATAACAAGGACAAGACAAAAAATATGAATCATATTTATACAAGGTTTTATTTATTTTATTAATAAATTTTTTTGAAGGGGCATGGAGGGGGGTCTGGTTAGGGGGACCACCCAAGAGCTTTGACACAATTCGAACACTACACCACGATGCACAAAAAATATTCTCGTAGCTTCATAAAATTATGGTTGAACCACTGATGTCAGATGGACTATTTTAACGATGTCTTACGATGGCCTTGAACATGTCAGTTGTGTTGCTGTCTACGCAGGGTCAGAAAGCTCTCGGATTTCATCAAAAATATCTTAATTTGTCTTCTGAAGATGAATGAACATCTTACAGGTTTGGAACAACATGAGTATGAGTATTTAATGACAGAATTTTCATTTTTGCGTGAACTATCCCTTTCAGATTTATATAATGAATTAATATTTGTTAAATGTATTAAAAACATACTATAAAGTTATATATGGTTTATAGTGAAGAATTATGCATAGGTTCTTTCCGAAAGATTAAAAAACAGTTTTAATTTACTTCAGTAGCAAGTTGTTGAATACACATCCTTACACATAATGCAATAATTATAAATCTGGCATATAAAAGTTAGAAAATAAAAGTAAAAACACCCAGCAGACAGGCAATATGCATATTTATTACACACATTTGACCACACAAGTAATTATATTTAATTGGACTTAATAAGATCTGGTTTTAATTATTGTTTTTAATTTACTTAATACATTCAAAACAAATGTAAAGGCGTATTTTATCAGAACTGCATGGTTTTTATTTTTTAAGAATGCATTAAGACAGTGGTTCCCAACCACGTTCCTGGAGGCCCCCCAACACTGCATGTTTTCCTTGTCTCCTTAATCAAACACACCTGATTCAGATCATCAGCTCATTAGTCGAGACTCCAAGACCTGAAATGGGTGTGTCAGACAAAAAAGAGATGCAAAATGTGCAGTGTTGGGGGGCCTATAGGAACGTGGTTGGGAACCACTGCATTAAGACACTGGCCAGTCTGGGTATTATTAAATCATCAATATTTGGCTTTAAATTTGTCACCACTTTGTGTTTTAAAAGGTAAAATGAACTATTTGCCACTTCAAGATTTGTGCAATGCCTTAGTCAAATGCAAATCTATCAAATCAAGACACAGCGCAATTGGGTCTTACTAGAACAGACGCAGCAATGACGACCAATGTCTGTGAATTATCATCATTTGCCAATCCTTAGTGAAACAGACATGGCATCTCAAAGCTTTAAATAAGTGTGTTGAATTATAATTAAGTTGATACACTGATCTATTTCCTGCAGAAACTTTCTTTTGTGCTGTCAACAAATGCCACATTCTCACTACTGCGAATACTGTATAATACATATTTGAATGCAACACAGAGACGCAGTCAAGCACGACACATATTTTTATGCCTGGATGAAAGGCAGCTATTGAAAAACAGCATTTACCGATTGTGGGCTTTCGTCTCCTCATTTCTGGAGAGGGCGAAGGAGTGGGCACGTAGTCTGTGTTAGAGGACATGGAGTCATTCTTCTGGACAGAAGGCTCCATGCTGACATCTACTAGCCAGGTGATAGGCACCCAACCGAGAGGCTGTTTATAGCGGGCGTACTGCAGGGCATTGGTGATCCAGCGGACGTCTCGCCACATCTCGTCCAATTGCTTCAAACACACAAAGGAAAAAAACAAAGTGAGGTTGAGTGCGCTGTTATTTCATTGGAAATGCTGAAAATAAGGTTAGCTTGAAAACTAAAGCATGCTATTTAAATGTTGATTCGATATAAATGCAAATCACAGCTTTCAGTGTGAGAAATGCGGTATTTCCCCCACACAAACCTTGCAAGCGTTTTCCCCACAAACATCACAAAGCTTTTCAAACCATTAAAGCGCAGCACACAAAAGCTTCAAAAGGAGGCCACAGCAAACTTGCTGTGAAGTCTGAAGGGGCATGACCGTGACTAATATCATAATTTATTTTGTGTCATCTTCCTCTGTTCACCAATCACAGCACGTCAGAGCTGAATTGTACATATTGCTCCTATTTAGTGTGCAGAAACGAAATGAGAGGTAAAATGTGTTTTCAATCAGAGCTGTTAACCTCCATGCAGTGAATCTTCACAACTACCACTTTCATATTTTCCATCCTTGGGATGTACTACAGCAATTGTATTTACAAGGAGCTTATTTCAAATTGGAAGGAAAAAGGCTGTACAAAAATGAAGCAGGGTAGACGAAAAAAAAAAAAAACACTCTGCAATCTGAGCTCTTTCTAGCAAATGCCATGTGAGATCCAGCTTATGGGAATGAGCTTTGACACCACAGGATGACTCCTTTGGAAAATATGCCGGGCTTCTAACGACAAAGAGGGGACTTCAGTATGACAAGGGAAATAATATGAGTTTCTTTAAGTTGCGAAATAGACTACTTCAACTAATAAATGTTTGGCTGATGCTGCAGGCTGGGAAATATTGCAACAAATTAGGGGAAAATAAGAATAAATAGGCAGGGTGGCTTATATCATACCCAGTGCTCCAATATAGAGGTTCTCAACCCAAAAATGAATTACAGGTCTGTTCTGATAGGGCCGTGGACAGCAGGGAAAAATCATGTTAAATGGAAATAATAAAATGTAACCGGCCATATAATTGTGCATATTTGGGATAGCAAAATGAATATTCCTAACCATTATTAAAGGGATGAGAAAATGTTTTCCCTTTTATGTGCGTCAAAGGCTGTGCAGTCAAATTCAACAGTATTTTGTTGCAAAATATTTGGCGAAATGATTATTATTATTTTTTTTAATACTAGAGAGATCCAACATGCACACGCCATTCCAACAGGGCCGTGGACTGCATGGAGAAATAATGTTAAATGAGAAAAATAAAATGCAACTGACCATATAATCATGCATATTTAGGAGAGCAAAATGAATAGGCCTGACCGTTAACGGGGATGAGAAAAGGCTTCTGTTTTTATATGCATCAAGGGCTGTGAAATCAAACTCAACAGTATTTTGATGCAAAATCTTTGGCAACAAATGTTAAAATATTAGACCAATGCAACACAGTCAGAGACAGGCTGCTTTATCCTGAAGCTATAAAAAAAACAACACAAAGTAGATAAAAACATGTTTCGTATTACATTAAATAAAGGTTCAGTTCCAAGGAGAATAATAATTGGTTTGTGTCAAGCTTAATTTGTTTTGCGTGGTGAGTTATTGGCTGTCAACAAAAACATTAAAATTCAAGAGATATTTCAAAACTTACAGTCAATGTTCATTCTCAGCCTGTCATGTTAACAATTTTAGTGTTAGATTTAAGGACTTTTTTTTCATGTTTGTATCATACACAACTTTGGTATCCTGTTGGTTCACCTTTATGCCCATAGTAAAATCTGGGCCCTGAACTAACTCTATAGCAGTGAGTAATATCAGATTAACTAGTAGCTTATTTCACTCACATTATACAGCAGCAAACTTGTAAATCTGCCAACTTGAAGGCAAAAAGTTGCATTTGAGTGTCATGGAAGCTTCGTCTCAATGACACATCTCGCCACATGCATCTAAAACACGCATTTTGCGGTCTGCCTTTAGCTCTTTGAAAGAACCTCACAGCGATATAAACCTGCCCTCTCGCACGAGAGCGGAGCGCAAAGCACTTTCCACCACCATGCCACTCTGACAGACGTGGCTCTTTCTGGTTCGCCGCCTCCTGGGACATTAAGGTTTTCATGCTAATTGATGCCACATTGCTCAGCCCCACACACACATTCATGCAGTCACACTCATTGATCGCTATTATTTTTTCCCCTCGTCGCTCTTAGGCGCTGTGTAATCTGTGGTCAGTGTGCTGCTTTTTTCCAGCGCCTCTTGGACCTGACATCACACAAACACTCTTGTGGTTTTGTGGTCAATCTCAATTAATCGTCCAGACCGGGGTGGCGGAGAGGGATTATTTCAGACCGGCACACTTAACACACGCCTCTCTTTCAAGTCGAATTGTGAGAGAGCCTGCTGAGCTGTTATTGAAATTTCGACACAAGAAAAACAACTTGTTTTACAGTTTATACGTCTAGTAGTTATGCTTTATGACATCAATAAACTATCCTAATTGGATTATTAGTTTAAATTGTTTTTGTAGTTTGATGTTTCCAACACTCCCAAGTGGCTGGGAATAAACATGTGATCCTCAGGACTGAAACATGAATGACGTATTGCTAAAAGTTGTAATTGAAACAACACGAATGTGGCTAATAAAAGGGAATGAAGCAGTAAACCATCATTTCAGATAGTGTACAAACAATTTTAAAATACGAAGTAGCAATAAAACACCACCATTGCACTATCCTAAACACCTGTTTGTTGCTATATGTTATGTTGCGCATATGTTCTGACCTATAAAGTCATTGCATTGACATAAGACTGAAATGACCACATGCAATACCATTCAAAAGTTGGGGATCAGTAAATTCCTGAAAAAACGTTATCAGTTTACACAAAAAATATTAAGCAGCACAATTGTTTTCAAATTTGATAATAATAAGAAATTTTATTTGAGCACCAAATCTGCATATTAGAATAATTTCTGAATAATTTCTAATCATGTGACACTGAAGACTGGAGTAACGGCTGCTGAAAATTCAGCTTTGCCATTACAGGAATAAATTACATTTTAAAATATATTCAAATAGAAACTAGTTTTTTAAATTTTAAATTGTAAAAATATTTCAAAATATTACTGTTTTTATTGTATTTTTTTGACAAAATAAGCTTGAACAATCACCCAAAAAGATATTTCTACAGAAAAAGAGTTTGCATATGGTGACAAATTATTATTTTGTATTATATTTATGAGTTCAAGCCTTTATTAAGTACTTGATATTTTTTGTAAAAAGAAACCATAAAAGAAGCTAAAAAATGGCATTGCTCCATTAATATATTCGATATAGAGCTGAAATAAATTATGTAAAAATATAATTTTTAAAGAGGAATCTTTTTGTTTGTCATATACTTTGGGACAAGAGAAATAAAAGAACAAGTATTTCAATGTCATCAAAAAAGACATGGCTATATGAAAAGAATTAGCATAAAGTGACATATTATTTAATTTATGAGTCCATGCCTTTATACAGTAGTCAACAGTAAAAACAAACAAATAAATAAATAAATAATATATTTGCACCATCAATATTCAATAAAATACTGTATTATATTATGTCAAATTTAATTTATAAAGATAAATCTTTTTTGTTTATCATATAATTTGGAACAAGGGAGAGGAAAAAAATTACAAATCACTTTGCCCTTCACAGATCATACCTGAATGTAGTCCAGTATGTGCTGCTGTCTCTGTTTGGCTGTGGACACCTCTGAGTCAGTGATGGCCTCTCTAAAAGCCTGCTGGGTAATTAGAGCATCCAGGTCCAGCACTGAGGACAGCCGGCAGTAAAGACTGATAAATTTCTCCTTATATGAGCAGAAGTGAACTGCACATGGGAGACAAAAAATATATAATACCACAGTTAGTAATGGACACTGTCATTTAAGTGCAACACTAGTCAGATGTTATTGCATTTTTCAAATTGACTTCACTGGGTGGTGTGCGCGTGAAATTGAGACCCTAGGAAGGTTATCATTAATGTCCGAAAAACACTGACGAATCTTTTTAAAAGACGTTTTTGTAATGGAAATCTGTGGGTGGTTTACAAGTGTATGGTGTTTGGGTTGAAACTACCTCACAGTATAACGTTTAAAAAGTTGTTTGAAACTCTCCCCACAACAGCAGCTGAATAAGCTACTAAGTGTTCTAACTGGCACCACTGCTAAGCATACAAGCACACTGAAAACAAACCCTGCTATTTGAATGAAAATGATCTGCCGTTCTTTAAAACACATTTTATTGAATTATAATATTGATTACTTGTTTAACCTTTCCTTATTTTACACAGTCTGGGCTCAGCGAGGGGGGTGGGTGGCTGTTTGGCTAGCCGTGGTGCGCACCGCCACCCCGCTGGTGTCTGCATGTGTGTGTGTCTGCTTGATTTACTAGAGGTCCTAAGGGAGTGTGACTGGGGGCAGAGGGGGGAGGAATCTGTGGATTTTTATAAGGCCAACTGAGCTAATATTGTAGGGGTTGAAACAGAAGCCAGTGTACCGAGCTCAAACATTTGAAGAGGGAGGTTGAGGAACCCCGAGTGTGGTGTGTAGGGGTTGGTCTGTCCCGGGGCAGAGCAAACGTCGTCTGAGGCGGGCAGCAGCAGAAGAAAGGACACATTGTGACCCAGCTCCAGCACCTCGTGTGTGTAGAGACGGAAGTGCTTGGCCTGTGCGGGACACACAGAGACACACACACAGACTTTAACCCACGGGGGTCGAAGGGTAACAATGTTATGCCGTAACTAAATAGCGAGCAAAAATTCCTAAAACTTAGTAGTAAAGACAAAAAGTTACTCTTACAAAACTATGGTAACCACAATTTATCTGTAGTATCTATAGTATAGTACAGAACAATCTATCTATAGTATGTCTGTCTATCTATCTATCTATCTATCTATCTATCTATCTATCTATCTATCTATCTATCTGTCTGTCCTTCTATCCATCCGTTTATCTATCATCCATTCATCTGTCCCCTCCAACCATCCATTCATTCATCCCCTCTATCTATCCATCTGTCTTTGTCTAACATCTGCTTATCCATCCATCCATCCATCCATCCATCCATCCATTTATCCATCTATCCATCCATCCTTCCGTTTGTCCATCCATCCCCTCTATCTATCCATGTCTATCCATCCATCCGTTTATCTATCCATCCATTCATCCATCCCCTCTATCTATACATCTGTCTTTGTCTATAATCTGCCTATGCATCCATCCATCCATCCATCCATCCATCCATTCGTTAATCCATCTATCCATCCATTTATCCATCCATCAATCCATCCATCCGTTTATCCATCCATCCGTTTATCCATCCATCCCCTGTCAATCTATACGTGTTTGCCTATCATCTGCCTATCCATCCATCCATCCATCCATCCCCTCTATATTGTCTTTGTCTATCCATCTGCCTATCCATCCATCCATCCATCCATCCCCTCTATCTATCCATGTCTTTGTCTGTCTATCTATCTATCTATCTATCTATCTATCTATCTATCTATCTATCTATCCATCCATCCATATATGTCTCAAAGTATTCTCACTATTCCCACTACTAGGTTTATATAAGCTTTAAACTTAAATCTCTCTTTTCAAACAACTTGCTATTTTAACCATTTAAAAAATAAAAAATATAGATAAACTTTAGTTTTTGATTATTGTGGTGCTTTTCACCAAGTTACCACAGACTTATCCTGTAGACTGCAGTACCTGGTGGAGAGGTAGATTGATCTGGTGCAGCAGACCCTTAATGGCCATCTGAACCTCAGAGAAGAGGAGGCAGTCTGTAGCCTGATCTGCTGTTTCCACCTCCACAGGGCCAGACAGCGACTGCAGCCATTCCCACTCATCCCTGGGTGGGAAGAGACAGCGTTTAGTCAACATACACACAGCTCTATATTACTCTTTCCAGAAGAGCACTCGACAGAGTGGTTTCCAAAGGCTAGTGGGATGGCATGTTAGGTCTGATTTTGAGAGTAAGGTTTGGTGTGATGCTTGTGACCAACCAGAATTAAAAATTTAAAAATAATTGAATTTGGTTTTACATTATTATCTCTGTGAAAATATCCATAAATCATGTTGGCAAATTATAGAGAAAACCAGATTTTTACAGTGAGGTAAAATGATTTAAAATTCATTTAACTTTCTATAAATTTCATAAAAACTGAGAGGATGAAAAGCATCAACTCACAGTACGCGGTTAAGATGACGGGGCAAAATATAGTAATTTGGTCTTAGTCTCAAGGACACCCTCAAGGCTAGCATCTAGGGGGTAGGTTGGTGGAAAAAAAGGGAGAATTTCTTTGCTCCAGAGGTTTTCCTCGAGCCGTAAGTGGGCATCATCCTGTGTGAACCTCCCACTGACTTCCACAGTCCGGCCCCGTAGTAAATTTAGTTTTACTACCACACAGAGCTGCAGGATAATACTCTCCCTGTCTCTAGCTACCTACCAAGGTCAACACCATGACCTGAGATGAAAATAAATAAATAGCTCCTTTACCGAACAAAAACAAATAGCAGTTTTGTTTTGACTGTAAAAAATGGTGGTGTCAAGAAACTATGTAAGCCTGTGGTGAGGGGGAGCCCGACACGGAGTTCAGGCATATTTTAATCTTCTCAGGTACATTCGGTCTGGAGAGCTCGTATTCGCTTCACCAGTAAGAAATATTAACTTGCTTCTGTACTATAAAAGGTTTAAAACTGAACGTCCATATCAATAACATTCATTAGATTGCATGAACATTTTCCTGATGAGTCAAGATGTACATATAAATTTGCTGGTACATTGTTCAAAGTGAAAAATTTATAAAAAATTAGAAATAATTCTATGCTTTAATTACAAGCTCTGAACACATGTTTTAATTGTCTTTGTCCAATGCTTTTAAACCTAGGGTATTTTTTTCTTCAATACAAAAAAAAAAAAAAAGACTTAAAGAGAAAAAGGGGCTTCTGAGAACTGCTTTGTGAACTGCGAAATGCAGGATGATTTTAGGAAAAAAAGTATGCTAAAAACACATTCACACTCATTTACAGTTTAATTAGTTTAATATATTCAGAATATACTATTTTCCCTAAAGCAAAGCCCAACAAATTTTCTCATTTGTTGTGTCACATATTATCTAGAGTCTTACTTTTTATAAGCAAAAATTTGCATTTTTAATTTAAAAATCCCAGGTCAGTTTCCTGCAAGTTTCTGGGACTAGCTATGGAAACTCATTTCAAAAAAAAAAAAATCAAAGGACAACTGGTCTTTTTATTCTAACAATTTAGACTTTTTTTGCAATTCTGAAATATTAAGAACTGTGAGATATAAATTCAGAACTCTGACTTCTTCTCTTACAATTCTGTTTACAGGGTTCCTACACATTTTCCATTTCAAAATTCCATACTTTTCCAGACTCAAATTTCCAAACCTCTTGGTAGATTTTCAGACCATATTTAACATAAATGGTTCATTGAGCATTATTTTCAGCTTTATATTCGGTATATAGTACAGTCATCTGTAATTTTTTTTCTCATCGATTTTCTCGAAGTGACAACATACAGAGTCCTTAATATAAAAAAATACAGATGTGCATGGGAATGTTTTGCATTCTTACGCATTACAATTTCTAGTTTTATATAACCTATTTTCTTTGTGTATCACTCGCATCTTACTATGAATAAAAAGATAGCATGGATGCACATGAATTAACAGAGATCTACCTGCTCAAAATATATATCAAAATAATATCAAGGCCTAATGTCCAATTTAACACATCCTCTGTGGTGGTGGAGAAACTATGACACGAAATGGGCTGATGGCATAACATTTGCCAAGTTCAAGGGTCTATAAAAAAGACTGGTACTGTAAAAAAGTGTTTAAGATTTGGCTTTCATTGGGGCAGTATGCCATATTTCAAGGCCTTAGGTCTCTTTAATGCATAGTCTATGGCGGCCAAGAAACCACACCACGAAATGGGGTGAAGGCACAACAGGTGGCTCAGTGTATATTGTCCTATATGCTAAATTTAATGGTTTCTTGTGCGCACATAAAATTCTGTATATTTTTTATTTTTGCAAAGGTCCTTGAGTTATGTAATACGGTGCTAAGAATATAGTGTGAAGAAACCCAAAATGCAAATCTGCATTCCGCCAGATCTCGCCAGAGAGACCAGTCCACTTCGAGTGTAACTAAACAAGCCAATGGACATTGGCATGTGGTATTTCGCATCTGGTTGCCACACCCCACAGTGGGTATAAGAGGCAGCAGGTGCACCGCATTAATTCATCTTTTCGCTTTGGAGCCGAGCGGTGGTGCATCACTACTGCTCTCCTGTTCCTCAAGTGATTGCTGAACGAGTGTGGGCGTTATGGCGCAGCAGCGGTGGTCGCGGTCTACGGGAGGGAAAAAAAAGATCGTCTTCGTGCAGACAGCCACACTAGGAGTGTGTGGTGGCCAGCTCCCCTGCGTGCTTCAGCACTAAAAGAGCAATTTCTCTAAAAGACCATTTCTCTAAAAGAGCAACACGGGTGATCGCATCTTTTTAAAGATGTCTTATTACCCGTGCGTTTCTAGGTGTGGTCATTTTCTGGCACCTCAAGACGGTCACGATCGCTGCCTAACGTGTCTGGGCATTCATCACACTGAGGAAGCTTTCGTGGATGGTTCATGTTCTTCTTGTGGGGACATGACCATCTCGGAGTTGCATAAAAGACTCCGCTGTGTCAAACAAGGCAGACTCCCTCTGCCTCTGCCACGATCCAGCGTTCGTCCCAGCACACGGGGCGGCGCTGCGTCCGGTGAAGTCAGAGGTGATTTGAGGATCACGGTGAGGGCTTCCCCAAGTGGAGTTCCTCACCTCTCAAGCACTCCGCAGCCGGTGGAGCTGCCGTTGGAGCAGGCCGAGCCCTCTGCAGGACAGAGGGTACCACTCATTTTCTTCGGTGCCCCCTCTGATGACCAGATGTCGATCGCTGCATCGGAGGGCGAGCCCTCTCTCTCCGGGGATGACGACTCGGCTGCGTTGCCCCCTTCGGGTGTGGTAGCGTTGTCCGAGCCAGACCCAGAGATGACAGCTATGTGTTCCCAGGCCGCCGAGAATGTCGGGCTCGTGTGGAATCCTCCACCGCGTCCCGATCCTTCGAGGCTGGACAAATGGTTTCTCGGTAGGGGTCGTGCTGGTATCTCAGCGCCCCCCTCCAGTGCCATTCTTCCCTCCAGTGCATGAGGAGCTCACTAGATCGTGGAGGGCACCTTTCACTGGCCGAAAAAAAAAATCTTGTGGCTCCTCCGACCTCACCACCCTCGATGGTGGGGCCGCTTTGAGGTACGCGGGCATCCCCTCGGTGGAGCGGTCTGTGGCCATGCAACTGTGTCCAACAGCCACTACCACTCTGCGGGGTGACCTGTGTCTCCTCTCACGGGCCTGTAAGTATTTGTCAGGCCTAACTGGCAGTGCTTACAGAGCTTGTGGGGAGGCGGCTTCTGCCCTGCACTCCATGGCGTTACTGCAGGTCCACCAGGCCAAAGCCCTGAAAGACCTGCACAAGGGTGGCCACGACCTGGTGGTTCTACATGAACTGCGTGCTGCAACAGACCTCGTGCTTCGAGCAACGAAGGTGACTGCACAGTCTCTGGGTCGTGCGATGTCCACGCTAGTGGTCCAGGAGCGCCATCTCTGGCTGTGTCAAGCTGAAATGAAGGAGCAGGAGAAGGTACAGTTCCTGAATGCTCCCGTGTCATAGACCGGCCTTTTCAGCGACGCTGTCGAGAGCTTTGCCCAGCAGTTCTCGGCAGCACAGAAGCAGACTGAGGCGATCAAACACATCATGCGCCGGAGGAAACCTGCTGCTTCCACCCCGGCTGCAGCCCCTCAGCCTGCTTGTCGCCGTGGGTGCCCCCCTGCGGCTGTCCCCGTGCGATAGAGCTGATCCCTCCAGTCAATATGAGGTTAGGGTTTTACAGCCCTTACTTCATTGTGCCCAAGAAAAGAGGTGGGTTACGACCAATCTTGGATATGCGAATTTTGAACCGTGTGCTTCACAAGCTGCCGTTCAAGATGTTGACGCAGAAACGCATTTTTGGGTGCATCCGTCCCCAAGACTGGTTTGCAGCGATCGACCTGAAGGACGCATACTATCATGTCGATCCTCCCGCGACACAGGCCATTCCTGCAATTCGCGTTCGAGGGTTGGGCATATCAGTACAAGGTCCTGCCCTTGAGAGAACGGGGGGTGCACATTCTCAACTATCTCGATGACTGGCTCATACTTGCACAGTCTCGCGATCAGTTGTGCGCACACAGGGACCTGGTGTTCAGACACCTCAGCCAGTTGGGTCTTCAGGTCAACTGGGAAAAGAGCAAACTCGTGTCAATGCAGAGGATCTCTTTTCTCAGCACGGAGTTGGATTCGGTCAGCCAGACAGCACGCCTCACCCAGGAACGTGCTCAGTCGGTGCTGAACTGCCTCAAGACTTTATCAGGCAGGACAGCAGTCCCACTGAAATTTTTTCAGAGGCTCCTGGGGCATATGGCGGCAGCTGCGGCGGTAGTTCCCCTCGGTCTGCTCCATATGAGACCACTTCAGCTCTGGCTTCATGGCCGAGTCCTGAGGTGGGCGTGGCGACGCAGTACTCACCGGGTTCAGATTACACCAGCTTGCCGCAGAACCTTCAGCCCGTGGACAGATCCCTCGTTCCTTCGGGCAGGAGTGCCCCTGGAGCAGGTATCCAGGCATGCTGTGGTATTCACGGATGCCTCGGCCACCAGCTGGGGTGCCACGTACAACGTGTATGGACGGGTATGGACGGGTCCCAACTGCGTTCGCATATCAATTGCCTCGAGTTGCTGGCAGTACGCCATGCCCTGAGTCGAATGGTGCTTCTCTCACCATGAGGACCCCCATAGATGTTCGATCAAAGCCGTGCTTTCCTTCCTGCAGCAAGGGTTGGAGCGTAGGCTGTCCCCTTCCACCCTTAAGGGACCCCGTAGAGGGGAGGTCGGTGGGGAAGCATGATCTGGTCGTCAGGTTCCTTAGGAGGGCCAGAAGGTTAAATCCTTCTAGGCCTCCCTCCCTACCCTCTTGGGATTTGGCATTGGTGCTAAGAGCCCTTCAAACTGCCCCCTTCGAACCTTTGCAGTCATTCGAGTTGAAGTTTCTTTCTATGAAAACCCTACTCCTGACTGCATTGGCCTCAATTAAGAGGGTGGGGGACCTGCAGGCATTTTCGGTCGACGAATCGTGCCTTGAGTTCGATCCGGCTGACTCCAGTGCAACACTGAGACCCCGGCCCGGCTACGTGCCCAAGGTTCCTACCACTCCCTTCAGGGACAAGGTGGTGAACCTGCAAGCGCTGCCCCTGGAGGAGGCAGACCCAGCCCTAGCTTTGCTCTGTCCTGTACGTGCACTGCGACAGTACGTGGATAGAACTCAGAGCTTTAGGACCTCAGAACAGCTCTTTGTCTGTTACGGAGGACAGCAGAAGGGGAAGGCTGTCTCCAAGCAGAGGATGGCCCACTGGATCGTGCACAAGGTGTGCCCTGCCCGCTCAGGCTGCGTGCTCACTCCACTAGGGGTGTCGCATCATCCTGGGCACTGGCTCGTGGTGCCTTGCTAGCATACATTTGTAGAGCTGTGGGCTGGGTGATTCCTTACACGTTCACTAGGTTCTATAGCCTACGTGTCGAACCGGTTTCCTCCTGTGTTCTCACCTCAAACGGGTAGTGGCACTGAGAGGCCCAGTTCAGAGTTGGCTTGTGGCGTCCTTAACGCCTAATTCTCCAGAGAGTTCCTTAACCAGGCAAACCCTGTCGAGTCCTCCAGCACTCCGGCGGCTGGACGTGGCGGAACGTCCGGTGCCAGGCCTTTCAGCCAATGAATTTGTGAAATCTGGTGTGAGGCTAGTGCCCTGTTGGGTTCCATATGTGTATTTCCACGGTACAGCTACTAGAGCCGTGTTTCCCCCGGCAGACCGCGTTCTGCCGTCTCTAAAAGATGCAGCCTGAGCCATCTCAGAGATTTCCATGTGCGATAGGGCCCTACGGGGTTACTTCACATGAATAAATGTCACTTAACCCCGTCTGGGAGGAGGTGACTCCGCAGTGTGCCTCTTCCAAATGGAAGGGCACGCTTTCCCAGTGTTATCCAAGTCCTACTGTTGGGTTGCTTGAGGAACAGCAGTAGTCGACCTTCTCTGTGTCGAGCCCGGTCCTATCGTCTGCCTTAGAGGAGGGAGCTGGAGGCCTACACAGGGCACTGGAGGGGGCAGCTCCTGTGGCGCTTTGGTAGGGATCCCATTCCCAGAAGGGGAACGTCTCGGTTACGTATGTAACCCTCGTTCCCTGAAGGAGGGAACGGAGACGTCACGTCCCGTCGCCACAGTCGCTGTACCACAGCTGAGCTGCCGTGTCACCGGCTCGGCTCCTCAGCGAAAACATGAATTAATGCGGTGCACCTGCTGCCTCTTATACCCGTGCTGCGGGGTGTGGCAGCCAGATGTGAAATACCGCATGCCGATGTCCATTGGCTTGTTTAGTTACACTCGAAGTGGATTGGTCTCTCTGGCGAGATCCCATTCGTCGGTCACTGACGTGTCTTCTCCGTTCCCTCCTTCAGGGAACGAGGGTTACATACATAACCGAGACGTTTTGCATAATGAAAAAGTGCACCTTGAATTCATTCAGTCATATTTGGCGATCACTAAAGAATCACTAAACAGTTGCCATGAAACCTCACTTCTTATACGATAAATTTATTTTCATTAAATTCTGAATTTTCTATTATAGAAAAACGAAATACTAAATAATTAAGTCTGGAAACACAAATATTTTTCTATACTCTGCTTTCTTTTTTCCATACTTTTCCAGACCTGGAAAGTACTTAAATCAAATTCCATACTTTTCCATACTTTTCCAAACCCCGTAGGAACCCTGTGTTTATATTTCAGTTTATATTTTGCAATTCTTACTTTTTTCTATGAATTCTGAGTTTACATCTAGCAATTCCGTTTTTCTGTTTCTGCCACAAAATAAAAAATACAACAGGAAATGGATTTTATCGCACAATTCAGACTTTTTTCCTCAATTATAAGAATAACATTTTGTGATTCTGAGTTTATATCTGGATATTCTGACTTTTGTCCTCAGAATTCCAAAAAAAAATTCAAATTGTGAGATATAAAGTGGGAACTGCCTTTTAATTTTTGAAACAGGCTTCCATAAGTAGCTCATGATGATAACACCAAAATGGGGAATGAGCAAGTGGTCTAAATGGGTATACCAAAGTAAAAAAATAAACAAAAAATAAAACTTTCTAACTACTTAACATTTAGTTCAAAATAGCCCGTGACACCTCTGATTTAAAGAGAAAAACACAAATAATAAGAAATAGCAGTAAACATAGGTGTAAAAGTCATCCATAGTCACTGCTAACCTTGACACATTCCAGTTGTCTCGAATCTTGGTGTGGCAGAGCATGTTGGGCATACGTTGAGGAACCAGAACTTTGATCTGATCCACAGAGCTGCTGAGCTTCAGGTAACCCAGATAAAGCCCTGAGGACAGCCGGTGCTGACTTCGTCTCTGATAGGCCAGAATGTCCTACAATCAAAATTACAGTTTAAATTACATTCTTTTTCTGAATAAGAAATTAATGGTGGATTATTTGGGGTATCATTAATGTCTGTAGAATAAACGGCGCAAAAGTTGATGTTTGAGTCAGGACAGAGCTGTAGCAACCTGTATGGTTATGAGAAGGATGTCCAGGGCATATGGTTCCTCAGGAGTGGACAGAGACTTCCTCTGACTCTGCAGTTTGGATACCTGCATCCATTTCCCATTGAAAAAGGAATAAAGGCTATCCATCTCCCTCACTGTCACAAGCAGCACATTCCCATGACGATCCTTAATGGGCTCATAGTGGACTCGGCCCAAATTGTGAGTGCCCAGAAGATTCTATTTGGAGAAAGACAGAGAAATAGAAAAGAATTTAATGCTTTGATGCTGTGCATGGTGTCCACTCCAAAACAATTGTTAATTTTTTTTTATATTTTATTTTGGGTGTGACACTGAAATCACTATGGAACGATAATAATATATGACTGTCCTCAACCGAAATACAAAATGCCTGACAAAAAGGACAAAGCACAAAGTATTTCTGGAATGTTGGACTGGACCGATGTGTAATTTATAAAAATTTATAAAAAAATAAAAAAAAATAAAAAAAAGAAATAAAATAATATTTTAGATTTTATAATTATTTAATAATAAAATATATAAACTATAAGATATATTGTATATGTACTGCACTGAAGTAAAAAGAAATATTTAAAATATTTTAATTCTGTTTCCAGGAAAAAAAAATGTACTAAATTGTACTAAAAAGCATTTAAGTAGTCCATGTTGGCCAAAATAATTATTATGCAATATGAAATATGCTCAAACATAAACACAGGCACACACTCCGCTCAGAATCCCACATAAGAGATTATCTCACTCAATTTCAATTTGCACTGAGATCAAATCCCATTATAGTGATAAATTGTTAGCAAGGCTCATCACGGGCTGGCAAACCTGCAGTTGGCCCGCGGCCGCCAGCATCTTCTGTCTGGACTGCAGAGTGGAAGAGGAAGAGGTGGAGACTGCCAGGCTCTGTCTCAGCCACCGGACGTCTTCCCACATACAGGATAGCTGCAAAATAAACACACACGCACACTTGTGAAGTTGGAGGAAGCTATTTACCTAATTCCTCGACATCATTCAAAGTCTGTGCATGAATGCCAGAGTGCTTTATCTTCAGTGAGGCGACATGCCTGCTATAAGGTGCTTTAGACGGAAAAGTACATCATTCTTTGAGACTAAAGCATCTGTGCCTGCCTGTTTGTGTGACTATTTAACCTTCAAACTATTTTAAACTTGGAGACAAGGTTTATCAAGCCAACATCAAGATTTGCCTTGATGAACTTTGATTTTTTAGTTGCATATTAGGAGACAAGATGTAAAATAAACATTTGGATTTGGACATGAGCGCTTAAAATGCTGCAAGGCTCATTCCGTGAGCATAACTTTACCTCCAATCTCACCATAAAATCTAGAAGTATTTGGCCATCAAACAAAGAGCTATATTCTGCTAAGACTCTCTCTGCTTCTTGCTTCACACCACTTTAGCCTTGTAATGATGGGGCCAATTACATACGCGTGGCCTAACGTCAAAAGTGTGGTGACTGTTCACTTTGACAGAATATATTTAGGACGCTAAGCTGACCACAGGCTGCATTTAGAGGAAACCAACAAAAATATTGACGCTTGTCAAAGAGATGTGTAAGGAAAACATTGAAAATGTATGTTTCAGTTCAGCGTTAACAAAATGCACGTTACTTTAGTGCAGTATCTCCATGCTGACCTCTCCGCTGCTTAATGTCGCGGTTGACTGTATGTTTTTGCATACCTTGGTGAACCACAGAAAGTCCTGCATGAGGGAGCTGCTGTATGAGTCGTCCACCTCCACTATGGGGATCTGATCCTCATTAGTCACTAGCAGACTGTCCTTATGGTAAAATACTGATGCTATATAAACTCCCCTGAAAAAAAAAAACAGCCAAGAGAACCTATTCAGAACAAGGTGAATTCAGCATATTCAGCTGTAATGTCAATTCTACAAGGCTTGGCACTTTCCAAGAATAGAGTACAAAATAGGCTCTGAGATTCCTAAAAAGGGCTATTTTTTTCTAATTCAGCAAATATTTAGTGATGTGTTTCTTAAAAGTTTAGATAAAAAAGAAAATATTACATTTATATTTTACATATATTCATTAGCAGAGATACCAAAGCAACTTAAAACTGAGCAGTACAACAAAGCAATAGTACATTGTAATAATTATACGAATTTTATTTTCTATTCATTAGAAAAAGTTTATAAAAAAGTTTGCCGTTTTTGCAACTCTTGCCATTAAATGATGTTTGAAACCCTAGACAGCAATTTTGACATTTTCTAGCAATAAATATTACATAAACATCAAAATTTAAACAGACTAAATTGTTTTCAGATTTTTTTTTTTTACAGATAATTTAATATCACAATTCATTATAAATAAATGATAATTATAAATAAAGGCATTATAAAGGCAAAATATACAGTTATTTAGGGCCAGATTTACTAAACAGGACAAATCAGCATTAGAGCGCAAATCCATAAAAGCGCCAATGGGAGAGGAAAATTCTGCATGTGATTTACTGATCAGCACAATCTACCAAGAGCAGCGCAAGTTACCGCCTGCTTTAAGACATGCTTTTTTTGGCGTTAAATAATGGCGCAAATACCAGTAATTTCATGAGAACAAACGTTAGTAAATCACGTTGCGCGATTCATTTTAATACTCTCCTCCCATAAATTTTGCGTCTGAAAGGGAATCTCCTACAAATGCATATTCAGTAAGTAAGCCGCAAAAATAACTGCCCACGCCTTTTCAGCGCTAATTCTTCACTGTGCGTCTTTAGTAAATCCTGACAGTATTATGCTATCGCCAAAAGACAGTTTGTGATGGCTCAAGCTGTTAGTAAATCTGGCCCTTAATCATTAATTCAAAACATTCTTTAAAAATCATGACGTTGTTTGATTTTGATTGCTGTATTCAGTTGAAAATGTCAAAAACACCTGAGATGGAAAAGGCCAAATTACCAAATTATTTTGAGGCTGAGGATAAAAACATTTCATGTGGTCAAAACTACTTTGATGCACATGTCTAAAAGTACAACAATACAATAATAACCATTTATGCCTCTAATGCTGTAATAAAACTAATGTGACACCAATATGTAATCTATCTGTGGGAAGTGCCACCTGTTTTTTGTAATATGCTCATACAACCTTTTGAGACTCTTGACAAATTTAGTAGAGGAATGAAAAAGGTGTTTCAGGCTCCGGGACACTGACTGTTTTCGACTCGGATTCGGCAACTTTGATGTGTCTGGAAAAAAAAGAGAGGCAAGAAATGGAGTCAAGATGAACAAAGAGGTGAAAACAATAAAATATATAAACTCATATGGGAGACTGAAGATAGTGTGAGAGACCTACAATGGAAAAACAGTGTGAAAAATCATACTCTAGTTGGCTCTTGGATTCATTTTGGTTTCCTTAAGATTGAGTAGTTGTTTAGAAAACTCAATGATTAACTTGACTATGAACTATGTAGTTTTGGTCATCCTCTGGAGATTAACATTTTAGAATTACTTGAAAACACTCTTGTCATCAAGAAAATATCATTGTAAAGAGCAAAACACACCAAACAACATGCTGAATGAAGGAATAAACATAGGGAACTTTGAAGACAGACAGGGTGAAAAAGCCTCAGGGGTGTAAGAGAGGGTTTGGGGGGAGTCAGGCCACCGACAAACTGGTTATCTGGAACATTTCAGCTGCGTATCTCCCGCTTCAAGTGCAGCCATATCAGCCCACATTTCAGCGATGCCAATCTTCAGACGTCCCTGTTTTCATGAAATTAAGCGTCACGTAATTGCCCCCCGTGTAAACAGCAGGGCAGACGGAACAATCCATTTGGCTGAGAAGCTGTTTACTACGTCAAAGTGGCCGCCAGAGCGAGCGTGTCACCGTGAGAGCAATCACGCTAACCCTAGTCTCCATGTCTCCACCGGAGGGGGTTGAAAGGGAGGTAGGAAGGCAGATTTTCCATTTGAAAATCCCTCTATCCCTCAAGGAATAATGTGTCTTAAAAGTCCCTTAAGAAGATTAACCCTTGGCCCCTTTGACCCTACAGCGGCGACTGTTAACAGTACGTGATTAAATGAGCACACTGATTGTTTCCTGCTTGGCTAGATATCAACATAACGTAACCTCAAAACCCCAACATGGAATCTTACTGGAATCTCAAGACAATTAGGTCCCTACTGAAAAAAAGTCAAGTTTGATTGCGTACACTGGAATATCACAACCAGATTTTAAGGTTAGGATATCAACCGCAATTTTTGTATCACAACAAGTAGGAGTGAGAACATAATGATCCACTTTGGAAACACATTAAATCCGTTTTAACATTTTTATGTGAAGTTCAGCGGTAGTTCCCAGTCTGCACAAACAGAGCCATTGCATGTGTTGATAAGCTGAGTGCAGAATTTGTATTTATTTCTGCCTCAGAAGGTTAACTGGCTTTGACAAGTAGATTATAAGACATGAGTGCATTGGCCTCCTGTGCCGCCAAACTGTCACACTAAATAAATAAAGAAATGCCTTTTCATTTATGAAAGCAAAAGGAAAAAAAAAAATGGATCGCCTTTGATTAATGACTTGGCAATCCATCTGTCTACCGCACAGTGAGTGCAATCATGAAATGAGGTGAGTGAGTGAGCGCTGGTAGCATTCTTCATTTTCTAACTAATTTAGCGGGGGTCAACGGACCCTTTTCAACATACGAGAGCGAGCGAGATCATCCATAACGATCGTGGCCAGACTTTCCAGGCCTTCGCTGACAGAAAGAGCTTACATAGCCGCGGCGGAGAGCGCGGAGGTGTGCGTGTGAGCGATCGCGTTGTGCGTGTGGGTGTTGCTGTGTCTCATGCAGGAACACTGAGAGCTGTGTGCGCTTGAGAGCAAGCTCTCAGCTCCACATATACACATCATAAATTAAGATAACCTCTGCTTAAACGAGCTGCATTTTTTTCAGAGCGTTTTTTTTATAGTGGTGTCATTGTACCGATGCTGATTAATTTTGCAGATTTATTTTCGAACACCGTCGCTCCAAAAATAACTTGGCTACATACTTTGTCTATGCCGAGATGTGTGCTTATGGGGACATATAATGCACACATATTGCAAATAAATTTCATAATCAGTATTTTTTTATCTTGTTTTCCAGTAAATATCTCAATTTCCTTAAAACTAGATTAATTTCATAAGAAATGTATTCTTGTTTTCTCATTCTCTTATTTTTTGCATTTAACAGAATTTTAGCTTACATTTAAAACTTGACATTGTACACTGCAAATAGAATTGGTTCCTGCGTTCCTACTTTTAATAAGACGCTTTGGATAAAAGTGTCAGTCAAATGAACAATGAATAAATGTAAATAAAGAAGCAAAATTGAGTAAGACAAAGATTTGTTTTCAGAGATTATATATATTGTGTGTGCGTAATATATATATATATATATATATATATATATATATATTACACATTACATTAAATCAGATTTATCATTAAAATAAGAAAATAAAAAAATAAATAAAATACAAATATTTGACAGTATGTATTTTAAGAAACAAATATATTATATTTTTTCTTAATGATTTTTATTTATTTTTTATTAGAATATTTTAACTGGAATTTTTGCTATTCAATACATATTCTCTGAAAACAAGTTATCTTATTATCTTATTATCATACACTATTTACTTTTTTTAAGTCAATTTATGTGATAAGATGTTTTACTGAAAAACAAGACAAACATACTGATGAAGATTTTTTTTTTTTTTTTTTGTAATGCAAATACCCACATTCTTTCTAAATTAAAACAGACAAAGACAGGTGTGTTATTTTTGCATAGTTTCTTCTGTTTTTCGGCTTTCCACATCAATAAAAACTCTCATACAGTGTTTTTCTCGTAGAATCAATTCAATAAATTCATTTGACGCTGGCAGCCATCGCTCTGGCATCATTAGTGTTGACTTCTAAACAGATGAGTGATGCCGTTTTTTTGCTCACCCCCCTCCTGTTTGTGGCCGGCTGCATAGCTGGCTAATGAAGTTGCTGTTTGTGAGTAGCGCAGTACTGTCAGCACCAGGAACAGCTTTCTTCTATACTTCGGCGGCCGGCCTCTGGGCTTGAGAGTGGGCTTGAGGCCAAAGCAGACCGTCTACGCTTCACTCTACGTCCAGGCTGCCTCGTTTTAAAGGTGTCTGTGCTCGAGCCCTGTGATTTACAGTGCTGCACTATATGGATGACATGTTTGACACATAGATGTTAAAATCTAAAATGGATAAATGTATTAAAATATTATTTATTTACACGTCCTCCTCCCCTGCCTCGCTACTCGCGTGAAGAGCGTAGGAGGGCAGGCAGCAGGAATGCTGAGAGAGTGTATTCATACTGCTCTGGATGGCCATACACTTTGACCATGCTTCATTTCGTCACTTTAATACAGAGTTAATCTACTGGAAGAAGTGCGGACTTAGAAGACGAGAGGATGATGGGAGGGATTTCTGGTGAGTGGGCAGATGGGTGGAAGTGAGAGAGAAATGGGTAGAGAGAGAGAGACGATGAGAAAAGTGAGAGCATTATGAGAGACAGACAAGGGAAAGACCAAACACAATAAAGAAAGCAAATAAAAGAGCACCAGCTGAGCAAAAAAATAGAGATGATGAGGATGAAGTCATCTGGTGAATTTCACAATGGAATTTCCTGCTCTGATTCAGAGGATATACAGCCTACTTTTAGATAGATATATGGATATTTTAAAAATCAAGCAATAGGTATATGCATATTTTATATTTATATTATTTTGTACACACACACACACACACACACATACATATATATATATATATATATATATATATATATATATATATATATATATATATATATACATATATATATATATATATATATATATATATATATATATATATAATTGAATTAGGCAAACAAAAACAAGCTAAGTCAACTACAGACTTGCCCTTTGTATTAATGGAATTTATGAAAAGTACCAAAGAGAAGGTTTAGTTCGTGACTGGACTGTGTAGAATCACTTAATCACTTAGAATTAAACTGGTCTAAATTTTGTCCCCGCACCACTGATCAAAATGCAGCAGGGATGAGATTCCCAATGTTTTGAACCATTTACAGTGTAATAGGTTTTCAGGCTCACATGGGAGAGCAGAGATATTACAGAAACTTTCAAACATGATTAAATACACCTACGCTACTGTGGCGATTTATTATCCTCTGAAGGCAGGTAGGAGGACCAGTTTGATATCAGGAATCATAAACATGTTGCTTTAAGACAAATGGGGATGTTGACCATTCTGAGTATAATTGTTTAATCAATCCAAGCTCATAAAACTGAAATATGTTTGAAACACACTAATGCCATATTTTCTTTTAAACGTTTTTGAAATCTCTTATGCTTACCAAAAAAAAGGTAAAACTAGTAATTTTGTGAAATATTATTAGAATTTAAATAACTGTTGTCTATTTTAATAAATTTTAGAATTGTAATTCATTCAATTCATTCAGTGTCACATGATATTTCCGGAAAGCTTTCTGATATGCTGAATTGGTGCTAAAGAAACCGTTCTAATTTTTATCAATTTTAAAAAAATATTTTGTGGAAACCATGATATTTTCTAATTCAGATTCTTGTTTGAACAGCATTTATTTGAAATAAAAATTGTTTATATTAAATTAAAATGTATATTTAATGCATCTTTTCTGAATAAAATTATTAATTTCTAAAAAAAAAAAAAAAAACATTCTGAACACTAAATTTAGATATTTTACATGTTTATATGATAATGTAAATCCACTAAAGTATCTCACAGGAGACGTCACATGTGCTCCAGTGTCTTGCTACATCACATCATTTCTCGATCCCAATCTCATTTTTGTGTACAATTATATAAATAAAAGATAGTGTGATAGTGTGCTTACACTTAGAGATGTTTGTGTATGTATATGAATCACTAGGAGTGATCTCTCTGTCTGTGTGTGTGTGTGTGTGTGTGTGTGTGTGTGTACCTCCACAGCAGTAGTGCTGGTGTGTGGCTCGAACCTGCTGTAAAAGCCTTTCCATAGCCTCAATGTGACCTCTCCTCCTGCTCTCTCTCCCATCACAGTCCTTCCAGTCTAACAGAGAGAAATATTACACTAAACTCAGTTTTGTGACATGTTCTAGATCTCAAAAAAGACATTTGATTCAGTCATACTTGCACAAAAAAAGAGCAAAAATCTATATCTCCGGCTAATAAAGAGAAGTCTTTCAAACAGCTCCATTCCACTACAATAGACGTCATCACACATTAAACAGAGTTAAAAGCTGAGAACATCAAAAATGAGTGGAGTCTAAGAAAACTAAATACGACAGAATTAAACTGGACCATTATAACGTCATCTACAGAAATTATAGCTACAACAACATTATAGCTTGAATAACTGGATATGTATATTAGAAAACGTGAGTGGTTTTGTCCATGCAAAACTCCGCACCACATTGCTAGACTGTTGAGAGTGGTTGCTAAGAGGGTTTAGGGTGGCTGCTCACTGATACATATCTCTATGGATAAAAGATCCAATCTCAAAATCGCTATAATATTCAGATGCGTAGATATGACTTGGCCCCAATTTAAGTAAATGGGTACCTGTTTTTCATCTGTTGAAAATAGGTGTAACTGCTAGTAAAAGTAATAAACACCTCTTCTCCACCCCTTTCAAACTATTTGTTAGTTAAGTAATGTGGAATGTTAAATAATGAACAATATGAACAAATCCCTTATCGATTTAAAAAAAAACAAAAAAAAAAACAATAACAGATACCAATACTGTAATAATGATATTCTTCTTCTTCTTTCGGCTTCTCCCGATTAGGGGTCACAACAATAATAATAATAATAATAATGATACTGTAACTAATTGATTTAATTAATTTACTTAATTTTTTAATTAAATTAAATTACTTAATTTTAATGAAATAATTAAATTAAATATTAAATTAAATTAATATGTTGAGGTGGGAAAGTTGTAATTTTTCTGTATTTTGCATAATAAAATGTAAAAAGAGAAAAAGCTTGTCTAATCAATAATCCTAAAATATCCCAAAATAATCAAAAAATAAGATGAGATGTTGTTGGGGCGCTTACTGAATAGTGACTCATTACCAAGAGAGGGTCATTTGAAAACAATGTATTATAAAAAAAATATATATAAAAACTAGAAGGAAGGACAGTCTAACGGTAAATTCTCCTTCAAATCTATTTTATAAAATCTTCATTTCACCCAAATTCTCTGTGTCTGCATTGCGTACATGCAGTTTTATAATGCTGGACTGGTTACTGACGCAAAACTTGTCACCCCAGTGACACAGTTCGTTTTTCTTTGCAGCGTTTATTTGAAAGCTGAAACTCAAGGCCAGATCCAGAGATTATGAAAGGCGGCGGGGTGAGTAGAAGTCGTGATGGTTAAATAATAGTCGTGATGGTGCGCACTGCGCAGTCCTACATCCAAGGATGTTGGCTACAATCAATACAATTTTCTCTCCTTTTAACAGACATGATATTTGAATTAGAAGCACAAAACTATGCTGACGCAGTGCTCAAAGGTTCGAGAACTTTCCAGTCAATGATGCTTGGAGCTGTAGTATGCTTTTTTATAAATTATCCTTTAATGCGGTACTTGGGAACTGTGGCTGCATTGCAGAACTTACTGGAGGGAACAGCAGAGGGAGGTTGAGAGAGTTGTGCCGGACCCCAGCCTTTCATATTGTAGCCGGAGACTTGAACGTAGTATTGTCTACCCTGTAACAAACAGAAAAATATCTCAGAAATCACTTACTACACAACAAAAAGCTGTAATTTCAGTGGAGTTTTTTGGATATAAGGTAACACATAATAATTTACTGCAGACATGTTCAACATTTTTTATACTATAAAATGGCACAGAAAAGTACATAACTTTGCAAAATGAGATTCTATGATCCACAACTGTACTTCAAGGCTCTTATCTAACAGTTTTAGCACTACTATATAGCTTAGTTTTTTTTAAACCCTTTTGCATCACTAAATTTGTATTTAATGTATTTAAATAGACATGTATTTACAGTGTACATTATTATTTTTTAAATAATTATTCATATTTATCTAAAAGAATGTATGTAAGGCTTGTATAAATAGTAAAGTTATATAATTCCTTATTTATTCTTAATACCATTTATTTTTAACCCTTAAATGCATGAATGTTTCACCAATCATTATGACATATTTGGGTCTTCAGCGACCCGGACCTATATATTCAACACGGATGGATCTCTAACTGCTGCAACAGCAAAAAAACTCTCTTGATATTTTAAGAACATTTACAAAAGAATAGCATGAAGCATATTTCGTTACCTTTTGAAACTTAGAAGGGTTCAATTTGAGCTGATGATTTTACCATCGCTGCCATCATCAGAGTGCACTTTCCCAGTACATTCAGCATCTGGTTCATATTCGCATATTATCAACCATATTCTCAAAACTATCATTTTCAGTGTCTTCAAAATCAATATTTTGATTGCTGGCAGCTTATTCACCACATCCACCATCAAATGACAGTGACATTTATATTTCATCACGTACAGTACCGCTCTGCAGTAAAGCCATTCAAGACAGTTTTATGCCTGCGGTAATTATGGGTGAAACGTCACGTCATCATTGTCTATCAAACAGTGCCACCTCAAGGAATAAAGGTGAATTGCATGTATTGAGTCATCAGATATTTAATTATTGTTGCGAAGGAAAAATATACTTACTACACACCTTGGGTCTCTAGCGACCCTATACACTTTTTTACAAAAAAATAATCAGAAAATAGACATTATTTTATTTTTTATTATTATTTTTTTCATTTTATATTGTTTATAATGAATAGATTGATGAATACTAAGAAAGTTGATGTCTAACTTTTAAAAAATGAAGAAGAGAGAAGTCAGCGAATGACGTCCCGGGTCACTAATGACCCGAAGTATGCATTTAAGGATTAAAATGAAGTGTATTATTCACTAAAATGTATTTATTATTTAATTTTTACCTAAAGTGAATGAACAGATAATAATCTGTGTGTTGGCGCACAACAGACTACATTGTGATATTCTGAGAAAACATTTCTCCTTGTTCATGACTTAATGTGACTCAAAGCATCTATCTCTGGTTCACAGTAAAGAATGTGCAGTAATTTTATCTTACCGTGGTAAGACCTGTTATTGTGCATTTCAGGGACTGCAGATTCTCGAGGATCATCTCTCCAGCTAATAAAGAGAAGTCTTTCAAACAGCTCCATTCCACTGCAATAGACGTCATCACACATTAAACAAAGTTAAAAGCTGAGAACATCAAAAATGAGTGGAGTCTAAAGAAACTAAATAGGACAGAATGAAACTGGACCATTATAACGTCATCTATAGAAATTAGAGCTACAATAACATTATAGCTTGAATAACTGGATATGTATATTAGAAAACGTGAGTGGTTTTGTCCATGCAAAACTCTGCACCACATTGCTAGACTGTTGAGAGTGGTTGCTAAGAGGGTTTAGGGTGGCTGCTCACTGATACATATCTCTATGGATAAAAGATCCAATCTCAAAATCGTTATAATATTCAGATGCGTAGATATGACTTGGCCCCAATTTAAGTCAATGGATACTTGTTTTTCATCTGTTGAAAATAGGTGTAACTGCTTGTAAAAGTAATAAACACCTCTTCTCCACCCCTTTCAAACTATTTGTTAGTTAAGTAATGTAGAATGTTAAATAATGAACAATATGAACAAATCCCTTATCGATTTAAAAAAACAAAAAAAACAATAACAGATACCAATACTGTAATAATGATCTTCTTCTTCTTTCGGCTTCTCCCGATTAGGGGTCACCACAATAATAATAATAATAATGATACTGTAATTAATTGATTTAATTAATTGATTAAATTTTTTAATTAAATTAAATTACTAAATTTTAATGAAATAATTAAATTAAATATTAAAATAAACTCATATGTTGAGGTGGGAAAGTTGTAATTTTTCTGTATTTTGCATAATAAAAAGTAATTAAAAAAACAATTGGAAAAAAAAAAACACTCTTTCTCAAGGCAATCTGGTATATGCGTGTGTAATACAGATAAATTCGCATTAAGGCTGCACTGACCTTTGTATTTGGTCACTACGGCCGAGTTCATGCTGGCAGGTTCCTGAAAGCTAACAGTGAGAGACGTGCTGCCGCTCACACTCAGACGCACCATCAACGGAGCCTCCGGTGGACCTGAAAGAGCCAGTTAAAAGGTCACATAGAATAACTTTCACATAGCTTGCTTGCATTGTGCTTTTACTGTAGAGAGGGGAGAGCAATTGCTGTTGATAATTAAATAATGATAAATACAAGTAATGTGTAATTTTTGATGACAATATATTCCTATAAAAGACTTAATATGCGAAGACAACTATAAGTGATCCATTTGCAGGTTGACTCCCTGTAAGTATGAACATTGTACCAACATCAAAACATTCTTCTCTGTCTGAGCATCTCAACCAGCCTGACTCAGCAGCATTAACTATGTTTTTGGGGCAATATCTGTAAGGCAGACTAATGGAAGGTGGGGAGAAGTGTTTGAATGTCTGCACACAAAAGTGGCTCGACTGACCATATATTTTCACAATTAATGAATATAAAGTCTGAAATTGCTTGCGCCTTTAAATAGACATCCTATTGTCCTTCTCAGGTGGAATGTAATATCTGTTTATTGCTTTTCTGTTGACCTGCTGTCAGTTTAAATAGAGCCGCTGTCTTCCCAAGGGGAAAATGTATTTTCTGAAGGTGCGGTCACATTTACCAGTGATCAACAAACTTTTTGGGGGTGAAATCCACTCATTTCAATAGAAATCCATTTTGTGTGAGGGTAAACCATTTTCAATGCAGATTTCAAGTTGGATTCAAGTTGGTCATGCGAATTCACTGTGTTCAACAACATGAAAATGCTTGGTTTGGAAGTGACTGTGTGAGCTGTGCATTATATATTGCTACATTATTGACAACAGTGTAACTGACAATACACAATTAAAAAAAAAACATCTGTATGTGACCACACATTTGTTCTATTTTAGTTTATTATTTACTTGAAAACACATTGTACTAGTATTTTTGTCTTGTTTTCCAGTACTGGTATCTAAATGTTCTTAAATCAAGAAACACTTGCTTGAAATAAATGGCTTTTTTTTTTGTAAAATGTATCAATATTGTGAGTTTATGCTTTTTTTTCTAACCCCATTTGCAGACAATTTTTCTAGTTTTAAGAATAAATTTTGATAAATGTTTCAGAAAACAAGACTTGATATATTACGTCATTTTGTTTCTTAAGTAAATGTATCTCTATTTAAGAATGCAAACTGTGAATCTAGCTGTAGTTTGTTTGGCTGAACGCTGTCTTTTTTATGTCCATTTATATGTACATGCACGTTTTATGCAGTTCCATCACCTTGTTAGCACCTTCATTTTGTAGTTGTAACCCAAAGCACACAGCCCAGCTAATGGTGCCCTTGTGTTTCCTGAAATCCTTTTCATAGATACCTCTGAGTATTTCTCGGCAATCTTATTTTTGATAGTGTCTGTGGCAAAGCGTTACTGATTTATCATGGCTGCCTTCACTTGAGGTTGTTTACAAAGAGAAGCCAACGAACTGGCCTCGCCTGATATAACGAGTAATCAATATGACAGCAGGATGAGAGGGACACTATTGTGTGTGTTCGCAGCTCAAGAGTCATTTCAGGCCAGTCAACCTGATATTAATATCTGTGGGCCAAATGATCATTGTGGCTTGTTTGCAGAGTCTTCCCACTCCAATAAAGTGAACAGGTGGCGCCGATATGGGAACAGATGACCTTTCGGCAGAGATACTGATAGATTAGACAGGACTGATAGTAAATAAGGCCAGTTCAATGCGTATTGTATTGTAGCATAGCATATGAATGGCCTTTTTATCCCCTGAGAGGTTAGGCATCAGAAGCAGACTCGGGTTTGACTTACGTGCATGCTCGAATCCTGTGCGCATTCGCTTGTAGAGTTTGCATCTCCACTCCCAAGCTTTGAGCTGTTTTTCCTTGTCAGATGTTTCCAGGCTGAGACTCTCTCTCATCACCTGGGTGGACAGCTCGCTAGCTCTCCTTTGGGCTTCCTGCACCAGCGCCGAGAGATGGGCATCTCTGCTCTCTAAACTGACAACTGAAACACAACACAGAGGTCTGGTAATGAGACTTTTCATTTATTCCAATGAGTATGATTTTTGTAGCTACTGGATATTTGCATTTCAGTCTAAAGGTGAGGTGTAAAGTCACAATGTCTTACTTCAAACCTGTATAGTGTAGAAAATATAGGTTCTCTGTTATGAAATGAAAATTAATGACACATTTGTGCTTTTGTACAATAGAGTACAACACTGGTCATCCATTTTTTCAGTGGCCTTGGAACTGGAATTTTTTTAATAATTATTTCCTGTGTGGGCAGTAAAATATTTTTCAATAAAGAGTTTTATTGGCCTTGAACCAAACCAACCAGCTCTGAAATGTATACAACATTACAAACTTTGTTTGGAAGCAAAAATATTTGAAAACAGATATCAAATTACACACATAAATTAATTTATAAGGAAATGAAGACTTCATTCCATGAAGCGTAGAGATTGACTAAATGAAATATAAAAACTACAGTACAATATGTAATGAATGACTTTAAGTCATATTAACAATATATTTTGACTTTATTGCAAAATATATATGTATTTTGAGAGTGCAGGGAGCAGCAATTTGTATTTACGTAGAAACAGATGTTTCTGATTGGTTTATCTTTCTTGAGTAATAAGGGTAGTGTAACAAAGAGGCTTTCAAGCTATAAAAAAGTTTTAAACCCATTTAAAAAAAAAATGAAAAAAAATGAAAAGCAGCAAAAATCAAACAAAGCAGAACCAAATAAACAGAAGATGGTTTACACAGAACATGAACTCATCAAAACTCAGCAAGAAGGCCAACGTGAACCTAGAAAACACACAATACTCAAAAGCTACAGAGGTAAACAAACCAGTAACCAAAAACAACACGACTAATCTACCATTTGAAAGAAAGGGAAAGCGAACATAAACTAGCTTTGTGGTTCTTCATCAGAGGTACAGTTATCCCTGTTATAAAATAGAGCATATGTTGGTTAGGTATGTTTTGAAGCATGGCTGCTGATTTGAGCCGGTTTAAGCTGGTCCTTAGCTGGTCATGAGCTAGTTTAAGCTGGACATGTACTGGTCATGAGCTGGTTTAAGCTGGTCCTTAGCTGGTCATGAGCTAGTTTAAGCTGGACATGTACTGGTCATGAGCTGGTTTAAGCTGGTCCTTAGCTGGTCATGAGCTAGTTTAAGCTGGACATGTACTGGTCATGAGCTGGTTTAAGCTGGTCATGTGCAGGTTCTGAGCTGGTCCTGAGCAGGAGCTAGTTGCTTAGGACCAGCTGAGGACCAGCTTAAACCAGCTCAAACCAGCAGCCATGCTTCAAAACATACCTAACCAGCATATGCTGGCTTTTTCAACAGGGATTTTTCTGAAATGAAGATAAATTCAAACTTGTGGCTTCTCCAGAAGCATATATCATAATTTAAACAGCCTCTGAGCTCATGGTTGCTCTGTCCTAAAGGGTTTATGTTACTGCAGAAAATCAATTTCTCTATGGAGATAATGACCAGGATTTTTACTTCCAGAAACCTCCTGCCGTTAAAAAAAATCATACACATATTGACTACATGAATTAATACGAAAAATATATTTTACACATACACTGTCAAAAATAATTTCAAGAAAATAATATATTAGTCTTCCTACTTCAAAATTTCATGTTAAATCAATGTGTAATTTGCCATTTTTGTAATAGTGAAATTTACTAGAAATGTCTAAGTAAAATTGCTTCTTCACAATTTTTTTTTCTTCAGTGTAGGCAGGGCATAATAGTTTTTGCTTTGCTTTTGCAAATTCATCAACTTGTTTATAATCAAAACTTTAATGTGAAAAAGACATGCAATATCAGACTTATCAAATGTATCCCAAACTTACATAAACCAAAAATAAAAGTCTTGACTGAAACGACAGGAAGCCCATTACACTACCATTAATTCTCCAAGCTCACACTACTTGTGTCAGCACAGTAGCAGATGAAGTCAGCCGTGTGGGGTGAAAGGGAGAGGTGTGGATGAATGTAGTCGATGGTCGTCTGGAACACACAGGACTGTGTTTGGCCATATAGATTTGTCATGGTAAAATGAATACCGCCTGACCAGTCCTCCTCATAGGCCGTGAATACTACTACATTTTCTTTCAGAGCCTTAGTCATAGACCATGACAGCAAAATAAACTAATAAATACATGGCTGAAGAAACCCTCTTTCACTGGCCCAGCCCGAACCCCCGGAGACGAGAGCTCTCTGGGGGAGATGATAAAGTGTATGTTGTCAACTCGAAAAAAAGAGGGTCTAACCTAGCCTAGGTCTTACACGGGGGTCCACGGTGCAGTGGAAAAGGCAGCCATATTAGCAGTCCTGCGGTGCAATTTCCTGCGCTCTGAAGATTGACATCTGGCTATTACGTGCGGTTAATTGAACAAACTATAAATTAATGGCCGAGTCGGCCGATACTGCGCTGTCACACACAGTTGGCATTGTGGGGACTTTGGGACAGCCCTAAATATAGGCATTATGGGCCCCAGTCCTGCCCATAAACATGCTTTAACTTCAGCCTTCGGTCGGACCTCCAAACTGTCAGGTGTCTGGCTGATTGATTTACTTGGCACTTCTGACCTGACATAAATATAATGCCAAAAGCCCAGGAGGGGAAAATACGGCAATGTTTATTTTCTGTTTGTTTACAAGGATTGAATTGTGCCACGATGAAATGTTTTGAAATTTAACTGCAGCCTGGGTACAATAAATCACTTAGTATAATTGCCCCCCGTTACATGCATCATTGGAAAAGTTAAACCATTAAACGACAAACCTTGTTAAGATTTTTCTGAGGGATGCCGTGTGCTGTCTACCCCACCCAGGCCCCGCTCCGGCTGCAGTACAGTGGTCCCTGTTTGGTCTCAGACAACATTCGGCTTTTTCATGATTGCACCGAGCGCTCAGGACTGGAGGACTTTTTTTCCACGTCTTTCAAGGTAAGAAACACCTGTTTTACTGTTGCCAAAGACTTAGGGACTGAATATGCTATTGATTAATCCAAGGGCAATGGGTGCAGATATTTTTAACAGATCTGTTCTTGATGCATTAAAACCTGATAACCACACTCAGGTGGTCACAAAAATAGTTTGGTAAAATGCAAAATGCCTGAATGACAACAATGATTGTTTTATTCTGTGACACTGTACACACTTTATTTCCAAAATATTACATAATGAATGTAATTAACTCATTAGTGGTCATGACAGATGTCATTAGATGTTTAAAGTAGAATTATGAGTGCTTATGGCAGCTGTCATGGAAAAGTTTATTCTAGTATTCCTACTTGGATTATTACACGAGCCCCTAAAGCAAAGTACCAAACACTCACTTCGGCTCCGTCTGTTTATCGTCAGATTCATTCTAAACAGCTTGTCCAATTACAGAGCATCTGCTTTTGGTCGCCAAAGCTAAACAGGAGCGTGTGACGCAAGAAAAACCTTTTGATGGTGAAACCACATAGAATGCACCTCTATTCCTTAGGGAAGATGTAATGATAAACAAAACATACAAAAGTAACCTAAGATAATAAAAGTAATAAAAACCTAAGTAACGCAAACACATTTCTAAATTGTAACCATAGTTTTAGCCAAAACACAGAATTATAGCTACTGTAAAATAAATTTTAGTTACTGTATTACTGTGAGAGATGAACTATAAAAACTATAAAATGAGTGTGTGTGCATATGTGTATATATGTGCGTATATATGTATACACACACACACACACACACACACACACACACACACACACATATATATATATATATACATACACACGCGTGTGCATGCGTGTGCATGTATATAGTACAAGTATACAGTACTGTCATTTGTAATATATTTAATAAATGAATATGCAACAGCTGACATTTAATGAGGGGACACAAGATTTAATACATTAAATCAAATAAAATCTATAAAAAAGTTTTACTAAGAAAATGCTAGCATTTTAAAATGTAATGTTTTCATCTTAAAATGTAATGTTTTCATCAAAAAATGGGACAATACCTATACTATGGCATTTTAGTGGAAACTGCCATGCCAAATGTTCATAAAGAACTAGATTAATTAATTGATTCACTCCAGTCAAATTACATTGTAAATTTCAAGGATGGTTTAGTGGCTCTTTAATAAGGAAACACTTTAGACACGAGAAGCCCTTTAGACACACTGAGGGAATTGACTGTTTAAAGCTTGTCGCTGTTAAATATGCATACTCACAGTGAGGGCTCTCCTTCCCTCCTGCTTTGAGCAGCAGTTTGGCTATGGGGACGTTGTTGGTCATGATGGAAATGTCCAGAGGCGTCAGGCCTTCACTGTTGGGAGTGTTGAGGTCCAGTTCATCAGCTGTGTACTGGAACAGCAGGATCTGCACGGCATCCAGGTCCTGCTGTTCAACAGCCTCGAACAGAGCCTCACTGCTTTGAATGTTCTGTGAGGAGAAGAAACAGTTGAAGGTAAGCTGAGGCACTCATGATACTCTTAAGTAGTCATTTAGCAGACAATTTTATGCACAGTAACTAGAAGAACACTTATTACATGAACAGTCCCCCTAGTGCACCCTTTTGGTTAAAATCTCTGCTCAGCTGTACAACAGCAATGAAAGCTAGAACAGAATTTGTGGCTCAAAAGCTCAATAGATTTTCTTAGTAATCTGAATGCCCAAAATTAAAAAAAAAAAAAATCTAGCAAAAATTTTCCACCGGTGCCTGTTCATTTATTCATTTATATATATATATATATATATATATATATATATACATACATACATACATACATGTACATACATATATGTGGAATATCATTTGGGATCAGTGATATTTTATTTTGAAAATTTGAAAAAAAAAAAAAAAAAAAAATCTAGCAAAACTTTTCCACCGGTGCCTGTTCATTTATATATATATATATATATATATATATATATATATATATATATATATATATATATATATATATATTTATATATGGAATATCATTTGGGATCAGTAATATTTTATTTTGAAATAAATTAATACTTTTATTCACCAAGGACACGTTAAACTGATCAGAAAAGACAGTTAAGACTTTTACATTGTTACAAAAATGCTATTTAAATAAAGCTGTTCTTTTGAACATTCTATTTATCAAAGAATCCTGAAAGAAATATTTCACAGTTTCCACAAAAATATTAAGCTGCAGTCTTCAACATTGATAATAATAAGAAATCTTTAAGCACCAAGTCAACATATTCCTGGCGATCATATGACACTGAAGTCTGGAATTAAATTACATTTAAAAATATATTAAATATATATAAATTAAATTACATTTAATTTAATAAACTATTTTAAATTGTATAAATATTTCACAGTATTTTCTGTATTTTGTATTTGAAAAATGCGACCTTGGTTAGTATAAATTCTTACCAACAACAGACTTTTCAATAGTAGTGTATATATAATTATTTTTGTAATCATTATAATCATATTCTGAACAAAAAAATAGAATTCTACTCTATATTGATTAATTATTGACTGTTTTCAAACAGATTTTGAATTCTCCCCTGTCTATCATTAGTTAAGTAAACAGACTTATGCATCCTGTTTACCCAGTGTTGTTGTATTGAACTGGTTGCAGGAGAAGATAGGCACAGAAATTACCAGTACCCCAATCAACGAATGCAATAATTATTAATAATTAAAATGCGAATTCATACATCTAATCTAACAGCCACATCAGCTGAGTTTCTCCTGAGTTTCTCTTCAACTGTGAGTTAAATCCATGTATGAAAACATATGGAGCCAGCAAAAGTGAAGGATGTATTCGGGCACTTGAGTCAACAAGTTGATTGCTAGATCTAGCTCTATATAATCAGTGACATTTGAGAAAGTTCTGAGAGCATGGAACGGCAATGACGGTCTCATGAGCACCTGAAATGTCATTCCAGTTTAAAACATGTCATGTGTAAGGTCAAGTGAATGTTAACATCAATTGATTCTACAGAATATAAATGTAAATGTCGACTAATGTCAGCTTTTTATAATAAGAATTTTTTTTTTAATTGTACAAGATACTCACAGATACTTTGCGGATACGGTCGGATCGGCCAAAAAAGTAAGCATCCTCAAAGGAGGAGTGGCTCCCCTTGAGCTTCTCAGAGAGGTTTCGGTAGAGGCGCTTGGCAGCACTGGGGGAGGCGGGTCCTGCCCCCTTCTTACTCTGCGTCAGATGCAGGTTCTGCATCTGTTGGGTCATACTAACAGAGAAGTTCCTGTGGAGTCGAGAAGGGAAAGAGAACAGACAAAACACATTCAGGTGTGATGCCTGTTACATCAGGGTCTGCACTCAAAATAAATTCGCACCATGTGTTTCGGTATGTAATTTATGACTAATATCTGAGTCAGCAGCGCCTTGGTGACAGATGGCCACTGGATAGTCATTAATGCTCCAGCTCAAGCAAAAAGCTACCTGCAAAATAACTGCATACTGATTTTAAATTTAAAAATTTTGGTATTTTGTTTGAAAAGAAAAAGCAAATATGTGACATCTAAAGAAACCTTTCTGATATCTACACTCTACTGTCCGAAAGCTTATTATTTTTTTAAAAAAATGAATACTTTTATTCAGCAATAATGCATTAAATTTATTAAAAGTGAAGAGATTTACAGTGTTACAAAAGATTTCAATTATTGAAAAAATCCTGAAAAAATGTATTACATTTTCTACAAAAACTATTTTAAACTAAGATAATAAATGTTTCTTGAGCAGCAAATCAGCTCTTTCTGAACAATCATTTGACACTGAAGCTGAAAGTTTAGCTTTGCCTTCGCAGGAATAAATTACACTTTACAATATGTTAAAAAAGAAAACTGTTATTCTAAATTGTAACAATATTTTTACTATTTTTACTGTATTTTTGATCAAATAAATAAAAAAAGCTTTATTGAGCATAAGCGATTTCATAGGCATAAACTGCATTCCTTAAAAAGAATTTAATAAAAAAAAAACTTGACAGATTAATTTCATGGCATTACTAGTCAACGTCAAAACTGGTATCGCTCAACAAACCGTAACAGACAATTTTATTAGCAATGGCAGCCAGACCGTGACTCTCATTGCAGGTCAACATAGTCTGGTTGTCAAGGATCTCCTCAAAGTTCTTATACTATAATGAAATTCTCCAGGAAATCAATTAATTCTGAGCTAAGAATAACAGTAAACCCAGACAATGAATTTATAGTAGCTTTTGAGAGAATCCTATTAAAAAATATATATATATATTTTGTTGCATCCCTAAAATGTATGTATTTATAAAAGAATATTTTGAAGACTGTTCTGATTGCCTAGTAAGTTGTCTGCAGTTTATGTAACCACAGATGAGTAACACTTCTATATCAACCGTCAATCTCTCCATGACGTGTCAAAACAATTCATATAAATGCCTAAAAACAAGACAAGATCTGCTCCATTTGTCAAAACATCTGGCGTGAGTACACACTGTCTGAACAGAGCAAAAATGCTGTTGCAAAAATAAATCTAAGAACTAATAGCCCTCATCTGCCCTTCCAACACCTTTATTCCAAAAAAAAAAAAAAAATCTTACAATGACATCAAATTTGACCTTAATTGACATTCTCCTTAAAAGCTTTGGAACCGTAGGGGATCTATGTGGTATATCTCATCCCAGCGGTCTATAATCCTGTCAGACATGACATTAAGGCAGTGTCCTGTTTATTTTTTCTTTTGCGCAGTTTTGAGTGTGCAAACACCCACTCAGAGCACTAATAATAATGCACTCTGCAGTGCCAGAGTGAAGCCTCTGACATCAGTGACTAATCGAGCGAGCGAAGTGAGAGGTCGATTCAAAGCGGTGCTCTAAGGTTATGCCTTAAATCCAATTAAGCCAATCAAAAAAGGAAAAGACAGCTGCCAGGATGAATGAGAGGCACCTGTGGGACACAGCAGGGGGTGATGGGTAATTTTAGCAACACTTAATGGGGGAAACATACTGTCGGAAAAGTACACTTTAAGTGAGTGACTGTGGACGGACGAGAGCGAAAGAGATGCTCAACTCACCTGTCCAAGCTCTGAGAGCTTCCCGGAGAGCCAGAGAGAAGGAAGAGGGGTCTGAAATCCTTAATCAGCGCAGCATCGCTCTGCCTCTGGTTGAGTCTCTGAGCCAGTCGGGAGATCCTACTCTCAGATCTGATGAGAGAAAGTCCGGTAAGATGTGGGACAGTGTTTGATTCAGGGCACTGGAAGAGGGAAAGGGTCAGAACAGACACCCCTGCTCTGGAGTCGCCCGGAGTACCAGGTGTTCACCAGAGCTCTCCTCTTCACGCGCATCTCGCTGCGGTGTTGGCTGGCTAATGTGCGATGAGCGGAGAGAGAAGAGGAGATGGAGGGGGGGAGGGAGTGAGAGAGAAAGAGAGAGGGAGGGGGAGAGAGGGGCATTCTGCAGGCGCTAGGATGAGCGACACAGACAACAAAAGCACACAGGCGTTTAATGCGAGATTCCACTGAGCATGCCCAGAGCACGCTGTGCAAGCGATAGAGAGGGGGGGGGGAGGACCTGTTGTTCTTTTCTCATAATCACTCCAGTTGTCTAATTCTCTGTCTTATCTGCAGAAACAGGCATCTAATCCCCAACACAACAACAATCTGGCATCCTGTCATGAGTGGACCTGAGCTGGATCCACAGGTGATTCGCCTCCATGTGCACACGTTTGCTGCTTCAAACCCTAGTGAGCTGTCTTGCTACATGGTATTTTAAGACATCACAGGAGGGCTGTTCCAAAAGGTAGGCAGCGTAATTATTGAGATTATGTTTCCCCCCTCTGGGTGCATTTTATATTAAGGAGCTCAACCGGCCACCACTGAGTTTTTATCAGATTCTTGGAAAACAGAGGAATCCACAGGTCATAGCCTATGACCACAAACACACCCTGTTGACACGACTACCTAGATATTTAAAGATATTATTTAAAGAAAATTATAGAAATAATACAAAATAAACATTAATTTTATTTTTAATTATTTTTTATATATAACTATACACAACTATAAATACACTTTACGCTTATTTATTTATTTATATATATATTTATACTTTGTATAAATTATATAATTTATAATTATATAATTTATAATTTATATTTAATATAATGTATAATATATATACATTATATTGTTTCAATGAAATTAGTTTATTAAATTAATTTTATTTTATAAATACATACATATACACACACACACACACACACACACACACATATATATATATATATATATACATTTGTATGTGTATACATAATGTAGGCCTACATACGTATACATTTTATCTAAAAAGTATATCTATAATATACAATATACTTAAAAATACACTTCTAGTCTTAAAAAAATACTTTTTAGTTTGATCTTTATAACTATTTTACCCAAATCAGCTTTCCAAATCAGTTACTTTTGAGTGCTCTTAAAAGCAGCTTCCTATGTAGGCAATATGCAGTAAGGCAGTTCACTAGGTTTTGGAAAAGAGCCAGTAAACATGAATCACCAAAGCAATCTGTTGAAAACTCAATTGTGGCTAGTTGAACTCTTCAATATAAAATGTGGCCAGAGGGCAAAATGCCTAATGCTCCAACTTAATTGAGGCATATTCAAACTAGAACATGTCCTAATTTCCCCTCGTTGTTGATGTTGTTATAATAATGATCAGAACATTATGGAAAAAAAGGTTGTTTGTGTCTTTGTACTTGTGAAGACCCTTAGGTTTTAAAGCAATATTGAGAATGAGTGCTCAATCACTGCATGTAATGCTTTTAATCCATTAATACTGACTTAATAGCTGGAATGCTTGACTGTGTGTTTAGTGCCCTAGTGCACAAAAGCATGCCCTGATTTTTATTGTCTCCAACGGCCAATGGAAAATTACAGTTCCATTAACTAGCAGAGGATATTTCGAAGACTTTTTAGAAGTAATACTAGCTTTTAAAGATGAAATCTGAATTGGACTACAAAAAACAAAAAACATGTTGTACTGTGGAAGGATGTGCTCAGATTCATTGTAATTCTACTATAGTCGTGACATGGTGTGAAACGGGTCCCCAGGGGAAAAAAAGGAATATTATACTAATATGGCTTATTATCTCTCCACCTACTTGCATAATAGTGAATGCTTTAATTTCTCAGAGAATAGCTCAAGCCATTTGTTTCTCATGCAAAACGGTCACTGAACACAGAAGTGCTAATGGCAGTCCTTCACCGTAGTTGTAGATTCGCTGGTGACGAATCCCCTCTGTGCATCCGGGGTGAAGTTACCCATCCATTCCAGTTGGAGATAAAGACAAGTTTGAGGAAAGAAAAGGGGATGATTCACACGACCACATGGACTGACAGCTAAGTGACAGACAAGACACATTTTCCTACTACACTCTCACCCACCTCTCCAGTGCAACCACATAAATGCCATCCTGTGTTAATTCAACCGAAAACTTCTAAGAAGAGAAAGACACCTCAAAGAAGAAATGAGGAGATATTGAGAAGAAAACAATAAGGTGATGCAAAAAGGTGAATGGAAATGGCTGCAATTTGACAACAGCATTCAGCTAAAAGATTTAGGGATGTGTTCTTTATTAAAGCCCATGAATATATGCCAACATGAAAGACAGCTTCAATTGTTCCTTATCTAACATAAAACTTGTGACGTGCAGCCACAGACGCTGCAATTTACTGGGTTCCTCAACTTGTCTTTCAAAAAAACAACTGTTTTTTTTTAGGTTATGCTAATTGGCAAACAAAAACAAATGATCAAGTGCCTAATAAACAATGTTAATATTTTATACTCACTTTTATATAAGAAATAAATTGAAATATTAATGAAATGTTGTGTGCAAAATTGCTTACTCATTCACTATTCTCTGTACATAAAATGACATGTTCTGTACGAAAGAACAAATGAATAATCAAATTTAATAATCAAATTTACTGATGTAAATACATGTACTTTATTTTACGTGAACCTTTCTTAAATCTATACATGTTCTTGTTTGCTTTGTTGTTTTGCAAATGGCACGATAATACTGTATAATAAATTAGTAAACAGTATTATGCACTGTAAAAAAGATTATTGATAAAAGTAAAAGATTATTGCAGTATATTTCAACCTTTATTGTTCTAATCTAAAAAATATTGAATTAATGTAAAATGTAATGTAAATGTAATGTAATTTGTAAATTGTAAAATGTAACTTTTAATTCAATGTGTTACTTGCCATATCTTAAGAATTATTTGTGAAATTTACTAGCAATTAGTAAAAATGAGTTTATGAGTGAAATTGTAAATCCTACAATCCTACAACAATTTTTTTCAGTGTATATTTTTTCATAATATAGTATGATATAATGTTAAAAATAATATAAAAAATATGCTGTACATGTATACTGCAGAAAACAGAAATTTCAGACACGGCTAAACTTGAATTAAACAAAAAATCAATTCATATCCTAATGCTTTAAAACTACTTCTCAGCACATGCTTTCAGGACTAAAACTGTCTCACATGCAGTACTCAAAGTATATATGCTGAAATGACACTGTAAGTGGTTGGCCTCTTTAAGAAGGAACTGCGTAAAAACAGTTCAAATATAATGGCAAAAATTTAGAAGAACATTTTCCATGAGGGCAGAACAAAGCTGTTTCCATAGCTGCAGCTTAAAAGCAAAGCTCTCATCGTCTTGCATGCGAGCATTCAGGGGACACAAGCTTAATGAAAACTGACACTAATGGTACAGCGAGATACCCGTGTTATCGGTTCCTATCAGTAGAAATCCTTGAAAGGGTATTAGAAAAAAATAATAATAAAATACAGCATCA
Organism: Spinibarbus caldwelli; assembly: GCA_039654775.1. Classification (NCBI taxonomy): domain Eukaryota; kingdom Metazoa; phylum Chordata; class Actinopteri; order Cypriniformes; family Cyprinidae; genus Spinibarbus; species Spinibarbus caldwelli. Next base: position 10,219,867 of record CM077257.1, read on the forward strand.
CTGTGCAGCACTCAGCCCAAAGCAATCTCTGCTAAGAAGTAAATAAATGAATTAATTAGCATTTCTTGCATGTTTACTGCTACTTTTGCACAGTGCTATTGCATCCCGTGGCCTACAGGAATACCTCCGAGCAACATTACGCTTTATAAACTCGATTTCTCATGTTTGGCAGCATTGGGACAAAGAAACAAATTTACAAAAGCAAGACAAATAACTCTGTCAACATGTAGTGGCTCCGTTAAGAAGAGCTTAGTTTATTTCTAATGTCAAGAGGAAGTTAAAAGTGATACTAGAAGGAAACAATAAGGAAACCAGGCCAGCAAGTAACAGTACATAAGCACAGGTGTAGGATGACTAAAGGCACAAAAGAAAGGTGTGAAAACAGGTAGAACCAGTGATGCAAATGGAAAGAGATAAAAAAAGACACCCTTTCTTCTTCGTTCCTATTGATTGAAGCATGAAACGGCTTTATGAGTATTCATGGAACTTCATGTGAAGTTCTAGCTATCACAAAACCACTTCTAAACTCATGTCATCTCCAACCTGATCCAGTTGTCTCACATTGCAGCTGCTTCCAGATATTTCTTGACTCATGGAAGAAGGGGGGCTAAGAGAGGAGCGAGCGTGTAGCCAATCAGAAGGCAATACACCAAGTCACGACGGCGTGAAAGAACAAGCGCTCTCTTCTCAGCAGGCTTTTGTACGCAGCTCCTCTCCGCAGCTCAAGGCTAAGTGTTCCATTTGCATGGCAGGCAAAACAAAGGCCACGACAACAGCTCTGAGATGCACATCTCACCGGGGGTATGGGCTTGGAGGCTTGGTTTCTATTAGCATTTTGTTCAAAAACTAAAAATACTGTTTACTGGCAGTCAAATCCACGATATCATGTGCCGATTCCTCAGGCTAAGAGCAAACCATATGTAGGATGGCGATTAGCCTTGAAACAGCTACTGCTATGAACAGAAAAAGTGGGAAGTGGATACTAGAGCCAAATTCATGTTCCAAGAACTTGGAGAGTGAATTATCAACTGTCTGCAAGATTTCATAAATGAAAATGTTGATGTTTGTTTGTGTAGCTTAATGGGTAGAGTACAACACTAGAAACACTAAGGTCATGAATGCAATACTAATCAAATGTATAGCTTGTATAACCAAAAAACAACAACAACTCTCATGTCATTCCAAACCTGTATGCATTGAAGTAAAATGAACATTGGGAACCAAACAACAAATTGGAGCCCATCGACTTCCATTGTATGGATATCTTCTTTTGTATTCCACAGAAGTCGTAGTTTGGAACGACACAAGAGTGAGTAAATGATGACAGAATATTCATTTTTGGGTGAACTAACTTCAATTTGAAGGCTCCCACTGCAGGCAACAAAATTTAATAATACTTCAGTTAAGCAAACTGTGACTGTGTTTTAATGAATAAATTTGTTCAGCTAAACTATTGGCACATGATTAAGGACTCTGTGATTCAATCCTTCAGCTTATAAAAGTCAAGTGTCGTATAAAGCTTTTATAACATTAAAGAAATCTTTACGTAACCCTCCTTAACAAACTCGAGTGTTACCTCTATGTGTGGGCAACATGGATTTCTGTGTCCCAGGCTAGTGTGAGTCAGCCTCAATTTGGCTACATACCGAAACTATAATTCAGAACCATTTATGTCAGTGAAAGTACAACTCATCCTGAGAACAACCTGGACTCTTCTTTTTTTTTTTTGGCACAAAATTCAGACAAAAGCAATGTTTCGACTGGTAGCATCACTTTAAAGTCTCCCGTGTCACGAATGGGGTACATCCATCAGTGAAAAGTGAGCCAGAGACTGTCTCAACTGACCGAGCATAAATCAAGCAGCTGACAACTGGTCCTGATGTTATCATTGTTCATAAGAAGCGAATAGATGATTGTGATGTTCGAACTTTTATTTTTGTCTGTGAGGCCATCTGCTGTTTTAAAGATAAAGTCTTAATTTGTAATTTGCACAATGCTCTCATATTAGTATTAAATCCTGTCAGTATTTACTCGCTTAAAGTCGCTTTCATGTCTATCAAAACCGGTATGACTTTCTTTTCTCTGTGGAACACAAAAGGAGTTCAAGCTGTTCTTCTCCATACAATGAAAGTAAATGGTGACCACAGCTGTCAAACAAGATTTTTAGTGAATAACTTCACTAAAAAATGAACCTGAAAATGAACATTTCCTGAAAATGTACCCACCTTCAGGCCATTCAAGATGTAAATGAGTTTGATTCTACATCAGAACAGATTTGGAGAAATTTAACATTACGTCATTTGCTCTGAACTGCAGTAAATGGGTGCCATCAGAATGAGAGTCCAAACAGCTGATAAAACATCACAATGATTCACAAGTAATCCACACCTCTCCAGTCCATCAATTTAGATCTTGTGAAATAAAAAGTTGCTTGTTTGTGTAAAAAATGTATCATTAAGACATTTATAACTTCAAACCATTGCTTCTGGCTTAATAAGAGTCCTCTAACCATAATACTGCTTTCTCCAGTGAGAAAGCCATCTCATCTGAATCAGGAGAGAAATATGCACAGATCAAGCGAAAACAGTCCAAAACAGTTATGTCAAACAAATATGTCAGTGGATTTTGTTGTGAAAGTACAACAGGGGGTGAACTTTTGTTTGTTGGAGGAATCGTTATAATGGATTATGGACTCGATATAATGGATTATATTTTTGGCCAGACGTGACACGTTAATGTTGAAACACCTTAATGATGGATTTGTTTTTTGTTTTTTGTTTTACAAAAAGAACTTTTTTACTTTACAAGATGTTAACTGATGGACTGGAGTCATTTGGATGACTTCTGGATTACTGTTATTTTTTTTTATGAGCTGTTAAAAAAAAAAAAAAAAAAACTCTTATTCTGAAGGCACCCATTCACTGCAGATGATTGATTGGTGAGCTCATGTAATCTACGTACATCTTGGATGGCCTAAGGGTGAGTAAATTTTCAGCAGAATTTCATTTTTGGCTGATCTGTTCCTTTGAATTTCAGTCTTGAAATATATTCCACAGATAGCATTAGTACTAGTACAGATTAGTACAGATAATACTAGACAGGTCATAGTTCCCATTCACTGTCTTTGTATGAAAGAGAGCTGCTCAAACATTTTGCTAAACTATTACTTTTGTGATCCAAAGAAGAAGAAAAAAAAGGTTTGGAAAGACATGAAGATGACAGATTTTTCTTTTTTTTTTCAACTATCACTATCACAAAAAAACCTGCACTCTTAATAACATAATTGCTCTGCCACAAAAGCAGATGTGTACATGCATGACGGAATACAGCAGCATCAGACAACAAACTAAAAAAAAATTATCTTTATAATAAAGTTGAAACAATCTGAATCATTAAACTGGAAAACAATACAGTATATCACCACCACACTGTTGCAGCACGCATCTCTAGAGTAAAAACCAAAGGACTTGATTATGTCTTCCTGAGGCTTAAACGCGGCTTCCATTGAGTTGATCTCCATGGCAACGCTACTAGAGCCATATTTCTTAATGGATACCATGGGCTCCACTGATTCAGACTGCAGGCAGCACGGTTTCTCACCAAGGGGGAAGCATTCAAAACAGTTTCCCTCTGCAGTTATTAGACGTGTGCATGCAAACACACTATTACCCAAACAAACTGACAGGTTAGGGGTTTAAAAACCTCATAAGAGGCTCTTCTGGTTGTAGAAAATGTATTATTGTGTTGAGTTGAATACAACGCTTGACTGTAAAAATAAAACTGCATCAAAAGGAATGACAAACACCTAGAGCTATTACACAATGGCAGTTGCCACAGAACCCAGCACAAATTCTGGGTGCTATATTTAGAATAATTCCCTTTCACTGCAACAAAATGGATTAAAGGCTGAGAATATGGTGTCAGAAAGTGGTACCTTCCATTTTGTTGACCTATAATGTCAATGTATTCATCAGCAAATACATTGTTTTTATTCATGAATAAATTTCAATGGATAAATGAATGAATAAATACATTATCAAACAGTAAATGATGCAGATAGTTCAGTCAAGTTGAGATGTCACAAAGCAAACCTACATAAAGCTCAATCTGAGCAGGTGACCAGAACAGCCAATTATGTTCTAAAAATAGCGTATATAACACTATTGGCTGCTACTGAGTAATAGTGTCTATGCCTTAATAAACCCCCCATGGATTCATATTGATAACACCAATAGCTTGCTTCTCTGTGCATTTTAATTAGATGAAAAATTGCAGTGTGAAACACAATGGATAACAATGATAAGAAGCACAAAATAAACAGGTATAAACTTCTTCTGTGATAACAAGACCATCTGATACCTTGGTTTTGAAGTCAGAACATGTTTAAACCGGAAATACAGAATTTTACTGCCTTGCATTAATTAATAAATAAATAAAGCGTTCATACCGAGCTCATTAGGCAACTGTAGTTACACTTACATCATATTGCTTAGTTTCCTCAAGAGTGTCAGGTTTGTGAACAATATAACATTTGATAATGCCATCATTAGTTCAACATCTGCTCATTGTCTTCATCTGTTCCCATTTCATTTCTGGCAATAGCATGGAGTTTTAGAAAGTAATGTATGTAAAATAAACCACTTACTTTTTATGGGTTTCGTATCTGCCGGTGGCTCCAAGACTCTGCAAAAAAATAAAAAATAAATAAATAGAGTAGGATTTTAAACATTAATTATATTAGCATTATTTTGTTAACCTTGATTATAAGATTAATTATTAAAACTTGCTCAAAGTTTTAAAACTTTTTGTTTAAAAAACTGTCACTTTTACGCTTTTGCTTAGAAAGTAAATTACATGTTACATAAATATGAACTTTTCTAAACTAATGCTAGATTGTATAAGTATTGAATTACCCATAAGTCAAATAAAGGCAACACGACAAAAATGCATGAAACTAAAGTGGCTGAATTACTATTCTAGAATTCTACAGCAGACACACCGATGCGTAAAACAGATGTGTAAATGTGGCCCCTCGTTGCTTACATAAGGTGAGTTAATGATATTAACACTCTCTACTACCGCAATGCCAAATAGAAATATTCAATTTTCTAATTACACCATAATCAATGCAGACACCAAAGCACTTCTGTTACCAGAAGAAACTTTGTCCTCACGCTTGGGAATGGCAGTCTCACTGTTGTCATAGCAACTTTCGAGAATATGTTTTGAAAATTACCTTTCCTGTAGATGTGCATATCCTTTCATCTGACATCTAACGCTATGTACAAGTGCTGAAAACTGTCCTCATTGATCAGCTACCAATACATGAAACTCATCCGAGGTAAAACGTGTCATAAGTATTATTATGGGTGAAGTATGCAAAAATAGATTTGTACAATGTTTGACCTGTTACAGCGTACAGTACTTTATGTTCTTTACGTGGTATTTGGTATTTTATGCAATTATAAACAAAGCAGAGATGTATTTTCTGAGAAGACAAGGGAGGCAAAAAATGTAGATGAGAAAATAATCAGGAATACAAAAATAAAACAAGCAAGAAAGGATAAAATATGAAAAACAGAACAGAGTACAATGAGAATGGAATGGAACAAGCAAACAACTTACCACACCATTCGGTCACAACTATATCTTAAAATGGCTGATACATGATCTGTGAGTGAGCCGGTTTTAGGTTTGGTTAAAACAGAGGTGCTTTTTCATGTCTGCAACCATCATGACACCTGTGGATTTGATGACTTAAGGTCATTGCACACCGAGTCAGAAATTTTCACGTGCGTTTTTCCCGTTTTTTCGCATTCCTCATCCTTTCCTATCAAAATGCATGCTACGGATGCAAAAACGCAGAAAATCGAACCTGATCCGTTTTTTTTTAATGACGGACGAAAGTTTCGGAGGCAGTGTGTAAACGTGATTGACAACGTGAGGTCGTATTTATTTTTTAACGTGGTTTATTTTACATACATTACTTTCTAAAACTCCATGCAAACCTGACACTCTTGAGGAAACTTGTTATCAAAAAAGGTGAAAAAAGGTGAAGAGGAACTACAATAGTACTAAAAATAGTAGCTGAAAACAGTAGTGCTAAATAAAAGCCAACCTAAATGCATTTGCTGCATTACTATTACGGCATTATTGTATTATTTTTGGAGAAACATACAAATTCTAAACCTTAAAAAAAGTCTTAATCTGACTTTATTTTCAGTAGTTTTCAATAAATAGTATGCAAATAAAAATAAAGGTTTCAAAAGGGGGTTTTCGCAGTGATGCCATAGAAGAACCATTTTTGGTTCCTCAAATAACCTTTCAGTGTTCAGTTCTTAAAAGAACCATTTTTTCTTAGTGTACACGGTATAGAACTTGAAAAAACAATTTTGAAAAAACTTTTGTGTAATGGAAAGGTTCCATGAATTTTAAACCTCCGGGTCGAAGACTGCGTTTGTCACGTTTTTTTCTTGATGACCGTGAAAATAACTAAAAATACTGTCATTTTTGATTGTACAGATAAGAGTAAGACATTGTTTGAAACTGCAAAGGGTCTACTTTTATTTGTGTATAATCATAATAACAACAAAACAATGTGCTTTTGTAAAATAAAGAAAACAAACAGGTTGCACTCTCTGCCGTCTCAGACGGTCTCTATCAACTTTTTTCATAGACAAGTAAAAAGAAACAACCTGAATCTCAGTGAATACTCGCCTCACAGACATGATGAATATATGTATTGAATGCTTGAAATGTCTGTTTTTTATTTTCTAATTAAGTTTTCATGTGGAAAACAAATATTCTCTGATAAAGTAATCCATATGAATCCAACGCGAGGTACAGTTTTTCTCATCTGAGCTCATTATCTGTAATGTGATCACGCCCACATGAAGCATGCGCTATTCATACGGTAATCATCCACGTGAGATGCGCAAACACATAAACGCCCACATCATCTCCGCAAACAAAGCGTGAAGATTCATCAAGTTCATCTAGGATTTTTATTTCTAGAAGAAGACGCATTCAGAGGAATAAGCCAGAATTTACCTCTGAAGAAGAACGCGATGCGATACGTGGCTTGAACCAGCAGAGGAGATGATTTCTGATAAGTAAGGCATTTTTCATTACTTGCATTTCTGTGATTGTGACAACTTGTACACATTATATTAGTTAGACTCCCAAACTATAATTCCTGACTACATATATGAAATGAAACTATCAATGCCAATAAAGAAACTTTTTAGAGTATATTAAGAGTACTAAGAGTATATAATAATTCAAAAAATTGTTTCTTTGTTGAAAGTTTAAGGTAAATGGTGCTGAACACCCAGAACTGGTGTCAAAGTAAAATAAAATAAATACTCTCAGGAGAAGTTGCTTCCTCATTTCAAAAGTCCAGTCACACACCATTCATACACTGGTAATCTCTGTTTTAACTGCATAATTTGTTCAAGGAAACCAACACTTAAAAAGTTAATTCAAAGCTAATTCTCATGAAAGGAGTCCTTAATTAGCTTTAATGTGAAACGGAAACAGGAACGCAAGGCAGTCAGCCTTTAAATAACCAAACAAAAGAAATGAGCAATTAAGAAATATTTATCTGTAGACCTGCAGAGGCTGTGCAAAGCAATATCTGATGTGCCACTGGATGTTGAAAATACTCTTTAAATCAATATCTCCAACAAAATAACAACTCTATGTAAAAAAAAAGAAAATAGGCCTACACTTGCTACACTGTCCAGACAGTTCTTCCGGTTTAAATCAACGAAAGACTCAATAGCCATGGACCTTTTTCTTCTGAAGTAAAGAAAATTTTCACATACTGAAAGAACACATCTTACAGTATGTGATGTGACTCACGTAACCGAGATGTTCAAAACAAGCTGAATCAATTTCCATTGAGGATGACACATTTGCCACAGTGTGTGGTACACGATGTTCTATTCCAAACCCAGCAGCGTCTGTGACTGAAGTCATGCTTCCTAACAAAGCTCATAGCATGAAGAGTCGTGAATATTTCCAAGAGGGACTGAGTCCCCCATGAACGCTGCTTATCTGCTCGTATAGTATCTTGATGAGATCAGCTGGAGATGAATGATAATGATCATAAAGAGTGTAATTGGGTGAAACAAACTGACATCCAATTCCCCAACATTTCCATAAACTACTCTTTCTGGCAGGTTAGATGTTTTACACATACTGAATATCTGATATAAGGTGTATTCACAAAATCATACAAACCTTGGACAATGTATTCACACCAGAGAGAATGAAACTAACCACAAACTCTCAATATTGCAGCTGTAAGTCTCACTGTTTTGGGTCGAAATTAACTTCTTAAACAACACATTCAGTATATCACCACATCGTCACTTTAAAAATAGATATCATTAAAGTTTGGGTTCAAATGAAAATCTTAATGTTTAAATGGAACCTACGCTATGCTGCATGCACATTAGCGGACTGATCCTGGAAAAAAAATAGCATTTTTGTGTAATATGAGCTAAAAAAAAAATAAAACAACAATATTACAAAATAAAACAACATTTACAATATCACTGCTGTTAGATTTTATTGCAAATTTGATTTTATTAAAAAATTCAGTTTTTATCCATTTAATAAATTGAGTATAGATAGAAGCTGGTATCCAGCCCAGAATATAAAATATTTAAAATGAAGTTATATTGTGAGACAAAGCAGGGTTATTATAGTTATCTAAAACAACAGCAACAAAAAAAACATTTTCCTTACTTGAAATAGAATAAATTTGAGCTGAAATAAAATATTTAAAAAAAACCTTCTAATTTTCATTTATTTTAATTTGATGTACTAAAATAACGATGGATGCACGATATTGGATTTTTGCAGATATCCGATATGCCGATATTTTTTTCAACTCATTTTGGCCGATAGCCGATGCCAAATCCCGATATATTTCCTTTTGTTTGGAAACAACACCAAGTCTCTCCTGTGCGGAAATGATAAACAAATTATTTTTCATTTTGGTTAGTTTTTAACAAAAATGTATTTGTTAGAATTAAATAAACAATAATGAAGTTCTTTTATAATGACAGTACACTGAAAGCTTTGAAAATAATTATAAATCAACTATATATCAATCGCTTTTTAGAAAAATGCAGTGGTAACCTTAAAATATTATTTCAAGATTCAACATTTGTAGATGGTCTAAGGCAAAAGAGTTGTAAAAATTCTGAAAATCTTTTAGAGCTCATAATTTGTTTAAAAAACAAACATATTACACATTAATGAATAAATCTGTATATAGAAAATTATTTAATTTACAAGTGTCATGTTTGTGATTTTTTATTCACGTAAGCTATAGATTCTGACCTTTAAATCAAAACGTACTCATGATTTTATGACATTGATACTGCTTTATTTATTTAGAAACAAAAGTTTCTTAGTGATATTTGTTTATTTTACTTTCATTTTGTTACAAGTAGGCCAACACCGCCACCCTATGTAAATACAACGCCTTACCAGACGGGCATTAGGACCCGGGGTAGGCTGCCGCAGCTGCTACTGCACGCGCTAGTGACTGTTGACTCTATCATACACCGAAAGCATCATCTTGTACGTGCATTCTCAAATTAAATGCAGCTATCCAAAATAGTGAATCTAATCATCATTCAGGCAAAAGTTTGCTTCAAGAATGACCACACTGCTGATGCGATCTAATTTTAATCCTCTTATCGGCAAGATATATTGGCATAATTTTTCATATCAGAATCAGAATCAGAATCAGAATTAGCTTTATTGCCAGGTATGTTTACACATAAGAGGAATTTGTTTTGGTGACAGAAGCTCCACAGTGCGACAGAATGACAGTGACAAGACAAGACACAGATAATAAAGATAATAATATACAAATATACAAAATAGACAATGTGCAAAATAGCACAAACACAATATACAAAATAGACAATTTAGTATGTACAGGTATGTTAGGTGCAAATTTGAAATTTAATAAGTATGTGTGTTAAATAAATAAATGTATGATAGTGTTATTAAATAAATATCGGCCCAATGTCGATATTTACATTTTAAGCCATTATCCAATTTCAATATTGGTCCAATAATATCGTGCATCCCTAAAAATAACTAAATAAAAAAATAAACTTAAAATATAAATAATATAAAATAATAAAAATTATATAGACATATTAAAAAAATAAATAAATAAATAATTAAAATGACAAAAACACCCAAAGCTACCAAACATTAAACTAAAATTAAACAGAGATCTGAAACTATAAAAACAAAATCTAATCCACAATATTAATAAAAATTATAATAGTATCTCCCTGGTACTACAATAACACTGACAAAAGTCAAATTATGAAATATAAAGTCGCGAATACGAGAACTACAATAAATAAACTCACAGTTGCAAATGAGACGTAAAATTGCAAATGGGAAATCTTAAGTCATAATTATGACAAATAAAGTGTAAAGTGCAAGACACAAATTTTGAAACAAATTTGCAATTACAAGAAATGAAGTCAATTGACTTGCCATATTGAGACTTCAGTCATACTCAGCAAGGCGATGTTTTTGACTTGAACAACCAGATCAAACAAAACCAGCAGAAATGAGAGAACAATCTTGAACCGTGTGAAAATGTGAACACAGCAAAATGTCTGAGAGCAGCAAATGCCAGCCGACCAGCACTTTGAGCTTAGCTGCTTTGAGATTTCTAATCGAGAGAATTGCTATTGACAGCTTGTTGATTTTGGTGAAATGTCACACTCAGGAAGCTCTATCGGGAACGCGACACAGGGCTGCTCTTGTCTGCGCCTGTTATTTTAATGTCAGTGGACCTTCTGGGCTAATACAACAGTTCAGGGGCGACAGCTGTCAATCTGTGGGAGTAAAAGGAGCCTGGAAGGAGTGTAATTGCTTTAAAACACGAACAGAGACCAAGACAATGCACTGATACGGTCTTTCTGTCTGTGATGCAGAGCAGACACCGAAGGAACACTGCTCTACTAAAAGTTTGTTCAATGACTCGTCCTATGACTCTGACAGGTCTGAAGATTGAACATAACCTTATAACAAACAGTACAAACAGAGTTCATTCATTCATATAATGCATTAAAGTGAGGCGTCAAGCTATAAAGCAGGTGTCTGAAAGCTAATACTAAAACTGACACCTCCATACAGCAGAAACACGGGTCGCAGCTGTGTATACGGTGGACAGATAAATGCTGGGAGCAAACACTCTCACATCAGAACCTAACACACTGGCAGACAGGAAACGGAAGCATTCACCATCCCAAAATATCTGCTTGGATGGACAGACATCTGGTCTTGTGAGCTTACAAGTGAAGACTTACAGATAGATGGCTTTTACCATTTCCCTTCATAAACATGTCAAATAAAAACTGCAGCAATTCTCCTTTTTACAATACTGAACAATCTTGCTTCTGTCATGTCAGCATGTACTAAATCTCTCTTCACTGCTTGATTTTCACATGAGCATCAAGAACCAACCAGTGATGCAACCAGTGATGGGGAAGCTAATCTGTGGCTACAAGTTACTTAAGCTACAGTAAAGCTACTGTTTTGATATAGTTTACTAGATTATAAGAAGCTAATACTGAATATATATATACAGGTGCTGGTCATATAATTAGAATATTATCAAAAAGTTGATTTATTTCACTAATTCCATTCAAAAAGGGAAACTTGTATATTATATTCATTCATTACACACAGACTGATATATTTCAAATATTTATTTCTTTTAATTTTGATGATTATAACTGACAACTAAGGAAAATCCCAAATTCAGTATCTCAGAAAATTAGAATATTACTTAAGACCAATACAAAGAAACGATTTTTAAAAATCTTGGCCAACTGAAAAGTATGAACATGAAAAGTATGAGCATGTACAGCACTCAATACTTAGTTGGGGCTCCTTTTGCCTGAAATACTGCAGCAATGTGGCGTGGCATGAAGTCGATCAGTCTGTGGCACTGCTCAGGTGTTATGAGAGCCCAGGTTGCTCTGATAGTGGCCTTCAGCTCTTCTGCATTGTTGGGTCTGGCATATCGCATCGTCCTCTTCACAATACCCCATAGATTTTCTATGGCGTTAAGGTCAGGCAAGTTTGCTGGCCAATTAAGAACAGGGATACCATGGTCCTTAAACCAGATACTAGTTGCTTTGGCACTGTGTGCAGGTGCCAAGTCCTGTTGGAAAATGAAATCTGCATCTCCATAAAGTTGGTCAGCAGCAGGAAGCATGAAGTGCTCTAAAACTTCCTGGTATACGGCTGCGTTGACCTTGGACCTCAGAAAACACAGTGGACCAACACCAGCAGATGACATGGCACCCCAAACCATCACTGACTGTGGAAACTTTACACTGGACCTCAAGCAACATGGATTGTGTGCCTCTCCTCTCTTCCTCCAGACTCTGGGACCCTGATTTCCAAAGGAAATGCAAAATTTACTTTCATCAGAGAACATAACTTTGGACCACTTAGCAGCAGTCCAGTCCTTTTTGTCTTTAGCCCAGGCAAGACGCTTCTGACGCTGTCTGTTGTTCAAGAGTGGCTTGACACAAGGAATGCGACAGCTGAAACCCATGTCTTGCATACGTCTGTGCGTAGTGGTTCTTGAAACACTGACTCCAGCTGCAGTCCACTCTTTGTGAATCTCCCCCACATTTTTGAATGGGTTTTGTTTCACAATCCTCTCCAGGGTGCGGTTATCCCTATTGCTTGTACAATTTTTTCTACCACATCTTTTCCTTCCCTTCGCCTCTCTATTAATGTGCTTGGACACAGAGCTCTGTGAACAGCCAGCCTCTTTTGCAATGACCTTTTGTGTCTTGCCCTCCTTGTGCAACGTGTCAATGGTCGTCTTTCGGACAACTGTCAAGTGAGCAGTCTTCCCCATGATTGTGTAGCCTACAGAACTAGACTGAGAGATCATTTAAAGGCCTTTGCAGGTGTTTTGAGTTAATTAGCTGATTAGAGTATGGCACCAGGTGTCTTCAATATTGAACCTTTTCATAATATTCTAATTTTCTGAGATACTGAATTTGGGATTTTCCTTAGTTGTCAGTTATAATCATCAAAATTAAAAGAAATAAACATTTGAAATATATCGGTCTGTGTGTAATGAATGAATATAATATACAAGTTTCACTTTTTGAATGGAATTAGTGAAATAAATCAACTTTTTGATGATATGACCAGCACCTGTATATATATATATATATATATATATATATATACACACACATATATATACATATATATATATGTATATACATAAATACATATATATATATATATATATATATATATATATATATATATATATATATATATATAATGTATTTTAATGTATTTATATTTGCTTAATTATTATTTTATTTTAATATATTTTAAAACAACCAACCAAGAGAACCTCAGCCTTATGAGGATTGTAAGAAGCTAATACTGTATATATATATATATATAAATTTATATATATATATTAACATTTCTTATATAACATTTATTTTAATATTATTGTTGTTAATAACATAATAATATTTAAATTGTTGTTATTAATAATAGACAGACAGACAGACAGACAGACAGACAGATAGATAGATAGATAGATAGATAGATAGATAGATAGATGGATAGATAGATAGATAGATACTGAGCCAGTCAAAGCTATCTGTCCCCAAACTAATAATAAATCAGCCAAGAGGAAATGCAATGCTGTAAGGCAGAATCTTTTGTGTTCTAGCATTCCTCATTTGCAAGTCTATTTGGATAAAAACATCCGCTACATGAATAAATTTAAATGTTTTTCATGACACATTTAAAAAAAAACTTAAAACAGATCAAGGAACCTGCACGGTGTTTGGAAGCACGCTAATTGGACAAATTAGTTAGCGTGAGCGCAGCTATAATTGCAGCCCATGAGGAAGCCGGAGGTGTATGACCTCAAATTACTGTAATCAATAATTCACTTTGACTATATACGGCTCAGTCAAGATGCATAGCGGATGGCAGAGCATTTAAATGCTAATTGCTTAGCAGTCAAAGGATCATTATGGATGCCTGGTTTATCTAATCTGCCCTCTGAACTCCGCAAAGAGTCTTCTGCTTCTTGACCCTGCTCATACCAGCTTAAACGATCATACTCGGCTGAAACCGAAGTCTGTTTTCAGATCTGGATGTAATGAATGAAGTGAATAGCTTGAACTGAACTCAAATAACCTCTTTCTGTAGATTAGGCTAGGCAAGCTCGGAGCTGACAGCCAAGACAGTCAAGGGCTTCTAGAACTTCTCACTTCACTGTGCTAATTTGAACAAGGCCTTTATTTTTCTATTTGTCAGTAGAGTAAACTGTAGCATGGTTGTTAAACCTCTCCCAGGCCCAATTAGGGGAGCAATGCTAGCATTCATAGCCCAGATCTCGCTTCTGGTCTGGGAGGAAGAGGGGGCTGTGGTGATGCCCCTGGCAGCCCGGTCCTGGCAGCTCCCAGCACTTGTGGCAGCAATATTAAGTGACTGCTGAAATTCATGGCCTGCGCAACCATTTTATATGTCTAGGTGACAACCGGCTTTCATATGGTGCAGGCGTTCAGCAACACATTAGCAAATTGTGCCATTTCATTATTCATTAGGGTGCTGTCGTGAGGGAACGCACCGGCCTGGTGTGAAAAACATGAGCGTTCCCTTTACGACAATTACTGGGAGTTCTTGGGTTATCAGATTGAACATTCAATAATTGAAGCATATTTTGCAACAAACTGTGCAAGTGTGAAATTGCTCTTAAAGGGATGATATATGGCAGAAAACGATCTTAATCGTTAACATATTAATTAACTTAATGTACTTTATACTCCATATGCAAATGGTTGACACGTCCTGCAGTGTTACATTCTAAATTCAATCTAAAACTATCCGACACAATTTTATAATGATCATACATGCAACTTTTGGAGCTTATATTAATTGAGAGACTACAGGGAATGTTTGTACATTTAATTCATGTGACATTGCACAATGAAATAGTGATGAATGCAAAAAAGTTAATTTTAACATATTAAAAAGGTTCACTAACACATTATGTATCAAGCACCCAAATGCAAGCATTAAATGTGCAAAGATTTTGTATTATTTTACATCAACTTCCCTTTAATGTACCTCAAATATTCTAAAAATAAAAGTATTTTTTACCATGGTAGTGTAGGGTCCAAAACTCTAATATCACACTGAAAATCTGTGATTTTTGTCATGTAAATCTACAAATAACAGTTTTATTTTAATATCCAAACTGGCAAAATGTAGGGAAAAAAGTAAATATTTAAGATTCTACACTATTTCTCAAAAGACTAATTATAGGACCAGATGTTCTTGCTTCCACTGAAACTTTGGGTGATTCTCAAATCATGGTGTATTACATTATCATCAGTTCCCCTTTCAGTCGGTCACTCCGAGTCACGTCGGATGACCGACGAAATTGGGATCTCGCCAGAGAGACCAATCGACTTTGAGTGTAACTAAACGAGTCAATGGACATTGGCATGCAATTATTGCATCCAGCTGCCGCTGATCACAGCGTGAGCATAAGAGGCAGCTGGTGCACTGCATTAACTCATCCGGTAGTGGTTGAAGCTACTGCTCTCCCTTTCCTAGAGAGTGTTCTGCTAGACGAGTGCGGGCGATATGGCGCAGCAGCGGTGTCCGGGAGAGAAAGAACGTCTTCCTGCTGACAGCCACACTAGCTGTGTGCGATGGCTAGCTCCCCTGCGTGCGAGTCCCTCTGCCTCTGCCGCGATCCGGCATGCGCGCCGCTGGATCTGGTGGAATTTGAGGATTACGGTGAGGGCTTCCCCAAGTGGAGCTCCTCACCCCTCAAGCACTCCGCAGCCGGTGGAGCTGCTGAAGGAGCGCGCTGGGCCCTCTGCTGAACGGGGTGCACCACATGTTTCCTTCGGTGCCCCCTCTGACGACCAGACTGCATCGGAGGGCGTGCCCTCTCTCTCCGGGGATGACGACCCAGCTGCGTTGCCCCCTTCGGGTGTGGTAGCGTTGTCCGAGCCAGACCCAGAGATGACGGCTATGATTTCCCGGGCCGCCGAGAATGTCGGGCTCGTGTGGAATCCTCCACCGAGTTCCGATCCTTCGAAGCTATACGAGTGGTTTCTCGGTGGGGGTCACGCTGGTTCTCATCGCCCCCTCCGGTGCCATTCTTTCCGGAAGTGCATGAGGAGCTTACAAGATCGTGGAAGGCACCTTTCACTGCCCGAAACAAATCTTGTGGCTCCTCCGACCTCACCACCCTCGATGGTGGGGCCGCTTTGGGGTATACGGGCATCACCTCGGTGGAGCGGTCTGTGGCCATGCAACTGTGTCCAACAGCCGCTACCACACTGCGGGGTGCCCGTGTCTCCCCTCACGGGCCTGTAAGTATTCGTCAGGTCTAACTGGCAGTGCTTATAGAGCCTGTGGGGAGGCGGCTTCTGCCCTCCACGCCATGGCGTTACTGCAGGTCCACCAGGCCAAAGCCCTGAAAGACCTGCACGAGGGTGGTCACGACCTGGCGGTTCTACATGAGCTGCATGCTGCGATGGACCTCGCGCTTCGAGCGACGAAGGTGACTGCACAGTCTCTGGGTCGTGCGATGTCCACGCTAGTGGTCCAGGAGCGCCATCTCTGGCTGTGTCTCGCTGACATGAAGGAGCAGGAGAAGGTACAGTTCCTGAATGCTCCCGTGTCGCAGACCGGCCTTTTCGGAGACACTGTCGAGAGCTTTGCCCAGCAGTTCTCGGCAGCCCAGAAGCAGACTGAGGCGATCAAACACATCATGCGTCGGAGGAAACCTGCTGCTTCCACTCCGGCCACAGCCTTTCAGCCTGCTCGTCGCCGTGGGCGCCCCCCAGCGTCGTGGAGCCAGTCACAGGCAGGACACCCAACCCGTCCAGGCCCCCACCAAACCTGGCGGCAAGCGCAAGTGTAAGAGGCCCTGGGACGGGCGACCCAGAGACAGAGGAGGGCCGGGTGGAGAATCTTTTGTTTCATTTTGTTCTGGCGCTGGCCCAGCAGCCAGTGGTACCCAAAACATCAATAAAGAGCGGTCTCCTCAATCTCTGGGTCTCAAGAGGAGGAGAGTGGTGATCCGTGCATCACGGGATTGCTTCCCTCCTCCTCTCTCGCCAACAGGCAGCGGGTGGTTGCCCAAGAGCAACCACCTGCTGTGGAACCAGGTAATGGCAGTATCACTCGAGTCCCCGCTTCAAGTCGTCACACGCTGGGCTGTCACAAGCCTCAAGCCGGGTTCCTGTGTCTCCTCCCACACGATGAGGAATCAGGTGAGTGTTACACTACACACCCAGACCCCGCCCCCCGCCGTCACAGGCCAGGCCGTCACAGGCCCCGGGGCCGGTCCCTGTGTTCCACCTCCCTGCCTCGCCGTGGGTACGTCGGTGGCCCCGTTGGTCCCGCTGGTACGGTCTCTCAGAGCCTGGCTAGCGCTCCCCATTCCGTCTCGGTGGCTCCTGCAGACCATCAGACTCGGCTACGCGATTCAGTTCGCCCGGCGTCCCCCCAAGTTCAGGGGCATCCGGTTCACTTCAGTCAAGGCCGTCGATGCCCCTGTCTTGCACGCAGATATTGCAGTCCTGCTGGCGAAGGACGCGATAGAGCCGGTCCCTCCAGCCGATATGAGGTCGGGGTTTTACAGCCCTTACTTCATTGTGCCCAAGAAAAGCAGTGGGTTACCACCGATCTTGGATCTGCAAGTTTTGAACCGTGCACTTCACAAGATGCCGTTCAAGATGTTGACGCAGAAACGCATTTTTGGGTGCGTCCGTCCCCTAGATTGGTTTCCAGCGATCGACCAGAAGGACGCGTACTTTCATGTCTCGATTCTCCCGTGACACAGGCCTTTCCTGCGATTCTCGTTCGAGGGTAGGGCATATCAGTACAAGGTCCTGCCCTTCGGGCTGTCCCTTTCGCCTCGCGTCTTCACCAAAGTCGCAGAGGCAGCCCTTGTTCCCCTGAGAGAACAGGGCGTACGCATCCTCAACTACCTCGACGACTGGCTCATACTCGCACAGTCTCGAGAGCAGTTGTGCGCAAACAGGGACCTGGTTCTCAGGCACCTCAGCCAGTTGGGCCTTCGGGTCAATTGGGAAAAGAGCAAACTCGTGCCAACGCAGAGGATCTCTTTTCTCGGCATGGAGTTGGATTCGGTCAACCAGACAGCACGCCTCACCCAGGAACATGCTCAGTCGGTGCTGAACTGCCTCAAGACTTTATCAGGCAGGACAGCAGTCCCACTGAAACTCTTTCAGAGGGTCCTGGGGCATATGGCTGCAGCTGTGACCATAGTTCCGCTCAGTCTGATCCATATGAGACCGCTTCAGCACTGGCTCCATGGCCGAATCCCGAGGTGGGTGTGGAAACGCGGTACTCAACGGGTTCAGATTACACCGGCCTGCCGCAAAACCTTCAGCCCGTGGTCAGATCCTTTGTTCCTTCGGGCAGGAGTGCCCCTGGAGCAGGTATCCAGGCATGCTGTGGTATTCACGGATGCCTCGGCCACCGGCTGGGGTGCCACGTACAACGGGCACGCAGTGTCAGGGGTTTGGACGGGTCCCCGACTGCGTTGGCATATCAATTGCCTCGAGTTGCTGGCAGTACGCCTTGCCCTGAGCCGCTTCAGAGGGCGCCTTCTGAGCAGGGACGTTCTGGTCCTTACGGACAACACTGCGACTGTTGTGTATATCAAACGGCAAGGCGGTTTACGCTCCCGTCGCATGTCACAACTCGCCCGCCACCTCCTCCTCTGGAGTCAGAAGCATCTGAGGTCCCTTCGTGCCATCCACATCCCAGGAGTGTTCAATCAGGCGGCTGACGAGCTGTCCCAAGCGGCACTTCCTGGGGAGTGGAGACTCCATCCCCAGGTGGTTCAGCTGATTTGGAGTCGGTTCGGAGTTGCTCAGGTAGACCTGTTTGCATCTCCAGAAACCGCCCACTGCCAGTGGTTCTACTCCCTATCCGAGGCAACGCTCGGCACGGATGCACTGGCACACAGCTGGCCCCAGGGCCTGTGCAAATATGTTTTTCCCCCAGTGAGCCTGCTAACACAGACACTGTGCAAGATCAGGGAGGACGAGGAGCAGGTCCTGCTAGTGGCTCCATATTGGCCCAACAGGACCTGGTCCCCGGAACGCTTTCCTTTTTGCAACAAGGGTTGGAGCGTAGGCTGTTCTCCTCCACCCTTAAGGTGTACGTTGCTGCTATTTCTGCCCACCACGACCCCATAGAGGGGAGGTCGGTGGGGAAGCACGATCTGGTTGTCAGGTTTCTTAGGGGGGCCAGGAGGTTAAATCCTCCTAGGCCTCCCTCCCTACACTCTTGGGATTTGGCACTGGTGCTAACAGCCCTACAAACTGCCCCCTTTGAGCCGTTGCGGTCAGTCGAGTTGAAGTTTCTCTCTGTGAAAACCCTACTCCTGACTGCGTTGGCCTCGATCAAGAGGGTGGGGGACCTGCAGGCATTTTCAGTCGACGAATCGTGCCTTGAGTTTGGGCCGGCTGACTCCAGTGCAACACTGAGGCCTCGGCCCGGCTATGTGCCCAAGGTTCTTACCACTCCCTTCAGGGGAGACTGCAAGCGCTGCCCCTGGAGGAGGCAGACCCAGCCCTTGCTTTGCTCTGTCCTGTACGTGCACTGCGACAGTACGTGGATAGAACTCAGAGCTTTAGAACTTCAGAACAGCTCTTTGTCTGTTTCGGAGGACAGCAGAAGGGGAAAGCTGTCTCCAAGCAGAGGATGGCCCACTGGATAGTGATGCCATCACCTTGGCCTACGAAGCACAAGGTGTGCCCTGCCTGCTCAGGTTGCGTGCTCACTCCACTAGGGGTGTCGCATCGTCCTGGGCGCTGGCTCGTGGTGCCTCGCTAGCAGACATCTGTAGGGCTGCGGGTTGGGCGACTCCCAACACGTTCGCTAGGTTTTATAGCCTACGTGTCAAACCAGTTTCCTCCTGCGTTCTCACCTCAGACGGGTAGTGGCACTGAGAGGGCCGGCTCAGAGTCGGCTTGCGGTGTCCTTACGCCTAATTCTCCAGAGAGTTCCTTAACCAGGCAAACCCTGTCGAGTCCTCCAGCACTCCGGCGTCCGGCCGTGGCGGAGCATCCGGCGCCAGGCCCTTCAGCCAATGAATTCTTGAAATCTGGTGCGAGGCTAGTGCCCATATGAGAGACCCTGCTTGGATCCCATATGTGTATTCCACGGTATGCTTATTAGAGCCGTGTTTCCCCTGGCAGACCACGTTCTGCCATCTCTAATGATGCAGCCTAAGCCATCTCAGAGACTTCCATGTGCAATAGGGCCCTACGGGGTTACTTCACATGTCTGAATGTCACTTAACCCCCTCTGGGAGGAGGTGACTCCACAGTCTGCCTCTTCCAAGTGGAAGAGCACGCTTCACAGTGTTATCCTAGTCCTACTGTTTGGGTTGCTCAAGGAACAACAGTAGTTGACCTTCTCTGTGTAGAGCCCGGTCCTATCGTCTAACTTATAGGAAGGATCAGGAGGTCTACACAGGGCACTGGAAGGGGCAGCTCCTGTGGCACTTTGGTAGGGATCCCAATTTCGTCGGTCATCCGACGTGACTCGGAGTGACCGACTGAAAGGGGAACGTCTCGGTTACGTATGTAACCCTCGTTCCCTGAAGGAGGGAACGGAGACGTCACATCCCGTCACCACAGTCGGCTCCTCAGTGAAAGCATGAATTAATGCAGTGCACCAGCTGCCTCTTATGCTCACACTGTGATCAGCGGCAGCTGGATGCAATAATCGCATGCCAATGTCCATTGGCTCATTTAGTTACACTCAAAGTGGATTGGTCTCTCTGGCGAGATCCCAATTTCATCGGTCATCCGACGTGACGTCTCCGTTCCCTCATTCAGGGAACGAGGGTTACATACGTAACCGATACGATACTCCATACAAACTTGTGGATTTCTGTCAGCTTGAATGCAATTCTGAATGCATAAATTTATGCTGATAATATAAATTGTATAAATTATGTTTAGTAATAAACTAGAAAAGGACGCATAATAGAAGCATTTTCAGTCACAATATTGAACCCCACTGTACCTTTGATCTATACTTTATGGTAACTGATGGATTACATTAATAATTCATGGAAAACATTGAAATTTTGTGCATCAAATTCACAGCTTCTTATTCTCCTCTCATAACTAAGTAAGATTGCCCTGGCATTTTCTTTTCCCTCTTAATGTGCTGCTAAATTGATTCCACCCACACAAACAAGACATTCATAAACATCTGAAATCAGAGATTCAAACTAGGTTGCTGCACATTGTTATCCAAACTATTACAACGTCTGTGTGCAACACGGCTTTGAAATTGTTCTGGAACTTCTTCTACCGGCGCTCATCACCTTGGGCTAGACAGCAGCTCCGGCATGGCAGAGAGAGGGCAAGCTTGCCCCCTTATGGTCTCTTAATGAAGTAAACTTTCCTATGAGGCCGCACTTAAACCTGTAGAAAGCAAGTCTGTCGAACTAGACCACCGCACCCCGTCCAAATGAAAAGAAAATAGCCCTCCCCCGTTAGACAGCAGGCAAGTTCTCTTTTTGGCGTCGCTTGACTAAGTGGACTCTGTAATGAGTCTGGCCGCCTGATTAGTGATAGACACGAAGGAATCCGGCAGGCACTGCCAGAGACCGCCACAACGAGGAGGAGGGGAGGGGAGACAGGACAGAACATCTGAGAGAAGTCTGGAGGTAAACATCCCAGAAAAGTCCTAGCAGGAATGCAGAACTTATGCTGGATTGGAGCGCAGGAACTAGGGGCACTAGAAGGAGGGGTTAGAAAGAGAGTTAGCCTAAAACACATTAACCTTGAAGACGATGAAATTGTAAAGAAAAAATTCTGCAGAAGATTCTCTATACAATCCATAAATGATAACTGTTAGATGTTTCTTAGAACAGGCTTTGCTATTGTCAGTCAGCACTGATTGGAATCTATCACATAACTATGTGTATATGGTTGTGGAGATGCTATTCTAGCATGAATAAAGGCTCAAGTGATTGTTCTGTAACAATTATAGAAGGTCCATTTTTTTCAAATACGTTCTTTTGTCTAAAAAATTTGCGTAAAATACCCAGTGATGCCTAAAGCAGTAATAGATGAGATGAAACAATTCCTGGGAGCCAATTTTTGGAAAATATTGGTTTTTAAAGCTTCTGGATCTTCAATCACATCACATTGTACGCTTGGAGCACCATGAGCTAAAAGACTCGACCCTCAGACCAGCACTAACCAAGCACCATGGTAACACGTTTAACCAAGGGCAATAAATTGCTGCATCGGTCTGTAGCATCCAACATACCTTTTGTCAGATTCTCTGCAACATGCAGTGAGGTTCAAAGTCTGAGAGCACATTGGACATCTTGGAGTCAAAATATTGTTTAAACATTTTTTTTTTTTTTTTAAGATTTCGAAGAATTTAAAGCAAAGAAAAGCTGATGGCAAAATTAATAAGAAATATTTAAGATTCTAAATTATTACTAGTTCAGTAATGAAAGCAAATTGGTGACATTGACATTGAGTTTTAAAGAGCTTTATAAATAATTACAAATCTTGTGGAGTTCATGCAGTTCAACTGCATGAAATTTTAAAGTGAAACATACAAAATAAAATGAGTATTGTGGCAAGAGGTTATGTGAATTGGTTTCACTATGCTGGATATCTAATATTCTCATTAACTGATTTGTATAGTTGTTCTTCTTATGGTTTCAATACAGATCACTACTTATGCGTCAATTCAGACTTTCCTACGTCAGAATATCAAGTCTTGCACAATAACACAGGCATCGGAACAAACCCTCTAGCCTTCTGAATTTCATGGCCATCAGTGCTAGAGAGTGACTGACACAACCTGGCAACATAATTACACAAAGAGTGCTGCAGACAGCCTTCCAGACTCCGCTTTCAGGTACATTTCGATTTTAAAGGCTTTACTATTCACCATAACAAAGGAGCTCTCCACTGACATTTTCCATGCAGTCATGCCTGAGCTGGGAGCAGGGGAAAATTCTGGAATATCTGTGTAACTGTGTTTTCTCCTGCCATGGGGCTATAAAGTTTGACAACTCATCCAGAAGCATTCTGGGAATGAAAAAACGGAACTTGGGTTGTGGACTGGACACATGCTTTTTTTCTTATTTTTTTATGTCCACATCACTTCTCAGAAATCCTTCTCTTTGGAAATGGCCCAAGGATTCAAACGCACCGCTTTATCATGCCTCACTTTCATTCGACAAGGTGTAAAAAAGCACCTGGGTGACATGAAATTCTGCCTGTGGTATAAAAACAGAACAAACACAAACTCTAGTCTCTCATATTTTTGGTCACTGAACAATAACAGTGGAACAATTGTTAGGAAATTATAGGAGAGTTAGGAATGTATGAATAATAAAGATTGCTTGCTAGACTAGTAGGAAATCATCTCCAGCTGGACTGTAAATTCCCAGTCAATCTTTATAACGTATGCAGATTATCAGTGGGCCTTGAGCCCTATTTTGTTAGCCTGTCTGGAGGGAATGAAACAAATTGTTTTGTTATATATTTAAAAATCTCTTGCCATACAATTTCTGTCTTTTAAAATCAGAAAAGGACCATTAAAGTACCGTAAACATAAGTTTGGAAGCATATGATTGATGGGTGTGTTTACATGTGTACGTTCAAGCAAACCTCTGTGCATGTTTTACATTCAGCTCTGAAGGATTTGCATTCATGCATCAATAAAGTTTTTATGTAATGTTCACTCTCTAACTGACAGGAAAAATGTGGGGATAAACATTTTGATTAGCGTTAATTAGTATCATAGACCGTCGCAAATGGCCAATGCTTGTCACCGCATTAATGAGTAATTTTAGAATCATTTCAAAACAGATTTGCTTCTATAAATATGCAAAAAAAGATCTGGTGCTGGAATTTGACATTTTAAATGTTTTTTCTCGCTGCAGTTGTCATGAGTGATGAAATGCGATAGTGGCAATGTTCTCTCCCGCACACAGCTCACAGACACGCGCTGTATCAATCCCAGTTAAATTTAAAAAAATAAAATAAATCCACTGACATATGATTCACTCTTGGTTTATTGAAACAAAAACTTATGTCAGGGTGGATTACAACCTCAAACTTTTCGTATTTTACTTTTTTATGTTTTGGACTGTTTTCACTTGTGAGCTTGATTTGTGCATATTTCTCTCCTGATTCAGACGAAATTACCTTTTCACTGGAGAAAGCAATATTATGGATAGAGGACTTGTATTTTAGCCGGTAAAAATGTTTTGAAGTTGAAAACGTCTTGATGGGTCGCAATAATCCATCATTTTTTGCTTTAAAAGACGTTACTTGATGGACTGGAGTTGTGTTGATTATTTGTGCATTATTGTAATTATTGTTTTATCAGCTGTTTGGATTTTCATGACGGCACCCATTCACTGCAGAGGATCCATTGGTGAGCAAGTGATGTAATGCTAAATTTCTCCAAACTTGTTTCGATGAAGAAACAAACTCATCTACATCTTGAATGACCTGAGGGTAAGTACATTTTCAGCAAACTTTCATTTTTTGGGTGAACTATTCCTTTAATGTGTGCCCTGACAAAATCTTAACCATGGTGTTTACCAAGCTCAAACCTATAAAGGCCATTTGTAAAAACAATCTTGAAACAAATTACACAGATTGGAGTGCACACAGATGATATCAGTGGTAGGCCTATATTATTTTGCCAGCACTTGTTTAATGACATCTCCTGAGATCTAAATGAACTCGTTAAGGAAGAGACACAAGCCAAACTAACCACGCTAGAAAATAATCACAATCAATTTTATTTTCAAGAACAGACCAATTACTGGGCGTCTGTTTTCCACTGAACAACTCACAAACAAGCATTAAAAATCTCCGCATGTTATGCAATTTAAAGATTCTATAAGTTACCAGAGTATCAACACAATTGTGCCTTGCATGCTACACTTTTAAAAAAGTTACGTAATCTGACTTTGAAACACACAAAGAATCCAACTTCATTCATTCATTGCTATGGAAACGATGGTGACTGTAGCAGAATGAAACCTGAACTGATGGGTGCAGCGTCTGTGTTTGTGTCATGTGTCCAACTGAACCATATCAAGTTTCTTCATCGTCCCTGATGACAGATTCCTGCGGTGCTCTGGCTAGTGCAGCTAGACATTATTTTCACATTATGAGCTCGCATCTACTCATACCATCTGCTTTGATGCCTTCACAGCATTTCCACACACCATATTGCTATCTGACATGCAAACGACATTATTAAAACAATAGTGTATTATGAACTGCATGATTTCCTTCCTGAGATAAGCACACTAATTTCTGGATGATTTGTGTTTATATTGGATAGAACAGTATTGGGACATAATAACTACAAGTAGCGTAAGTTTTTTTAGTAGAGCGACTATAGCAGAGTAACATTTCCAGTAACAAGCTATTTTTGCAAAAAAGTAGGGATGTTTTGCGTAAAAATGCAGCGTCACTGGTTTTAATATTCCATTACAAATAGCACACTTGAATTATTGTGACCTTTTTACCCCATGCGCATGCTCAAGAGCGCCCCCTATAGCATTTAAAGTAACGTTAAGTCAGATTCATTATAGTGAATCAGTTCATTCAAATGATTTGTGTATATGAAATATATATGAAAAAATATATATATAAATATAAACATAGTTTTAATGGTTTTAATGATTTTAAAATAATTAAAAAAATAAAATTACAATTATTTTAAAATAAAAATAATACATAAGTAATATAATAATAAAAAGATAAAAAACAAATTAAAATTTTCAAAATATGTTCAAAACATGATTCACCTTTCCATGTGACATATTTTACATCTTTGTAATGCAAAATATTGAATAAAATCCTTGATTGTTGCTTTCACCTTGATTATATGAATTATGATGCTTCTAGTTTTATTAGATACATTTATCTATTTGGTGTTAACTTGAAGGTTTTCACATTTTAATAAGCCACACATCCCCAGAGGGATCCTATTTCTGATAGGCGCCTCATGATCAAAATGATTTTTTCCCTTTTATAGATGAGTAGGTTATCAGTAAACAACTCTAACTTGTGTTGAAGCATGTCCTCCACTTCACTTCTAAAAAACATTAATGAGATTTAAACAAGGTAAAGTTTGATACAATCCACCCATAATCCATAATCCATAACCATCCATTCTGAGAAGCTAGAAATGCACAGATCTCATTGATATTCATGGCCATGATCATCTGAGGCCGGCACATAAGAGCCTACATCACAAATGCTTCTTTATCTATCCCTTCTTAACATATACATAACAGCTTTCTCAGAACTGCACAGAAGCAGCTTCTTTACTATAGTAAATGTATGCAGATGGAATTCACGTTCTGCAAAAGTCCCTAATGTAAGGTTACAAGGCAGTGCGTCCTCAAAGCACTGACTCACTGGTGTAGGATGACAGATGAGTGTTCGCTGAACAGAAAGCCATGATCAAACTCCAGGATGAATTCTGGGCAAGTGTACCTCTTTTTTGAACAGTTACACAACTGAACGTCTATGAAGAACCTCAAGGCAAAGCTGTGAAACTGTCAAAACACTGTATGCGCTACATCAATATCCGCCTACAAAGGTGCATGTGCTAAGAGGTGTCCTTAAACACAAGAATATGTGCAAGTAAATAAACAAGACATTGCAAGAAACAAGCAACGAAGGGCACATTTATAACCAGGACCAGTATGGAATTTCCTATTGTATCTAAAGCTGAGCTCTATTGGATACCGATATGAAACATCTCTACCACTCACATTAATGTTCCTGAGTTTCTTCTTGCCCCTCTCTATTCGGCTGAGGAGTCTGTGATATTCTCTAGGCGTTTGCTGGAGAAGGCGGTCATCGATGGATATGGTCTTCCTAAGAGGCACTCTATCCCTCCAAGGCTCTGGGACACAACTCTCCAAATCCACACTCCGAGGGAAGCACTTCACTTCCGACAGTGACGACGTCTCCCCTCGGTCATGGTCATGCAGCACTGACCCTGAAAGAGAGAAACAGACACCTCAGCTGATAACTGACACCCAGAGAGGAAGAAAACACCAGAGAATGAGGATAGGACCAAAACCTCGCCTCACAAGAACACACATTTTGAAGTGTTTGTAGTTTTAAAATAAAGTATTCACACACTTACAAAAATATATTTAGGCCTAAATTTAGGATGTATGTATTTGAATTGCATATAAACTAACCATCTATTTGGTTTTAACACAAATAAACTAATAAGTTTAATGTGAAATACATACATATGGAAGCCTGTTTCCACCATGTGATTAAAAAAAGGGTAATTGTGATTTTTATCTCACAATTCAGACATTTTCTTGCAATTCTGTCTTTTCTTTTGCGATTCTAAAATATAAACTCAGAATTGTGAGACAAAGCTTAGAATTGTGAGATGTCAATTCTGAAATGTGAGCTAAAAAGTTGCAATTACCTTTTTTATGTTTTTATTGCGTGGCAGAAACTGCCTTCCTTACATACATAAATGAATCAGATAACGAAGTTTAAATGTCTGTAATAGTACTAACCCACTGAATGTGTTTTGAATGTTGATCATCAAATCCCATTTTTTTCAATCTCATACATTTTAACTATTTTAATATCACTTATTCCACAATGCAAAATAAATTTTACCTGTTTCTTGCCGGTTTCATTTATGCATAACTAACAAATATGCATGACTTTAAGCTTAGTTTATGTTAAAACTGTGTAATCCAAATGGATGAAAATTTAATATGCCATTCAAATACATAAATCAACATTTTTGAGTATAGAAAACAGCAGGACTGAGGAAGAATTTTTCTATAAATGAGAAATCACTTAAATAAGGGAAAAAAAAAAAAAAATTGAATAGAACGTTTTAAATAGCCCATCCTCTCACTTCCTCTCAATTCTCATTTAAACTGCTCTGATTAAACATCTTCCCACTGCTTCTCTGGTGAGTCATGTCTGTAACAATTTCACCATGATGAACATGGTGTAAAAAAAATAACTGACCGACTATTGTACCACATAAAAGTCAGTTGAATGGCTGACTTTCACCTCAAGTAACATTAAAAGTAAAGTATCTTGAAGATCTAATAGAGCACTTCTTGTAAATTGGAGGTTTATAATATAAACACACACATGCACCGTATGTTTCTAGGTTTGTAAGCAAGGTGTTTGGTTTCCCTGTACCATCAGCTGGTGAGCAGCAGTTCTTGCTCTTTATCAGTTGAGCAACACATAGCATGGTTTCGTCTCCTCCACTTACAATTAAAACTGCATGAAGACCTTTTATTGTCTTCCCCTCTGAGACTGTTGTGAAGCGAACATCCTCTGAAGTAGACGTCAAATAAACATTTATGAATTCACTTTTATAGCTACAATCCACTATGTTTTGCATCTGTAATGAATTTTAAAGGTGTCCTGACAAAATCTTACACATTTTGATAACCAAGCTCAAATATATGATGTAAATTTGTGAAAACAATCAACAAATCACATAAATGCGGTAAATAGAGGTAGTAACCATGGTACATTATTTCAGCAGCACTCCCTAAGGAAAGCAACAAACACTGTACCACAGTACAGTAATGG
Source organism: Spinibarbus caldwelli (assembly GCA_039654775.1). Classification (NCBI taxonomy): domain Eukaryota; kingdom Metazoa; phylum Chordata; class Actinopteri; order Cypriniformes; family Cyprinidae; genus Spinibarbus; species Spinibarbus caldwelli. Next base: position 10,248,609 of record CM077257.1, read on the forward strand.
TATCAGAGAGTAATACTTTGATTTATGGGTGTTTTTTTTCAATGACACACACTTTTATGTCCCAGGGGTTGATTTTTATAGTTCTTACTGTTATATAAATGTAAACATTTTGTCATGTCATCATCATTTATTTTTTTCCTACTTTACAAAAGACAATTATGTATGTATTATTATTGTTAATTATTATTATTATTATTATTATTGTTATTATTATTATTATTATTTATAACAATAATTTTGACTTTTAAAAATCCATACCGCCAGCCAATATAATTTTGTGAAACTGCAAGTAAATATTATTAACTTGTGTTTTGGATATATAAAATGCAAGCAAGACATACAGTATAAGTCTATTTTATGCCATAAAGTTTAAAATGTAATTTTCACCACAGAATGCCATTAAACACAATACATATTGCAATTTGAGATTAGGAAACAAATGACAGTGTGTAGAAACATTTCTTTTTCAGTTCATTTTCTGAAAGTCCACAGGGCCAGAAGAGCCCATATTTGAAGAAACATCCATATACCATGGTATTAAATAATTATATTCATGTACCACTGTATTTACTCCACTCCAAGATCCTGCAAGCAATACCATGGTATTCAAGAAAAGCATGGTAGTACAATGGTATTTTAATTTTGAACTGCCGAGAACAACCACAACAGAAAATAATCACAGTCAATATTCTTTCAAAAATAGCCCAATTACTAGACTTCCATGTTCCATTGAAAAATCCACAAAAATAATCCAATGAAAACCTCAGCATATTATGCCATTCAACGACTCTAATTGGTTACCCGGGTTTCAATCCAAGCACTACAGCCTTACATTATGTAATCTCACTTGTCAAACACATAAACTAACTTTGTTAGTGCATTGCTATAGAAACGATGGTGACTGTAGCAGAATTAAACCTGAACTGATGGGTGCAGCGTCTGTGTTTGTGTCATGTGTCCAACTGAACCATATCAAGTTTCTTCACTGGTCCCTAACGACAGATTCCTGCGGTGCTCTGGCTAGTGCAGCTAGACATTATTTTCACATTATGAGCTCGCATCTACTCATACCATCTGCTTTGATGCCTTCACAGCATTTCCACACACCATATTGCTATCTGACATGCAAACGACATTATTAAAACAATACATTTATATTGCCAACCTGATCCTGTTTGTTGCATTTAGATATTCACACCTCTGTTAGTAGTTGAATCTGTATATTTTTGCTCAATATTTAGCTGTTTAGGATGTACTGATGAGCCATTAACACAGTAAAGAGGTTTGAGATTTAATCCCAGCGGTCTGATGTCAACAAAGACTCAGAACCAAGTAGCTCTGTGTTATGTGAAGCTGTTATATCACATCACCTGCTGTGACACAATTTGTAAACTCTCCTACAGCTTGAGTGAGCGCACTTACAAATCGAATGAGTCTGCAAAGCATTTTTTTTTTTTTTTTTACAAAACGACCCCACTTTAAAGTCAAATAAGCGATCAAAACACAAATTATGGGATTGATCCAATTTGTCCAATTACCCATTTTGTCTGGAAACCACCCATGGACGGACACAAGGATGACGGCTTGTTGATGAAGCGCTGCGGCTGTCTTTCAAGCGCGGTCGAGAGTAAAGCATTTGATAAGTGTAATTTAACACCGAGTTCAACTAAATTAAAGACGTGAGAAGAATCTTAAGACCTTTAAACAAACCACAGCTGGTGCTAATGATCCCAGTTTCCATGACAACCGTTTGGGTTCCATCTTCGTCATCCTCAAAAGCAAAGGGTAAGAGGTGCTGGCTCTAGGGTCACTGGTCTGTTCATTCATCGGGAAGGCCATACTTATTGCCAAAAGACACAAAGCATGTCATCGAGGGCCATTAGAGGAGGACAACATATCTTTATTAATCATTCTAGGCAAGTTTAGCAACATATTTAATGATAATATGTAGGCTAGTAGGGAGATACGACCAAGAATCATGATTTACTGGGACTTTACATGCGACTGTACAGAATTAAGTACACTGTAAATAATTAATAAATAACTAAATAATAGTTACTTGCCATTTTTTTTGCAATTATTTGTGAAATTTACATTTACATTTTACATTTATTCATTTTGCAGACACTTTTATCCAAAGCGACTTAAAATTGGGGAATACATCAACTGTACTAGTGCTAGTAATTTCTTAGTAAAAATTGTAAACCTAGTAAAATTTTTGTATAGTATGCATGTTAATTTAAAAATAAATAAATAAAAATGAAATTATTTTTATTTTATTTTTTATTATTATTATTAATTATTAGGTATTAATAATAATAATTTTTAAAATAATAATTTTAAATTTTATTTACATTTATTATTATTAATGTATTATTCTTGTTTCAATTAAGTAAGAATTTACAGCTTAAAATGAAAAAGGTGCAAAAATTAATATATGTTAAAAAGTTTATTATTTCTTCTTTTTTAACAATGCAGTAACAATGCATCAACAGCCTAACACAATATCATTTGCTCAACCAATGGCATGAGTTTGACGGCTGGATTATCTTTATGACTGACCAATGACTGATGGCCAGTGTGTGATCATTATTTTTACAATTCTGTATGGTGATATACAGTAAGTTCCTCAGAAATTACACACTGCAGCTTTAACATCTGTGGTCTAAGATACATGAAACATGTTTAATGTATTTTCAATTAGCAAATGTACCCATACATCATGAGCAAAAAATGGCGATATTCATCATTGGCACCTGTGCAAATTATTTGACATTAAACACAAAGTGGCTGCAATTCCTTTTATTGCTGAAACACGGCTGTGTGGTTAATCACCAGCTACAGTTTGAATGACAAATGACATTTTAATGGGAAAAGAACAAAGGCTTTGATACAAAATGGCCCAGCTTCTACTGCCCTACATCATGTCCTATTCAGAAATGCCAGAATTTACATTTAATAGAGCTGTAGGTTGAAAAACACACATAACTCTATTCTTTGCTTCTCAATCATCCCTTCAAGAGAACCAACAGCGGTTCTGTTCATTTCTGTTCCCAAGCTCAAATACAATAGTGACCTCTACTGGATGACTGGGGCAGCGGATGAATGAAAAATTTCAAAAGGCTATATTTATTTAATCAAAAATACAGTAAAAACAGTAATATTATGAAATATTATTATAATTTAAAGTAACAAAAGTTCTATTTTATTATATTTTAAAATGCAATTTATTCCTGTGACGGCAAAGCTGAACTTTCAGCAGCCATTACTCCAGACTTCACATGATCCTTCAAAAATTATTTTAATATTATTCTATTTGGTGCTCAAGAACGAAACATTTCTTAATAATTATCAATGTTGAAAAAAAGCTGTGCTGCTTAATATTTTTGTGGATACTGTGACAGTAGTTTTTTCAGGATACTTTGAGGAATAGAAAGATCAAAAAACATTTATAAAAAGTTAAAATAGAAGCATTCATTTCTTTAATTAAAAAACTGAATTAAATGAATTTTCTGTTAATTAAAAAAAGTGTTTTTTTTTTAAGTTTACACCAATGTAAATTTTATATGCAATTGAATAAAAAAACAAAAAAACTATTTAACATAAATGAAACGTACCAGACATGTACATTCTCTTAACATAATCAAAGATTGTTCATACTAAAACTGTAATAACAACAAAAAAGAACAAAAAATGACTTTATGAATGAACAAATGAGTGAATGACTTAACTGCTTTCACCCAGACAACCCTTTTAGCTATAATTTCCAGCTTGTGCCATTTAGCGATTCCCTGTACATAGGGGTTATCTAACACTGATTGTATCATTTAGTACATTAAGGCTGAATCTCATGTCCCCAGATAAAAACAGAGAACCCAGTAGCTGAAAACAATCCTCCCGCAGCATTCATTCTATTACACACGATGGTGTCATTAAAGGAAGATAACACCCAGCACCCATTGGAGCTCTTTGGATAAAATATTGATTTTGATGCCACTGCTGACATCAAACTTCTGTGGAAACAATCCCAGAATCCCTAGAGGGGCATCACATCAACACCACTTTCCTTTTCATGTCTTTCACTTTTAGCCCAAAGGCGAATTTAGGTATGGAAAACAGAGCAAAGCAGAGAAAGGTGTGGAAAACATCATGCTTACAATGGCATGGCTAGGCTGATGTTTTGCAAATCTTTGAATCTGATAAAGCTTGTGCTAAAAAATAAAAAAAACCTTCATTAAATGATGTTTTCTGTGCTAAGTACACTGCATCAAACTGACATTTGATCACATATATGTTTTTTCAGAATGGAGTACTAGTGTACTGTCAACTGTATTTTATGCAGTATATACTGTATACCCTCTTAATGTATTAAAAATTGTATGTGAAAGGGCACACTACTATTCAAAAGTTTGAGGTTGTTAAAATTTTTCAATGTTTTCAAAAGAAGTCTCTTATGCTCACCCAGGCTGCATTTGTTTGATCAAAAATACAGTAAAAACAGTAATATTGTGAAATGCTATTACAACATTAAATAAATGTTTTATATTTTAATATATTTTAAAATACAATTTATTCCTGTGATGGCAAAGCTGAATTTTCAGCCATTACTTCATTACTTCAGAAATCATTCTAATATGCTGATTTGGTGCTCAAGAATCATTTATTATTATCAATGCTGGAAAAAGTTGTGCTGCTTAAGATTTTTTTTGGAATCCATGATACTTTTTTGATGTTTTGTGTAAACAAAAACGACATTTTTTAAAAAAATAAAAAAAATTTGTAACATTATAAATGTTTTTACTGTGACCTTTGATCAATTTATGTCATCCTTGTTGAATAAAAGTATTAATTTCTTAAAAGGGTTAAAAAAAAACTTTTGAATGGTCGTGTATACAGTATGCAATGCTAAATATATTAAAAAGTTACACATTAACAGTATTATTAATTATTTTCATAGTGCTATGTTACAAGTTAGTAAATCCGCTTACCACGTCTACATTAAAAACACTAATTTTTGACAAAAAAAGATACAATATCTTAAGTTCATCGTGGATATGATCATTTATTTTGCATTTTAATACATTTACTGTAAATATATATTTTACATTTTGTTACACTCCAAACCTAAAAAATACTTAAAATAAATTTTAGTAAATGTTGATTATGTGCACGTTTTGGTAAATGTAGATTATCTGCGTATTCTATACATACATAAAATTTGCACATTATGTATACTGTATATACATACTATTTACTGTAGCAATTGTAAGAGTAGTATGCTATTATGGCATTCTGATCGCAGCCTCGTACACTCTTAGTTCACCAGAAAATTCTGTCATTATTCACCCTCAATTCATTCTGAACCCAAAGACTGTATCCTTTCTAAGGAGAAAAGTGTGAACATTCAGCCTAAAATCTTTGTTTTCTTTATTCTTTGTTTTCTAAAATCTTTATTTCCTTGGAAGAAATAAAGTGGGGTTTGGAGTGACATGAGGGTGAGTAACTGATGACAGAATTTACATTTACGATGAACAACTCTTTAACAATCTTCCAAGTGCCCAGTAACACCATCCACTGTTTACATACCAGTCATACGCTCTCCAGAGATAGGCAGAGCTGTTTGTGGCATTAACAAAAGTCATTTCCTGCCATTCCGTACAACCCCTAAACATAGTGATAATGCTCTTTTGAAGGGTAGGTGGGGTTGGAGGGTGACTAAATAAATATCACTGTCTCTTCTTCATCTCTCGGTACCAGAAAATGTTGTTTTCCTTAACAAGTCAGTGTAAAATGAATTGCTCATTATGCCATCCAAAGGTTCACCACTACTTTTGCGATAGCGCTAATGAACATCACCTGCAGGGCAGTGCCACAAATAAACCTGCAATTAGGAGTCATTTTCATATACAACAAGAGCACTAAGTGCCACCTCTGACGATTGACAGCATAAAAGCATGAACTCCAGCACTGGATGAAGTAAAACACTAATATGAAACATATACAGTGATATGTTCTGAAAGATATTCTCGTTATTTAAAAATTTGCTTTAACCCTCATGTTATGTTGCATTTTAACCCAGAGAGGATTTTCTTTTTGCTAGCTAATGTTATCACATTGGACTAAAGCTTACTGACTTTACTCACACAGGGTATAACAACTTTCCAAACCTTTTTTTTTTTTTAGTCATTTTTGTAGATTTTGGGCATTTTGTACTGTAGCATATGGTTTTAGGAGTTATTCATGGTAAAATAAGACAGGCAAAACTGCTATAAATTTCTATATTATTTCCAAATATTGGATTCAATCTTTTTATCAACTTGTTTTATTTTAATTAGCACAGGTTTTGTATTTCTCTTTTGACTCTGATTACTCAAAGCTCTTATTGATCAGAGCTTACATGTGCCTCAGTGAACATTGCCAAAAATGTTCAAAAATTATTACCAAAAATAATGCTTTTCTACTAAGATGCATAAACTCAGATCAATGAGGCCTACGATCAATCAGAAATACAAAACCTGAACAAACTGAAAGAAAAGTTGACAAAAAGATTAGGGCTGGACCACAATATTCGATTATTCGAATATTCGTTCGGTGGGTTGGCATTCGATTTTTATTTATTTATTTACAGTACTTACAGTAAATTCGGACCAGCCCTAAAAAAGATTGAATCCAAGGTTTGGTAATAATACTGGACAATAAAAGGTTTACAAGAAATTTTTAAAAGGCCGGCCATTTTTGACCAGGAACACCAAATTAGGCAAAGAATTTTCAGCACAACACAGGGTTAATTGCTGAGTCTCATCTATTTTGTTTTAATTTTGATGTGCTTTGTAGTGGATATTGTAACATTTATGCTAATTATATAAAATGAGTTAACATGATACGTCTAAAGATATGCGATAATAAATTACCATTTCATATACCTACAGTATTTCACCGCATCAGCCGTTTACATTTGGTAATTGCAACAAACACAGTGAGAGTATCATTCCCGGCAGAAGCAATTAGCCAGATTAGTCGAGTCATTAAATTTGCAGAGAACCTTCGCCCTCGAATTTCACAAATATGTATGTCAAGCTGTGCAAATTGCTTGATGAAATTGGATGTAACAGGCAATCGAGCAAATAAAAACAAACAGCAATGCTTGGCAAAACATAGCGAGACAAGAAATCAATCCATTCAAGAACCACGAGACCTCCAAATTTGGTTCCTCAAACTCAAATGTAGTAGTTCAGACATTGAAATACTACACATATGTATTTGCTTGAAAAAAGTTTCAAACCACAGCACTGGCACAATCATGCATATCGAGAGCCAAACGAGTTTTGGAGAAGAGTTGGTATCGGAGACTATGATGAATGGATGCAGTTTGTGATTGGCATACCTGATGCATCCCAGTGCAGTCCTCCGGGGCTGGCTGCCAGGCGCCGGCGTTTCCTCACACTCACGCCACCTTGACAGGAGTCTCTGGTGGGCTTGGGCAGAGGAGTTGAGGTGGTCCGCAGGGGCGATGAGGACTGAGGGGAGGCTGAAACTGGTAGGAGCGGGGAGGGTGGCAATTGATGGGTTTTCATCTCCTGGCACTGGCTCAGATGGATAGACTCGTTCTCCAGGGGCCTGTGGAACAAAAGAGATTTAATTTCTGCTGTCACTCCACTATAATTAGCTGTCATAGTGTGATGTTTTCATGATCACAATTGCGCTCCCCCGTACCGCACAGCGTGTCATACCAGCAGTGATAAACACACGTTTTTTCCATACCAATCAACATTAAGAAAATTACAGCTTTCAGCTGTATGTCAGAAAAAGAAGGGAATTAAATGTGTGGGAAATGTGTGAGAACAAAATGTGAGAATATTTTAAATCATTATATTATAGATGTCAAGCTGTATAGACAATATTATGTGAGAATTTAATGCTTAGTTTGAGTGCATTGTGTCCTACACTGTAAAAACAAAAAATCCCTGTCATTTTTACAGAAAATAATTGGCAGCTGTGGTTGCCAGAATAATTCTGTTAAAATAGCATAAAAATTCAAAAATACTAACAGAACAACCTGTAAATATTACAATTAAAAAAAAAAAAAAAACATTTTATACCTTTAATAGGCCTATATACTGACAACCACTATAATAACACATATAATACCACATTTTTTATAGTTTTTATACTGCAAGTTATAAGATGATTGTTTTTTTTACCTCCAAAAAACCGAACATTTAATAGCATTTTACTGTAAAATCTATTTCAGTTTTCCCTGTATATCATAAGAGAATATATAAAATACAATAACCAATTGGCATATTTTTAGCGTTTTTAAAATCTTTTACATTAGTCATTAGTAATTTTTTTTTACAGTGTATACTTCAAGAAATTTGGAAGATCAAATATTTTTCAATGCAGTAATACATTTAGTTAGAAGACTTAACAAAATTCTAAATAGATATACAAATAAACAAACACCAATTTGACTTAAAAACATCCCTTTTTTACAGTACCTGGATTCAGGAAGGGTATAGCTTTGGCTTTTCCATGATCCTCTCTTGCAGGATCTTGATTTTTTTCTTCTAAACAAAAATTTAACAATCCGTTCCATTGCAAACATGATGCCCTCATAGACTTCTTCTCTTCATGTAAAACAACTTATTAAAGATTTTCCATGTGATTCCGTATGAGCAATGAGCAGCATATTATACATGAACGCACCTGCAAGATCTAACGCCACAGTTTTTGCCCAGGACTTCCTGTAGCTTAAGCCTTTTCATAGTCAAATCAACAACGTAATCGCTCTGGGATAAAAAGAAGGCCCCTATTTTAAAAAAACAAAACAAAACAGCAGCCCCACTGAGCGTTCAGTGCCCGGCATAAATATTAAATTGCACCTTCAGCTAAAGTGCGCCAGCAGCGCACACAAAAGCCATATCAGTCTGTCAAGAGTCAAGTGTAGCGTATATCTGATGGTAGAGCTGGCTATGTTGCTTTTGTGAGGCTTGATTAACTGTAGCAAGTATGGAGAGGTTTCCAGTGAATGCTTTGTTTCCACTGAGAGATGTAATAACACCATCGCAGTATGTAACCCCGCTTTTTGTTTTTAATAAATGGCTCTGCAGCAGCTTATGAATGTAGCCTGATTACATAAAGTTTGCTAGCGGTGTTTCTTTTTCTACCCCAGGCAGGATTAAAACAGTATTAACTGGTCTTAGTCATTGTATGCAGTGCGTTCTTGTTCTTACTTTGTAGCATATGGTTTTAGGTGTTTTGATGATTCAGTTTTTTGTTGAGAGTGCCGCATAAAAGGTAGCTGAGAAGTCATGATTGGTTTTCACTGGCTATTGAAACCCCAAGAGCAACACTGATTCTACATGTGGGAGGTTGGCTGGCACTATCAGAGTAATTCTCTCTTTTCCGCACTGCTCCTAATTTCAATATGCATTCAAAGGTGTCGATGAAAAAAAAAATCAAGCATGTTTAATAGGATTCTCAAAAGTAATGAGAGGTTGTTAAATATGGAGTGAAATGTTTAGCGAGAATTACGAGTAATTTGAATGTCAGTCACAATCTTTACAAAATGACTACATAATCACGTTTTAAAGATTATTTTTTAATAAATTAGTCTTCAGCTACTGTTGATTCAGAATGTTCAGGCAGGACACAAAACGTCTCATTACGTATGTAACCCTCGTTCCCTGAAGGAGGGAACGGAGACGTACGTTGGAACTGACCGACGAATTGGGGATCACTTTGGGAGACCAATCTACTTCGAGTGTAAGAAAACGAGCCAATGCACATTGGCATGCGATAATTGCAACAGCTGCTCTGCGCAGCAACGTGAGTATTTAATGAGCAGCAGGTGCGTCGCATATTTGCTTTTCCACTGAGGAGCCGAACTAGTGACACGGCCGTACAGTGGAGGTACAACGACTGTGGCGACAGGACGTACGTCTCCGTTCCCTCCTTCAGGGAATGAGGGTTACATACGTAACCGAGACATTCCCTTTCAGTCGGTCATGTTCGACGTACGTCAGAACTAACCGACGAATTGGGGATATCTACCAACACCCCACTGTCGCTGGCCCTTCCAGCGCTCTGTTTGAGTCTCCTGGACCGCCCCTAACTTGTTGGAGCGGGAGTCAGGGCTCTAAGCAGAGAAGGTCAGTCACTGCTGTTCCGCAAGACCCACTCAGTGTGACTATTGGATAACGCTGGGAAAGCGTGCCCTAGAAGGAAAGGGGACGCTGCGGAGGCCACATCCTGCCTGTAGGAAGGTAAATGTGGCGGTTATGGACCGGGCCAAGAGGGTAGTACAACCTATGGAAGTCTCTGGGGTGGTTCCAGCCTAGTTCTAGGGAGGAAAGAACACCAGCAGAGACGACAGAGCGGGCTCTGTCGAGGGAAAGACACAGGCTAGCTGGACTGGGTAGCTTTCCGTGGAAGAATACGCATATGGAATCGCTGCTGGGACCGCACATATGGACACCCAGCCTAACACAAGTTCCACAGCTGTTTTTGCACAAGTTGTGGGGGGGGGGGCGTGTTAGGTGTCGCCCAGCCCGCAGCTCTACAAATATCTATCAGCGAGGCACCTTGAGCCACCGCCCAGGAGGAAGCAACACCTCTAGGTGAGTTTGCTCGCAACCCGAACGGGCAAGGCACATCTTAGGATTGGTACGCCAATACAACAGCATCCACTATCCACAGTGGGCTAACCTCTGCTTGGAGACAGCCTTTCCCTTCTGCTGGCCTCCATAACAGACAAAGAGCTGGTCTGAGGTCCTGAAGCTTTGAGTTCTGTCCACGTACAGCCGCAGAGCGGACGGGACAGAGAAAATCTAGGGCTGGGTCTGCCTCCTCCGAGGGCAACGCTTGCAGGCTCGCTACCTGGTCCCTGAAGGGAGTGGTAGGAACCTTGGGCACATATCCAGGCCGAGGTCTCAGGACAACGTGAGAGTTGGCCGGCCCAAATTCTAGGCACGATTCGTCGATGTTACGACCCTTTTAAGATGGTCTAGGGGAAAAAGGAGTAACATTGAGATTGTGGTAAATCTGTAAATTGATGGAGGCGGCAAGAGACAATGCAGGACAACAAACTGCCAACGAAAGTGATTTTAATATACAAAGTGAAAAGAATCCATAGCTATAAAGTATATTTACAAAAATATAAATAAAGAGACAACCAATATGTACAAGTTTACAATTCAGAAAAAAAAACAACAACAAAAGAAAATGAACAAAACCTATGCAAATCAACCCAAGAGAAAGGGGACGCCAGTGACGCCAAAAGAAAGAAAGAAACAAAAACAATTCTACCTTGTTTAAACCTCTAACCTAACTAAAAGAAGAGAAAGAAAAGAAATCTTCAGTGCCAAGCGCCGTATACTTCCCTACTCTCAACTAACAAAACAAAACATACAGGGGGTGGCGTTCACCTCTTACCTGGGGTGTCTATACACAGTTACCTAAATGTTGCACAATGGAAGTCGCACGACATCTTTCCTATCCACCTTCCTCTTAAGTAAAGAGAAAACGTTCAAAGAGCGCAAGCTCATCCAAGCTCAAAGAGCAACGCCATCCGATTAACAAAGTAACAAAATAACCAAACAAAAAATGGCAAATCAAAAAGTGGTAAGGATCAAAAAAAAATGTCAGAACAAAACACAAAGGATTTTTGGCATAACCGAATAATAAATAAAGCAAGTCAAAAACGAGTAAAATGACAACAAAAAAAAGGGAGCAAAAGAGGTCTCCATTCACGTCTTTCAGCGTCCTTTTATCTGCCGGCAGAAACTTTACTGACAGCTGATAGGTCTGCGTCACGTCGATTAATGATGATTGACAGTTGCATGAGCCAATCAGCAGTCAAGGGAGATGGCCTAAAAAGATCGACAGGGAAAGAAGAGAGAGCAAGCGAGAGAGAGAAAGAAAGAAAAAACACAGGCACGCCCACAAGGACATTTATGGACGTAACAGTCGACCAAAAATGCCTGCAGGTCCCCTACCCTCTTGATGGAAGCCAATGTAGTCAGGAGAACTGTCTTTAATGACAGAATTTTCAACTCAGCTGACTGCAAGGGTTCAAAGGGAGGTCTCTGGAGTGCTGTGAGCACCAGAGACAGGTCCCAAGAGGGTACTGAGGTAGGACGAGGAGGGTTCAACCTCCTCGCCCCTCTAAGGAACCTGACGACCAGGTCGTGCTTACCAAGAGACTTACCATCAACTGCGTCGTGATGTGCAGCAATTGCGGCAACATACACCTTCAGGGTGGAGGGAGACAGCCTACGCTCCAACCCCTCTTGCAGGAAGGAAAGCACGACTCTGACCGGACATCTTCGGGGGTTGATGTACGCAACGGTCGCAGTATTGTCCGTACGGATCAGCATGTGCTTGCCATGTAGCAGTCCTTTGAGGCGGCCCAGCGCAAGACGTACCGCTAGCAACTCGAGGCAGTTGATGCGCCAATGCAGTTGAGGTCCCGTCCACAGACCTGACACTGCATGCCCGTTGTACGTGACCCCCCAGCCCGTGGCAGAGGCATCCATGATAACCACAGCATGCCTGGACACTTGTTCTAGGGGGACTCCTGCCCGTAGAAACGAAGGGTCTGACCACGGGCTGAAGGTTTGGCGACAGTATGGAGTGATGGACACCCGGTGTGTGCTGCTCTGCCACGCCCATCTCGGGACTCGGCCATGAAGCCAGTGCTGATGCGGCCTCATATGAAGCAACCCGAGCGGCGTTACAGGTCTCATTCAGGTTATACGCTTGCTGCCTGGTTTGGCGGGGGCGTGGACGGGCTGGGCATTCCCCTTGCGGCCGGCCACCTGCCGCCTAGGTGGAGGCTTCTGCTTAGGCTGAGCAGGGGCGGAGGCGGCCACAGGGGGCCGCCCTCGGCAACGAGCAGATGGAGGCGCTGCAGCCGATGACTGGGTAGAGGCAGCATCTGGTCGTCGGGGCAGGATGTACTTAATCGCCTCCTTCTGCTTCTGTGCCGCTGAAAACTGCTGGGCGAAATTTTCAACAGTGTCGCCGAAGAGGCCGGCCTGACAGACAGGGGCGTTGAGGAACCAAACTTTGTCGGGCTCACGCATATCTGCCAGGTTCAGCCACAGGTGGCAATCCTGGACCACTAAGGTGGACATCGCCTGACCCAGGGAGCATGCAGTGACTTTCGTCACCCGTAGGGCGAGGTTCATCGCTGTACGCAGTTCCTGCATAACCCCTGGGTTGGAACTACCCTCGTGCAGTTCCTTGAGCACTTTGGCCTGGTAGACCTGCAGAAGCGCCATGGCATGCAGGGCGGAAGCGGCTTCTTCACAAGCTGTGTATGCCTTGCCCGCCAGAGAGGACGAGAACTTACATTCTCGGAAGGGGAGACCCGGATTACCCTGCCAAGAGGTAGCGGTCCTGGGACATAGTTGCATCGCCACAGACCGCTCCACCGGGGGGGAGCTCCACGTACACCTTAACCGCCCCGCCATCAAGGGTAGTGAGGGAGGAAGGAGGACTAGACCGGCTTCGGGCAGAAAAAGGTGCTGTCCACGATTTAGTCACCTCTTCATGCACCTCTGGAAAGAAGTGTACTCCAGCCGCGAGGGCTCAGGACACGGTGGAGGGTTCCACTCGAACCCGACGCTCGCGGCGGCCCAGGAAAGCATAGCAGCCATCTCTGGGTCGGACTCGGGCAGCGCTGCCACACCCGAAGAGGGCAGCGCAGCCGAATCTTCATCATTCCCCCACCCTCCGATGCAGCAATCGACATCTGGTCCTCCGGGCGAACCCCAAAAGTGACGACTGGTACCGCACGAGGCGGATCAGCACGCCCTCCTGGAAGCTCCACTGGTTGCAGTGTCATGGAGGAGTGAGGAGCCCGAGGAGGTTGACTCGGCGGGGTATTCCTCACTGTAACCTAGGTTATTAACCGAAGTAGGCTTCCTCTGAGCTGGCCCAGAAGAAGGACTAGATCGGGGAACATGTACCATCCATGAGTGCCACCTCAGCGTATGTGAGGCCCAAAAACATGAGGCAGTAATCATGACCATCACCGGGGGCCAGGTAGCGACCGCATCCAGTAGCACACGGTCTGAATGACATCTTGAAAAACGCAGGGTCAAACCGTGTGTGCTCATTTAGGAATTTGCTCTCTACTGGTGCTGAAACGCACAGGTAAATGGCCGCGGCTACACAACAGTACAATAGTGCAAGCCTGTTGTGAGCTCTCACACTCACGTTGAAGACGCAACTCTCAGCTGTATAAACAGCGATCTCATTGAAGGCACCCTCTCCACGAGCTGTGAGAACAGCTGTTTTTGCTCTCTCGTGAGATCGCAACCAACACTGTCAGCACCGTCACACCTGCACCAGACACGCAGAGGCTCCTTCCCAAACGAGCAGCTCGTCTTCCACCACTTCCAAAGAAAGAGAAAATACACAAGCAGGAACAGCACATGTGTTCGGCTCCGAAGCGAAAAGCAAATATGCGACGCACCTGCTGCTCATTAAATACTCGCGCTGCAGCGCAGAGCAGCTGTTTCAATTATCGCATGGCAATGTGCATTGGCTCGTTTTCTTACACTCGAAGTAGATTGGTCTCCAAAAGTGATCCCCAATTCGTCGGTCAGTTCCGACGTACATCGAATGTGACCGACTGAAAGGGAACTGACTTTAATGTGTAAAAGATGACATCGTGTGGTCACTGCAAGAATTGCAGCCCAACAACTGCACTAAGCTAAACATTATTTATGAATAACTGTACATTATATCAGTTACTGCATGTCTACTTAACAAGTAAATAAGCAAAATGCAAATGTGAGCCAGAATTATTTGAATATGTGAGAAGAAAGATACCTTGGAACTTACAAAATGTGTAGTTAGCTGCTTGTCAATAGTCAAATATTCAATTCAGTGGTCATTACACAAAAACTAAGTGAGCAGTAATCTAAAGCTGTTATACCATTAAAAAGAAAAGAAAACAGGTTTTTGCATGTCTATAAGATAAAGCAAAACACCACTTACCAAGCAAACAGCTTACACACAAACGTGAGATTCCTGTTTAAATATGAAACTTGCCCTTAACTGAAACGCCTACTCCAAGAAAAGCAATCAAACTGGTCTGTAACAAAGAGACAGGAACTACCCAGACCCATCCTTAAAATTTTCTCACAAACAAGTTACCTGGACTCTTTGTCTGTGTCTCCAGTACCATTCTCATGGGACGGTGGCGGCAAGGAGCAAACTGAATCCCGGCTCCTGGGTAACATAGTAGAGGGCATGCACAGCCACGTCTCCAGATCAGAGAATTTGGAGTAGCTCAGCATTTCTAAAACACTGCAATACAATACAATAAGACATATTTCAGTTTTGCTGTATTAAATAGATTATATATAGATTATTGTATAATTATTATTATTAGACATATTGAGCTTACAGTACCTGTCCTCGCCCATTCCTGGGATTTCATATTTGTGGCAACCACATGGTGTTTGTGATTCCTGTGGAGCCAGCAGGCAAGTTTTCTCAGTCTCATAAGACATCTTGAGCCATTTCTGAGAAAAGCAGAACAACCTGTTAGTGTACTGTATGCTGATCATGTGAGGTTTTCTTCCACAGCCACTAATGAAGCCAAATTACACAGCCAATTATCCACATGGCTAATGTTTTGGACCTGAGGTCACTTCTCGGCACAGGTCCCTGCTGGCGGTGCCAAACAGAAGCTGGCAAATCAAGCCTGCACACATTATTAATGCTTATATAGTAAATATAACATCTGGCTAAGTAGCCTTTAAAATTTTAATACAAACTGTGAATTCTGTCCTGTCCTAATACGAAATTAAGATTTTGAATATGAAATCATAAATGTAGAAATATGAAAATATGAATGAAACAAAAAAATAAAATAATAAACTATGATAACAACAAACTAATTTTAATGTTGCCCTGAGGCTCCATTTCATTTACACAGAACCAAAGCCACATCACAGCTGGCTATGATACTAAGATTACAATTTCTACTGGCCATAACAATGGATTGATATTTTAATGTTAACTTTTACATTTTGCTGTTTCATGAATTGGTTTAAGCCTACTGTTTACATTTTACTAAAAAAAAAATAAATAAAAAAAAATCTAACCAAACAGGTTCCATTGTGACAACTTGCCCCATATGGTGTGACAGCCACTCCTGCCATTGGGGCATGCTGTTATAGTAGGTAAATGTTTACATTTTAAATGAACTTAATCTTTTTTCCTTGGGCAGTAACAGTGGAAATGTTCAACAGCTTTCTGTAGCCTAAAATTTAAAGTGTGTGACTACACAGAAACTGACTTTCAAAAATAAACTATCATGATAAACATTCACTCCCTTAACCACCACAGAAATGCCTTTGATCAAAGATCAGGAGCTTTAGTAGAGGTGTGGTTCCGAAATGAGCTTTAAAATCTCCTCACACTTTTCCCATCACAACACTGTTCATATCCCACATGTATCCATCTTTAATTATTCCTCTTGCTTTCATATAACACCCACCTACACAGCAAACACTCGAGTTGCTTTGTACACTGTAAAGTTTACAGATTTTCACACTACCTCCAGCGCGGACAGCTTCACTGAATACGAACACGGACTCGTTTGGAAAAGGAGGGAATGTACCTCTTTGTTCTCCGGTTCTGGACTCAAGGAACCGCTGCGGATCCTCAGAACATCTGCATCCTCTTCCCGTAAAAACCTGAAACTGGACTCAAAACTTCCCGTTACGTGTCTTCCACTCAGGCGTAGTGAAAACCCTAACTCCTGCGACTGCATTTAGGAACAAAAACTAAAGACTTCTGCAAAACTCACCAAATGTGATCCCTGTTCGCCATCAGGAAGTGAAGGAACCCTGTCATCTGCTCCGAAGATATTCCCTTTTCATCACTGTTCAGTAACTATAAACTACGTTCCATGGAGTAATGTTTTGATAGTCTATGTTTTGCTAACGAGTGTATGAAAGTTAAAAAGTCGATTTTCGTTGAAACCCGTCCTGCCCGGATTTTTTGGTGCATGTCTGTGTAAGATAAGACAGGAAATATTTATGTAGTTATCCAGGAAAATGAGGGACTGCAATTATCTCACATAAACAGTTCTTCATCTTCATGTTGATGTAACCAAAGAACATCTCAGCCATTTCCACCAGACAACATGATGACTAGTATAGCCTCAGGGATATAAACTATGCAGTTTTTGTATATTCATGAGAAATATGTACTATAAAACTGTTAATTAAAGTGCACACTAAAGTGCAACCTTCTGCCAAACTAAGTGTGCTTCATGTGTGGTAATTAAGGTTTTTTTTTCATTAAAAGACCTAATATTATATATAAATATATAATTATAAATTATATAAACTATCATTAAATATTATAGAAATATTATGACTCACTGAATCAACCTGACTACATTAGCTGGTTACACAATGTACATTAATTTTCAAGTTCAATGAGTTTTAGAGACTTTTTTGTTGCAGTTTTTATTCCATTTGCATTTGTAGGTATTATTGAAACTGCCTATAAACAGTTTTGTAAATTAATCTAAAATGCACTTCAGTTGATAATTTCTAAATTAACTGATTTTAGCTACTCAAGTCCAATATTATTTAAGCCTTCACATTGTGACCTTTAAGGAACATAAAATACTTATGCAACTAAATAAATGCAAGGTTTTCCAACATTACAACTCAAATAATATAATTTCATCTTTTCTTCAAGATGTTTTATCTTCCATTTTACAGTTTGTATCTTCTACATGAGTAAATATGACATGCAAAAATGAGAAACATTAACCTTAAGGTCAGCTGACTTTTTGCTTTAGTTAACAGTGGTGAGCTGATGCCAGAGTTTTTATACCAAGTCATGTGAGAATGAAATCCCATTTTAATGTTTTTCCAGAAATTAGGCCCACTCACTCCCTGCTGATAAATCTTTTTCCCTGTTAGTCACAAAAAAGACCACATGAGGGAGCTTTATCTTCAGAGACTGCACATATTTCCTGACAAACAGCTTCATGAATCCATCCGAAGTCTTTTCAGCAGACATTATAAGTTATTTTCTGAGAAATGAGAGCTTCAGCAAGTCTCTAACCTCCTTGATGCACTACACAGATCACAATGCAGATGAGCAAGAGCCCAAGCACAGAACCCAGTTATGGGAGTGGGAAAAAGATGAAAGAGGCAGAGAGCATTGAACATCTGTCTGTAATTGACGGCATGGCCAGGGAATCTAGGGGAGTGTGTGGCCTTGCAGCTGTGGTGCACAGATTTGTTTTCGTTCCTTGGATACTGTGGCACCCTGGTGGCCCAGAAACTGACCCACCACATGAATTATTCCGTATGGTTCCAATACGTGCAGTCCGTATGTTAAATAAAAAGAAATACTTCATTTCAGTCTGGTTACCACTCCAGGGCACATATGCTTCAGCTCATGGTAAGTTTCTCCTTCAGCTTCTGAGTTTGTTAAGCTTTTTGCTTCATGCATTAAACTTGCAGCATGAATGTACAGTGAACTAAAAACTAATTTAACTAAGGTATGTTTTTGTAACTTTACCTGTTTTGTAAATCTGCTCATACACTAAGATTTTTTTAATGTTTTTGAAAGAAGCCTTTAACCAAGGCTGCATTTATTTAGCCAAAATGCATTGAAAGTAGGAACTTTTTTTTTTTAATTATAATTTAAAATAACTATTTTAATACATTTTAAAATATAATTTCAAGGAGCCATTACTCCAGTCATTAGTGTCACAAAGTCCTTCAGAAATCATAATATGCTGATTTGGTGCTGTAGTAACTTTTTTCTTGTTATTATCATTACTATTATGTTGAAAACAGCTGTGCTGCTTCATATTTTTTTGTAACCATGAAACATTTTTTAGGATTTATTGATTAATAGAAAGCTCAAAAGAACATCATACTTGAAAAAGAACTTTTGAAAAACTAGTGTATTAAATTTTTATTGACCAGATTACAAAACAAAGTGACTATACTATTATTTTTTATTCATGTCTGTATTTTTAGGGTATGAGTAATCTGGGGGAAATTGAGGCATTATAGCAATAAAAAGAGTAAATATAGAGTAAAAAAAAATAGAAATACATATACTCTGAAAAATGTATTCATTTACCACATACTTTTATTCAAACCTAAACCAATAAGTTATTTAAAAATAATTTTTAGTACAAAGAATCAGAATCAGAATGAGCTTTATTGGCCAGGTATGCTTACACATACGAGGAATTTGTTTTAGTGACAGAAGCTCTACAGTGCAACAGAAAGACAGCAACAGGACAGGACACAGATAATAAAAGAATAATATACAAATAGGCAATGTACAAATAGCAAAAACACAATATATAATATAGACAATTATAGTGTACAGGTCTGATATGTGCAAATCTGAAATGAAAAAAAAAAAAAATAAGTATGTGTGGTGAATAAATAATTTATAATAGTGTTGTGTGTTCCACGTTTAATGTCAAGTGTTCATGAGATGGATTGCCTGAGGGAAGAAACTGTTCCTGTGTCTGGTCGTTCTGGTGCTCAGAGCTCTGTAGCGTCGACCAGACGGTAACAGTTCAAAGAGGGAGTGTGCTGGATGTGAGGGGTCCAGAGTGATTTTGCCAGCCCTTTTGCTCACTCTGGATAAGTACAGTTCTTGGAGAGTGGGGAGGGCTGTACCAATGATTCGCTCAGCAGACCGGACTACCCTCCATATTCTTCTGAGGTCAGATTTGGTAGCTGAGCTGAACCAGACAGTTATTGAAGTGCAGAGGACGGATTCAATGATGGCGGAGTAGAACTGATTCAGCAGCTCCTGTGGCAGGTTGAACTTCCTCAGCTGGCGAAGGAAGTAGAACCTCTGCTGGGCCTTTTTCACAATGGACTCAATGTGATTGTCCCACTTCAGGTCCTGGGAGATGGTGGTTCCCAGGAATCTGAATGACTCCACTGCAGTCACAGTGCTGTTCATGATGGTGAGTGGGGGGAGAGCAGGGGGGTTTCTCCTGAAGTCTACGATCATCTCCACTGTTTTGAGCGTGTTGAGCTCCAGGTTGTTAAGACTGCACCAGACAGCCAGCTCCTTAACCTCCTGTCTGTAGGCAGACTCGTCACCGTCCTGGATGAGGCCGATCAGTGTGGTGTCGTCTGCAAACTTCAGGAGCTTGACAGAGGGGTCTTTAGAGGTGCAGTCGTTAGTGTACAGGGAGAACAGCAGTGGGGAGAGAACACAGCCCTGAGGAGCTCCAGTGCTGATCGTATGAGTGCTGGATGTGTATTTTCCCAGCCTCACTAGTTGCTGCCTGTCTGTCAGGAAGCTGTTGATCCACTGACAGACGGAGGTGGGGACGGAGAGCTGAGTTAGTTTATTCTGAAGGGTGTCCGGGATGGTGTTAAAAGCGGAGCTGAAGTCTATGAACAGGATCCTCACATAAGTCCCTGGTCTGTCCAGATGCTGCAGGATGAAGTGCAGTGCCATGTTGACTGCATCATCCACAGACCTGTTTGCTCTGTAGGCAAACTGCAGGGGGTCCAGTAAGGGTCCAGTGGAGGCCTTCAGATAAGCCAAAACCAGTCTTTCAAATGATTTCATGACCACAGACGTTAGAGCCACAGGTCTGTAGTCATTAACCCTCTGGGGTCGACAAACGCGAATACGCGTTTTGTGGCAGATTTTCCTGATAAGGCCGAAATGAGCTTGAATTACTCTGCCATTTCTGATCGTACAGATAAGAGCAATACACCATTCGAATCTGTAAGGGGTCTTTTATTTGTATAAATTCATTATAACAGCTAAACTTTGTGCTTTTGAAGAATAAAGAAAACAAACAGGGTGCGCTCTCTGCCTTCTCCCTCTCCGCGAGCTGCTTTTAGAAACGCGTCACTAAAATGAACTGTAACTCAGCAAATACTCAACACACAGACATGGGAGTTATATCTATAGAAAGCTTGAAGTGTCTATTGTTCAATGAAGTAAGTCATATCGAAAACAAACATTCTGTGATAAAGTAATCCGTATGAAACCAACACGATGTTCAGTCTTTCCCGTCTAACTCATTATCTTTAATGCGATCCCGCCCCCTCGCGGCTCGCGCCGTTCATATGTAAATATCCACGTGAGACACGTGCGCATGGAAACGCCCAACATAAACAAAGCGCGAGGAGTTCGTTCATCGCGGCTACTGTCCGTTTCTGCAAGAAGACGCGCTGAGTAAAGACTGGATTTACCTCAAAAGAAGAACAAGATTTCATCCAGAAGAGAAGAAGATCAATCTGATGAGTAAGTAATGTTTCTTTTTTGCATTAGTTAAAGTGTTATTGTGACAAACTTAAATGTACTAGTTGGGTTTTTCCCAAACTACAACATGATGAATGCTAAGGTTACGCATCTAAGAATGTTTAGACCATGTTTATTATTAATAATCTGTTCACAAATATATTTTAATAGCGTGCTAAATGATAACAATTACTTCTCAAATATAAAATATCCTTTTTTTAATAGTATAAAGTACATCCTTTTATAGTACAAAGCATGCGTGAGTCTATGGCTGCAGAATCATATCTTAGGCAACTATAAAATCATACATGATGTTCAGGATGGCTATATGACTACAAAATCATAGTTGGGTTTTTCCCAAACTATAATTCCTGACTACAATGTTTGAAATTGAGTAAAACATTTTGAATATGAAAGGCAATTCATTGCATTTAAACTTCTTACAGCGCTATGATGTTTTCATCCTCTATATAAAACAATAAAAGTAATATGAGAGTACACTGTAACATGATGAATGCTACGAATCTAAGTATGTTTAGAACATGTTTATTATTAATAGCCTACTCTGTTCAAAAATTGATTTTAATAAAGTGCTAAACAATAATAATTAGTTTCTCAGATATAAAATGTTTTTTTTTTACGATAATACAAAGCATGCGTGAGTCTATGGCTACAAAACCTATATATATATATATATATATATATATATATATATATATATATATATATATATATATATATATATATAAATAAATAAATATACAGATGCTCCTAATATTAACATGCTTTTTTTTTTTTTTTTTGGTTGTTTGTATTTTATTGAATCAGATACCTGCACCACAGATGAATCCTGCTGACTTTCAGTCTCTTCAAACTGTTTTCCTCTGAGAGCGCTGTACCAACATCAGATTTTCAACTACACTGACTATGGTAAAACAAGCTTGACTACTGATTGTTTTTTTCTTCTTGAATCCATGGAAAGAAGCAGAAACACTTAAATAAAACAAGTAAATATCAGGTATGATTTACTTGTTTCACTTGTTGAACAGAATCTGTTGCAGAAATGACTCAAAGTCTGTTCACATCTCTGTGGTTAGATCAGTGTGCACAATAATGTGTCTTTGACCTTTATTATGTATGTTTTGATTATACTGTGTTGTAAATAAAATACAAATAATTAAAAAAAAAATAAAATTCAATCTCCTCACATTCTCTCTTACCTGCCTCAAAGTCACAGTCACACTGATGGGCCATTAGTGAGCCATTAGGGGAGGGCCCTTTGTCTCTCAGGTGAGAATCACTTAATATTCAGGGCCATTGCCACTCCCTCGCATATAGGCTTTTGATCACAAAACATGTCTTTAAAAATTTAAATCAATATATTGTTTTCTGTGAGCAACTAAACAAGATGATTTTCACATAATTTTGAAGCAAAAAATCTAGGCTACAAGATCCAGTTCTCAAAAGTCTTGTAAACAGATGTTCTGTATGTGTTTTATGGCCTTATTTCAGTGACTTCAAAATTTTAGTTTTTCACTAACCACGCATAAACGTTGCTTTCTCAAAAACACAATCATGTACATAAATGCTGCTAACATATTATTGTAGCCCAGTTTGTGCTGTTTACAGTGTTCTTAGACTTTAGCCATTTATATTTTTATAAGCAACTGAAAAAAGCACAAATGTCAGGGCATGTCAAAACTTCTCTAGGCCCCCAAAACACCCTCAGACCCCAGAGGGTTAAGTCCAGTAATTTTGGGTTTCTTTGGGACGGGGATGATGGTGGAGCGTTTGAAGCATGAGGGGACTTCGCACAGCTCCAGTGATCTGTTGAAGATCTGTGTGAAGATGGGGGCCAGCTGGTCAGCACAGATTTTTAGGCAGGCTGGTGACACACCGTCTGGGCCTGGTGCGTTCCTTCTTTTGTTCTTCCTGAAGACCTGGCGCACCTCATCTTCGCTGATCTGAATTGCAGGTGTGGGGGAGAGGGGGGTTGCTGGAGGTGTGAATGGTTGTGTGGAGAGGTGTTCAGGGCGGATGTTGGGTGTTTTTTCAAACCTGCAATAGAACTCATTCAGATCATCTGCCAGTTGTTGATTCTCCAGAGTACTGGGGGATGGTGACTTGTAACTGGTGATTTCATTCATACCTTTCCACACTGAAGCAGAATCGCCGGAAGAGAATTTTTTCCTTAGCTTGCCGGAATAATTCCTCTTTGCCACTCTGATCTCCTTTTCCAGTGTGTATTTGGCCTGCTTATACAAGACTTTATCCCCCTTTCTGTAAGCATCTTCTTTGGCCTGACGGAGCTGTCTGAGTTTTGCAGTGAACCATGGTTTGTCATTGTTGTAAGTTAGATGAGTCTTGGTAGGAATGCACATATCCTCACAGAAACTGATATAAGATGTTACAGTCTCTGTGAGCTCATCCAGATCATTTGCGGCAACTTCAAAAACAGTCCAATCAGTAAGAGAGAAACAGGCTTGTAAAACCCGCTCTGTTTCATTAGACCATCTTTTAACAGTTCTTAATACAGGTTTTTCAGATTTGAGTTTCTGCCTGTAGGTCGGTATAAGATGAACCAAACAGTGATCAGAGAGTCCTAAAGCTGCCTGTGGGACAGAGTGATATGCATCCTTTATCGCTGTGTAATATCACCATTCACCAAGACAAAGATTGTACTTGGTGAATGTACATAGTGAATAACTAAGCAAATGAATAGATAGCAATAATAAATAATGCCAAAGAGATATGTACACGGATGGATGAATTAATGAATACATGAATAAATAGAATAAAGATTTGCAACAGGTTTACATTAAAAATTGGTTGTTATTTTTGATCTTAGAAATGCTGCAATGAACAAACAGTCTCAGCATCACTGGTAAAGAGCAAGAGGAACCTGAAAGTAACCAAGCAAAAGTGAATTAAACATCCCAGCAACTTTCACTTGACCATGAGCACTGATCATTCTGCGCTGAAGGGTTCTGGGGGTTCTCCTGATCACTGGTGTTGCAGTCACAGCGGTAGCCTACAGCTACAGCACCCACGGATCGACCATCTCCATTCTAGGACTTCTGCTCCTCACTAGTGCACTGTTGCTTCTGGGCTTCAGTGCAGTATGCAGAAAGAGAAGAAAAATTAAAGCGTGGGAGAGTCAAACTGACCTGGTAGAGAGTTTGAGGAATAGTTTTGATTAAAATATGTTTTGAATTTGTAATTACTGAAAATGCATTCATTAATTCATTTGTCATTATGATTCAATTTAGTAATATAAAATATTTTCTAAAAGTGAAAAAATAAAAGAGATTTTTTTTTTTTTCAATGAACCAGAGTTTCTAGAGAATCAGACTGACCCAGCTCACATATTCACATAAAAAATACCCAGGTTTTGATTAAACTGTACAGTTTGCATGACATACTTTGAGGTTAAAAAATCTACTTTGAATGGAAATATTGGTGACTTCAAATCACATAAAAACCAGAGCAGCACATTCATTCAGATTCTAAACAGATTATTCTCTGTGTCATGTATGCTTTGCATGGCCTCCATCTGTAACCCTCTTTTTAAGACCTCAGTTATTCTTTTAGTCCATCTGGTACCTTTACACTATAATCCTTGTCAAACTATAAAACTTTGGGCAGGTGGTATGTGCTAGTGTTCACTGCACAGCTGTAAACTATAACAGATGCTGATGGACAGATCAAGACATGAATAGACAGATGTTGCAAACCCAGATTAAATAAAGAAAAAGCACTCTACTTGGTCTTTCTCCTCCATAACGTTAACATGAACAATAGCGTACCTGTAATGATCAGTCCACTGGAGGTGAGCGTAGTGAGAACCCAAGTGCATCTTTATTTACAAAAGTAATCCATAATCCAAACAGAGACTTGACTTGAACAGACATGGCTTGAACAGACTTGACTTGACTTGACATGAACAGACTAGACTCACCAACAGCAGGTTACAACATCAATACACGACAGGGAACAATGGCAACAAGATGGCTACTTATAGCAAACAATACAGGTCACGTGACAAGAACCAACCAATGAGAGACTGGACACATGACTAAGATTACCAGTCAGAACATGACACAATGAACAAGAGACCCAATGGCATGAATACGTGAGGGAAAGGGAACCATGACACAAACAGGGACCATGACTAAATTCCAAAATATAAGACATCAAAACATGACCATAAAACAAAACCCAAAACCCCACGTTACAGTACCCCTGGTTTACCTATATATATATATACAGTATAATGATTTATCGTACCAGGATGGTGAGAGGAGGTTAAGGAGCTGGCTGTCTGGTGCAGTATTAACAACCTGGAGCTCAACACGCTCAAAACAGTGGAGATGACCGTGGACTTCAGGAGAAACCCCCCTGCGCTCCCCCCAATCACCATCATGAACAGCACTGTGACTGCAGTGGAGACATTCAGGTTCCTGGGCACCACCATCTCCCAGGACCTGAAGTGGGACAATCACATCAACTCCATTGTTAAAAAGGCCCAGCAGAGGTTGTACTTCCTTCGCCAGCTGAGGAAGTTCAACCTGCCACAGGAGCTGCTGAAACAGTTCTACTCCACCATCATTGAATCCGTCCTCTGCACTTCAATAACTGTCTGGTTCAGCTCAGCTACCAAATCTGACCTCAGAAGACTACAGAGGGTAGTCCAGACTGCTGAGCGAATCATTGGTACAACCCTCCCCACTCTCCAAGAACTGTACTTATCCAGAGTGAGCAAAAGGGCTGGCAAAATCACTCTGGACTAGGGATGTGCCCTAAGCCGAATACCTTATTCGGAAAGGCACGGATAATGGCTTCAAAACGAATAACGGATTTATCCGAATAACAGAAAAAAATATTCGGCAGACACAATCACATTTGCTGGAACAGCACTACATTAGTGAGGTCTGCGGTTGTTAAGATTTGTGCAATAATAATGGCTAGTACTGCTTTGATAGCATTTGACACAGTTTCGTACAGATAATTTCATAGTGATCATCAAGGGCGTAGTTTTACTTTTGACATTGGTGGGGACATAAACCCAAGTACCCCCCCAATCATTTGATAGACCTTTGACCACAGTTTCATGTCACTTAAAGTCTTTATTTATATCTTACCTGTATGTTTACCAACATATTCAGAAACAGTTTTTATTTTTTTATTTTATTTTATTTTATTTATTTATTTATTTATTTATTTATTTATTTATTTGTTTGTTTGTTTAACAGACAATAATTACACAATTTTGATTTTGTGAACCAACAACATCAGTATCAGAGCTCTGGGTGTCTTTAATCACGCATTACTTTATTTTAATATTAATCGATTTGGACCCATGATGATTCTGAAAGAATACTCTGCTGTTGCTGTAGGAACGAACACAACTTTCATGCGCATCTGATTGACAGATAAACCGCACGCTCTTATTTCAGTGTTGTTTTTTATTTTGTGGATATTTTAGCTAACAGTTTGATGTGTACATTCAGTTGAACAACATTAATTTAAAGACTGTTCGCGGCAACTCAGGACGCATGTTCCAAATCCTGCTGCACCACAGTTAATGTTAATTATGACTTTATCCTAGGCTGGAAGTGTATCTTTCTGCACAACCTTTTTCTTGTCTGTATGGGAGCTAATAACAGCCATAAATTATGTACCCTACGTATTTACTTTAACTTCTTAGGTAATAGCAATGGTATGACGTTTCAAATGCGTCCGGAATTACAAAAACATATACATACAGTATATTTAATTGTGTGATCAAAATTATTGCTAGGGACAGTTTGCCAGCCGCTGGATATTGGTAAGGGCCTACGAAGAACAAGGCAGCTAAAAGAAGAAAAATCATACAAGAGTCATCATCAGATGATGAAGAGTGCTTCTGCCTCCTCTATGTGGAGCCATTTTCAAACATTCGTCCAAAAGAGACCTGGGTAAAATGTGTAAAATGCAATAAATGGGCCCATGATGCTTGCACCTCAGGCCAGGCAATTTATGTGTGCCAGAATTGTGACTCTGAAGATGAGTCTGATTAGTCAGATACAGAGCATCTATTTTGTTCAGAGGTTAAACATGTTAAGTTAAGCAAGTTATCTGCAGCATTCTATTCAGTTATCATGGATCTATGTGCAAGCCAGAGAACGTTTGAGTTTAAAGTTCAAAGTAAAGTGGTCTTGCCACTTAATGTGTTTTGATTGAAATGTGTATTGTTTGGATTGAAATAATTGTTTTTCCAAATTCTCTAGGCATGATTGTTTATATTTCCAGTTCTGGTTTGAATTTAAAAATTAAAATCAATATTCACAATTAAGTAGTTGTGTTCTTATTTTTAGATAATTTAGTGTGACAACTTACCCGCCGATGGGGCAAATTGTCACAAGTGCACATTCTCTATTCAACAGTCTACAACTCCATAATGAGATAAGATATGAAAATGTAATGAATACAGCATACAAGCCCAAGACTTCCTTCTTTCATTTGGTATGACATTTATACCATTGTGATGTATGGTGCTCAGTAAATGTTAGACAGTGTGAAAAGTGTGACAACATACCCCGCTCTCCCCTACAGATACAGATAAAAATAATGGCTCCGCTGCACACCCTTACCCTGGACCCCTCACATCCAGCACACTCCCTCTTTAAACCGCTGCCGTCTGGAGAATGCTACAGAGCTCTGAGCACCAGAACGGCCAGGCACAGAAACAGTTTCTTCCCTCAGGCAATCCATCTCATGAACACTTGACAATAATTGTGGAACACACACTATTTATACACTTATACACTTATTTATCTAACACATATGCTTAGTCTTCATTTCAGTTTGCACATAATATTCCTGTACATACAACTGTCTTTTGTTATATATCTGTACATACAATTGTCAATTTGTATATTTTTATTCCTTATTTACTTGTTCTTTTTTTCTTTAATTCTTCTTTTTATTTTCTGTGTTTTTTGTTCTGTCAATGTCATTCTATATATATATATATATAAACTAAAAAATGTTATCCATAAAAATGAATGCAAAATAATGGGGAGAAAAAAAATGCATATTACACATTCCCAAAATACCACACACATTAAATCTACTTTTTGGCTTGAGTGTTATGTCACGGTCCATTAATAATGACATAACTAAAAGTCGTTCATTACACAATGCTTAGTGAAATCCCACATTGACGTGCTTCTGGCAAAAAGACACGAGGTGGGACATGCTAAAAAATCTACTCCACCCTTTCACCGCCTCTAAATCATTTGGCCAAATCCATCGTGCAATGTGCAGCTGGCAAAATTAAAATGGCAGCTTAAGCTATTAAAGTGAGCAGCTTTTAATCATTGGCTGCAGGAACTCAAGGTTGGTGGAATAGAAGGGGAGGGATTAAAGTCTTTGAACGGCAGAGCGAAATCTCCACTCTGATCTCAGCACAGGGCCCTTCTGCTGCTCGCCGGGATATCCCAACTGCTGCACGCTTTGCCGAAGAGCCCGACAGGAGTCCATGGTGCCCACATTTCTCTCAGAGCGCAGAGTCAGGGATGCAGCGTCGCCATGGGTCTCATGGAGTTTTACCTGGAGATTGATCCAGTCACTCTAAACCTCATCATCCTCATCGCCAGCTACGTCATCCTGCTTCTGGTCTTTCTCATCTCTTGCATCCTGTACGACTGCCGCGGCAAAGACCCTTCCAAGGAGTACGTTTCTGAGCCCCCAGTCCCCCAACAGCAGTCTCCCATCCGGCTCGTGGTGATGCAAAACTCCCCGGCCTCGTCACGTTATAACGAGCAGAACAACACAGCTGGCTCCAACTTTGCGCCTCTGACCCCTGACATGCGCGAGAAGAGGAGCACGCTGGTCTAACACATCCACACTTTGGCTTTCTCTCGTTTTTCCCTTTTGGACATATATTCAATCTTCTAGAAGTTAATAAATGCTACAATTTGAACCTAATTTGAGCTGAAACAGGTAAGAGACAAATGCTTCTCACTGACCCGAATATATGACCCATTTAATGCTCTTTTTTTTTTACTCTCTTCTTTTTTCTTTTTTTTTTTAATTGTCCAAGTCAAGGTGGTGTCATTTGTACAACTCTGACACAACAAGAAATTATTTTTATTAATAATGATAGGAAAACCAAGACATACTTTACATATTGATATTTACATATTGAAAAAAATAAAATAATAAATGTAAATAAATAATTATAAATCCATAAAAGATGTATCGATAATTTTATAGAAATGATGAATAATTTATTTAAATTTAATACATTATAATTATTTAACATTACATATAAGTTTAATATCATTTATATATGTATTTTATTTATTATATAAACATTATTACAATAGTATATATTATAGATGTATTTAATATTGCAATAATTGCAAATAATGTAAGTACTTTTGGGATCATGTAAATTACACTATACAGAAGTGACCAAAAGGTTAATTAATATTAAAAATAAGCCATTCTCCAACACCATTTTTTTCCAGACATATTCCTTTTCCAGGTAGAGAAAGTGGATGACATGATGAATTCTTTAGAATTGATGGCCATTAACAGGAAGAAGGCATTTGGTAGCACAGGGATTAACTGCAGCAACATCAAGTGTCTGTACTATTGCGTCATCATCCGAGTAAACATACAAACCAAAATGGCCGTAGTGATCGTAATGTTTTACGCACTATGGTCTTTACTTTATCCAGATAAGATGGTTATGTAAATACAATATTGTGTAAAATTTAATTCAAGTTACTTAAATGGTAAAATGCAAAAGAAAAGGAGTTTTATGGTCATTTTGCATCTATTCCTCTTTAGTGGGTCAAATGTTGCAACTTTAGCTCATGACATGATTTTGATTTAATATTAAGAGCAGGACTAACTACACTTAATTAAACCATTAAATACACACTATTTATTCTTTTGCATGCAAATAGATGCTTCAGAATACTTTTTGTTGGTTTGAATGCATCTTGTTGGCTATAAAGTGGCAGTCTTCATTTTTATGATACATTTTATGTACCTTATGATCAGAGTGCAGGTGCATCCTATCTGTAATATTTTGATTGCAATATATTTTGCTCTGAGCTGATCTGTAAACATGTCAAGAATTGATAAATTAATAAATAGCAATTTAAAAGCATTAAAAAAGCAAGTAAATACCATCTATGGTCTGGAAAACATCCAGACCAACATCCATTTAATGTACAAAAAAGTTGCCAGATTTGAATAAGGGCCAGTGCTAGTTTTATTTTTTATTTTTTTTCCTCAGATAATAGTTTTATGATTAAATTAACCCATTAAAGATAACTAAACAAACCATTAAAGTTTTTTTTTTTTATTAAAATTACAGTCTACAGTTTGTTTTATAAATATACCATTTTAGCACACCTGCCATTGTTGATATCAATCTGGGCTGTTTATGGGCATTATTACTGACATCACAATAGCATAATATGAATTCTTGCTGATAACCTGTTGATTTCCATACTCGTTTCTGACTGACATTTTTGTCTAGAACTATAGTTTTAGGTTGCCATAACATACCAAATGGAACATCAAATGTTTTTTTGTGGTCAAACATTGCAGGATTTTTTTTATATGAAATTTCTATAAACCTACATTTTTTTCATTCTGTTGTTCTTTTGATCTCCATTTAGCACCTGTTTAAAGAGACAGCGTTCACCATTAGAATTATGTAACACAACCCTCTGACATTCACTGATGATACACCAAACAGCATTTGCCACTGGAGGCGCAGTCAGTAAAACTTTAATTATGGTCTCTTCTCTTCTCTATTTCAGAGCATCCATCAGCATTCATTTGTTTATTGTGGACGATTTCATCATGGAAATGGAGTTATTTTATCCTCTGGACACTGGATAGAGGCCAGTAGAAGACACATGTGCATGCCTGAACAGAGCAAATGTCTGGACACGTGTACAGTCATAATGTTATTTGCTGAAGAAATGACGTGATTTTGCAGGTTTGTCGAAGCAATGAATGTTGCCCATGTAGTGTACAACACTTCAGTATATAAGTTATACATTTTGAATGTGTTCGTTGTGAAGTTTGAATGTGAGTGTTTGTAAATGTGTAAACATATAGGTATATTATAAAGAATACATTTACAATAATATAATAATATTGTCTAAGTTAAGCAATACCTTGGAAATTCTAATTCAGTCAACACTGATGACACCACTTGGTTAATCAGATATAAAACATATATATTTATGCATTGCATTTTTGCTTTTTTTCCAAAGCAACTTACTTTGCATTCTGTGTATATATTTTGCTAGTAGGCTTTGTGTGTTCCCCAGGAATCAAACCCATGACATTTGCGTTGCTAGCACTATGCTTTTGAGCACTTGAGCGACAGTACATAATCTAAAAGGCAATATATTTATGAAGTATAATAATAGATGTTCTTTTCTGGAAGAAAAAAAATAAAAATATTTTTCAGCAAATAGATTTTGTTTGACAATCAAGTGGTAAAAAAAGTGTTGAGATTTAATTCCTGTTCTCACTAATATAACATTCAGAGAACTGTATTCTCAATAGCACATTTCTGAATAAAAGCAAATACATTTTTCTAATCACACTTGTGCATTTTTTCTTTTTTTGCATGTGTCTATGGAAGCTTATTTCTGCCACAAATTAAATAAGTAATTGTGACTTTATATCTTCAAATTCAGAATTTTTTACTTCATTCTAACTCAGAATTCTGAGAAAAGAAGTCAATTTTGAGGGGGAAAAAAAGTCCAAATTCTGACATGTAAACTTGCAATTTTTCCTTTTTTCTCTGAATTCTGAGTTTACATCTGACTTTTTCTTTATTCTAACTCAGAATTCAGAGGAGAAAAAAAATCAGAAATCTGAGATGCAAACTCAGAATGTCAGAATTCCGAGGGGGAAAAAACAATATCCTGAGATGTAAACTTGCAATTTTTACTTATTGCTCTGAATTCTGAATTTACATTTTTTTTTTCTTTTCTTTTATTCTAATATGGAATTCTGAGGGGTGGGGGGAATCAGAATTCCAAGATGCAAACTAAAAATTCAGATAAAAAAAAAAAGTGAGATATAAACTTGAATTTTGACTTTTTTCTCAGAATTCTGAGTTTACATCTTGCCATTCTGACTATTTTTCTCTGGAATTGAGTTTGAATGTCGCAATTCTGACTTTTTTCCTGCAGTTGTGTTTATATATCACAACTCTTTTCTCAAATATATATATTATTATAATCATTATCATAATTCCTAACTGAATTTAAATGAAAATGAATGAAAATAGGTCTACATCAATCTACCAATTGCATGTGGCTAAAATTGAACACTGGCCTTCAATTGATCAGGGTCAGTTATCCATGAGCTGGAGAGGGCAAGCAAGGGTAAGGGACAGTGGAGGATGGGGATGTGACCAGTGTAAGGTTTGTAATTCCTGTTGCCTGTCCTTTCTTTCAGATGGATTGCAGCCAGGCTGAACGCAGGCTGGGATTAATGTTAGATCCCAATCTGCTCCCTCTGCATTTACAAATGGCTTTATATAACTCCTAGTCTATTTGATAAATGCCACATAATCCCACAGGAAGTCATCTGTGTTTGTCTCGAGTAAGAGGTCGTTTAGGCCACACCCAGAAGCAGCACGTACTGGAGGTCTGCTCTGAACACGTCATTGCAGGAATTGTTGTGACCGTCATGCTTTTGACAGGAAGCCCATTTTACAACAGGCTAAAGCTTTAAAGAGAGAGCATAACTGCTTGCGTGCATGTCAAAGGGATGTACTGTTTAGTACTGCTTATTTTTTATAAGATATTGCAAGTTAACATTATATAAAATGTATGTGTGTGTATATAATGTTAACAAGCATACTACAATATCTTAATTTAATGTGTGTGTGTGTGTGTGTGTGTGCGCATGCGTGTGTGTGCGTTTTTGTGACATATGAAGACACAAATTTGTATAGTGACATGGGTATGAGACAGGTATTACAAGGAGAAGGTGACTTATGAGGACCTAACCCCATGTCCCCATTTTTCAAATGACTTATAAATCATACAGGATGAGTTGTATTTTTTTTTTTTTTTTTTTTTATTTTATTTTATTTTTTATTTATTTATTTAATTGTTTTTTTTTTTTTTTTGAGAAAGTAAAAATGCACAAAGTTTCCTGTAAGGGGTAGATTTAGGTGTAGGGTTGGTGTAGGGTGATAGAAAATACGGTTTGTACAGTATAAAACCATTACGCCTATGGAATGTCCCCATAATTCACAAAAACAAACGTGTGTGTGTGCGTGCGTGTGTGTGTGTAATTTAGATTTAATAATTACTGTTTTATTACAATTAATAATATTAATTACACAGGAATATTTGCAGCAATAGCCAAAAATATATTGTATGGGTCAAAATTATCGATTTTTCTTTTATGCCAAAAATCATTAGGATATTAAGTACCATGTTCCATGAAGATATTTTGTACATTTCCTACCGTAAATATATCAAAATCTGATTTTTGATTAGTTATATGCATTACTAAGAACTTCATTTGGCCAATTTTAAAGGCAATTTTCTCAATATTTGGAATTTTTTTATTTATTTATTTATTTTTTTGCACCCTCAGATTACAGATTTTCAAATAGTTGTATCTCGATCAAATATTGGCCTATCCTAACAAACCATACATCAATGGAAAGCTTATTTATTCAGCTTTCATATGATGTATAAATCTCAATTTTGAAAAATTTACCCTTATGACTGGTTTTGTGGTCCCTGGTCACATATGTGTAAAAAAAAAAAAAAAGGCATTGCACGTTCACAATAATTTTTCAAGGTTTTTTATTTTATTTTATTTTATTTTTTTCTCATCTCTACTATCATAACTCCACATTGAAGCAGCTATATCAAATAATCCTTTTCAAATATATATATCTCCAATACTGATACATGTGTTGTTGATTATAACATTGATGACGCCAGTGATGAAGATGTGTATCAAGAAGAGTAAGAATATTTTGTAACACAAATGACGGAATTGTGACAACAAACATGCATTTTTGGATAGACAGTGGTCTCTAGCGGTACATTTGAGAATAACATCTATAATTTTTCAATCCTTCAACATATCAGAGTAAATTACAAAAAGTTCCTTTCAGTTATTTGGCCCCTAATGAGCTCATTGTGCAAATTAAGCCAAAAATCTTGCCTTTGTGAATCTTTCATTCATTAACCACAACATCACCAAATATCATATTTTCAAAAGCTTTTTATTTTCATAAAGAGCAATGAAACAGGAAAAGGGAACCAAAAAGGACCACAACAGACAACATATTGCAAAAAATGTAAGTCAAATAATCATCTGAAGAAAGAATGTTAAAATTTAAACATGCTGTAATTTAATATATTTAATATAAAAAGACATCTTGTTTGTTGAAATATACAATAATAGACAACATTCTATGTGGCCAAGAATAGCGCTCTTTTACCAAGTTTGGCAAATAATACCATATTTCATGAAGGTACATCACAACCAAAACATGAAAGGTATTGACAATATAATTTAACAACAAAAGAAAAAGTAACCATGAAAAAAGTTTCGATATTGATGCACATAATACTAAAGTGCCTGTATAAGAATAGGTAAAGAAACTACGATCATGGTACTAAATGTACTGTATTAATGCCCATATACAGTTAACTGTAGAATTTAGAACTTTTCCATAATGTTTGTTGCCTATAAATATACAGTATACATCAAATTACATAGATATATTCAGAAATCCATATGAAAATACTGTACAAAAACCAGAATAACTTTGTAAAAACATTTAATTGCAATATGACAATATAACCTTATTGTATTTCATATCATTTGGTCTGTAGTAAAGAGTGACAGACATAAAATACACTGTACTACATTCATTACACAACTGACCAACAAAAGGCAACATATCTGTTTCAATAGACTCTAAATACCAGGTTGCCTCTTTGTGTTAGCAATAAGAGCATTGGAACCTTGTTCAATATACTTTCCTTGATCACATTTTGAACTCAAAAGCATAATGCAGACAGACGCTCTGTGCTGAATCTGATGGAATTATTGCAGCAGGCAGTTCTACCTAAACTAAATTAGCTTCCCAGGATTTAAAAGGTTTGGGTGTGACTTTTTAACTGAACTTTCAAATCAGCATAAACATACAGTTTATCTTTCATATCCACTCAAATGAAAGTCATTAACCACATACACCAAACAAACAAAAAAAAAAGTAACAGCCAATTTCAATCAAGCTCCACGTGGCGCAGATTTTCATTACCTGGCATCCTCATTTCATTAGCAAATTGATTGTCTGTTTTCTAATAGGGATATACAAATATTTAGTATTTATGGTCATATAGAGTAATTTTATGAATTCAAACTCTCAAATCTTGCTACATTCTGTTCTGTCTGTGAGAATAATGTCTTTACGGAGACACAAAACCTTTACGCGCCTGAAGCAGCTATGCACATGTACTCCTCTCATACACAACGCTATGGGTGTCTGTAGAGGAACAGCAGAAGATCCACTAGCTCAGATTTGACTGCTAAATTATGACAAATCAAGGCAAAAGTTTGTGGACAAATGCTACAGCACAGTAAAATCATAAGTAACACGATCTGCAAACAACAGTGCCTTTGTTTGTGATAACAAATAGAGAAAGAGAGTGGGTAGATCTCTAAAAGATGTCTGAAATAACCACACAATGAAACGTTTCTGCTTCTAAGGTGCCAAGAACAGACTGAGGTGAGGGCTGGCTGGAAAACAGGCCCAGCAGATTTTAACCCAACAATATAGTCCTTCGAATTAGAAGGGCAGGGGTGAGGGAAGTTGAGGAGCACCCGGGTGGTCTCACAGAGGGCCATGTTGAGCTTCATACTTGGTTAAGACGTTTTTACACCGCCCCAGCTCTCTCCGTAGTTCGGCAACTTCGTGTCGGAGAGCCCCATTCTCTTTCTCCAGGAAACCAGCCCGGATGGCAATCTGATTCTCCTTTAGGCGCCGAGCGTCCCGTGACCTCTTGGCAGCCATGTTGTTCTTTCTGCGCCGTGACCAGTATTTTTCATCCTGCTCAAAATATGCAGAATAAAAAGGGTGGGGAAGAGATAGGAGCGCCTAGTTACATTATGTCAAGATTACTCTGATTATTTAGTGTTTTTAATGGATATGTTAACCATATAAAGCCTACTGTATCATATTTGATGCACAAAAAGCCTCTAAATTGTCAACATGATCAAAATGTAGCTAAAAAACCTATTTCTGAAAAACCTTTTTCTGATACTATTTCTGATAGTTTATTCTTTTTTTTTTAGCATCATTTTAGTTTTATAGTATTTGTAAAATTGTCAAACTTCAGGTCATGCACTATAAAAACAGATTTAAAAAAAAAATTATTGGAGTACTTTTTTTAAATACTATTTCAGCCTTTTTAATTCTAATCTAATTTCTAAGTCAAAATTTTTCTACACCAATTTTTTTCAGTGTGTTACTTTTTCTTTTGCTGAAAAATATTCAGATTTTTTTTTAAGTAAAACATATATATATATATATATATATATATATATATATAGATAGATAGATAGATAGATAGATAGATAGATAGATAGATAGATAGATATTCTTTCTTTTTTTTAAGAAAAATCATGTTAAATGTGAATATCAAATATGATACATCAGGCTTTTGAGGAATGCTTATTTGTATCTCTTAATCATAATTGTATTACATTGCATTACATGTTTTGCCCCCTAGAATGAAAACTACAAAACTACACTTTGTTCATAAAATTACATATTTTTACTCAGTTTGGGCCTGTGACTAAAACTGAGGCTTTTTATATCATACTGTTTGAACCATAAAAGCCTGACGTATCAAATACTACGCTTAACAAAAAAAAATATTTTTTGGATTTTGTGTAAAGGTTCCATAAACGGCACTGCTTTATTTGAAAAAACTGTATTTGGACTAAAATTTCATATGTCATGCCTTACAGGGTAAATAGTTTCTACACAACTAATTTAGATTTACAAGAACAGATGATTATGACTAATTATACCATACTTATTTTTGATTGACAGGACAAGCACAAGAGAAAACCGAGCGTCATTGTGATGACAAGTTTTCTCACGCATTCGCTGCCGTGCAATCAGCTTTGAGCAATTTACTACTCTGCAAAGCTGGGTAGGGATCCACTTTTATTTGAACAAATTAAAAACGGCAAATCCTTTAATCCTAAACCCAGCAGAACTGTAGCGATACCAGGAAAAAAGAAGATCACATGGGTCAGGCCGCCGAAGGATGAATGAACGGACATAAGCTTCTTAGCAAGAGCTAAGGGTGAAACGGGTGACCAAACATACTCTGTTGGGGGGCTGAGTAACTAGACCCAAGTTACCTTCATATCATCAGAAATGAAGACTTTGCGTGCTTTCTTGATCATAGGCTGAGGTTTCAGCTCGTCTTCGGAGAACTTGTGTTTGCGTGGGTCGAAAACCTCCTGGCCTGGCACACTGGACAGAGCGAGGTCTGCCGGATCGGGCTCGTAGCTCACTGGTATCTGAATGTCCTCGGGGTCTACTGGACTTGGTGTGTTACGTGATGGAGGCAAAACTGTGAGAGAAAAAACAATCTATTCATTGCTGACTCCATGGTATAAGTGTAATTCAGTGGTATTGTATTGTAACAGATGGTGAAAGGGCTGTCATGAGCGTTTCGTTGCACTAGGTGGTGCACAAGACTTTAATAATAAACAGTGTAAATCAAAAGCTCTAGTACGGTCGGTAAAATGACTTCTTTTCTTTTCTTTTCTTTTCTTTTCTTGTGAATACATTTCATGTTTATTTGTCAAAAATTAAACACTGAGTTATCAATAAAATATATATATATATATATATATTTTTTTTTTTTTAATTTTACCAGAATTTAAATTATCATTCACCATTGATATTCCAATCAGA
Organism: Spinibarbus caldwelli; assembly: GCA_039654775.1. Classification (NCBI taxonomy): domain Eukaryota; kingdom Metazoa; phylum Chordata; class Actinopteri; order Cypriniformes; family Cyprinidae; genus Spinibarbus; species Spinibarbus caldwelli. The sequence continues at coordinate 10,286,914 of CM077257.1, forward strand.
AATCAATAAAACTGATTTTAAAATTTGTTTTAAAGACCTAACTGAACAAGAGATCAACAATTTTCCAGATAAAAAATCCACAGTTCCAACACTCCATATAGTTTTCCATAAAACTATGATTAAATGTTGCCAAATGCTCAGACTAGGAAAAGAATTGTTGGTTTGCAAATTTTAGTCAGAGGAAAATAACATCATAGGCTAAGTCTGAGATTTCTATTCACAAATGAACTCTAAGGTTTGGGTGGGAAAATTAAGCAGTTTTTACAATTGACTACTTATTTTTTTATGAAACAGAAAAAAAAACATATCTGCTCAACAATGCTATTTTTTTCTTTTCAACTGATTTTTATTTATTTATTTTTTTTACATTCAACATAATATAGTCTTGCTTGTCATCACATAAGCACCCAGAGAATTTAACAGTGGATATTTTTATTATTATAATTATATCATCTGTATTACTTGACATTCTCAGGCTGGCTTATAAGTAACTGTTTTTTTTTTTATATTAACATGGAACAAAATAATATGACAAAGAATAGGAACAGAGCAAACTCTGACACACTCTCAATAAACTAAAATACATATTCTGTTTCCCATTTAACACCCACACACTGTCATATTATAGATAGTGATATCTGACCCAGCTTAACATCTTTTCTGAGGGTCATTTTTTTAATTTGTGCATGGGGCAAAATGGGTAAGAAGTGTCACTGTGGGACACAGAACCCGTAAGTACCTGGTCTGCCCGGGCTGTGGAGGCAGTTCTGAGGAACCATGCCCGTGTGGATGGAGGTGATGGCCCGGCTGCTGAGATCCATGACTGACATGGGGCCCTGAGGCATTAAAGCCTGCTGCTGCGGCTGCTGCTGCTGGTGATGGAGGCTTTGGTCATGTTGTGCGGGACTAGAGGGGATGCCATTTTCAGAGAGAAACTCCTCAAGGTCCATATACTCCAACTGAAAGCTGTCTCCATCATAAGACAATGTTTTATCCCAAAGCGTTGGCCCTAAGAAAGCTGATTGAGGAGTGTTTCCTTCTTCCTCCAGCTTTTTCACCTTCTCTCTCTCCTTCACGTAGCCTGAAAGAATATTACCATTATATTACCAACACATTAATTTTTGGCTCCATTAAAATGTAATGTTTTTTAATTTTCCAGGAGGGTTTTAAAGAGGGTGACTGTTCTTAGCTGCAGTCTCGGCTATGCACAGTAAAGAAATCCATTTTCAAAACACATTTGACTTGTTGCAATGACAAATTATGATAAATTGCAATATTTGCTTACTTTTTAAAAAGTTTTTAGTTTCAACACAAATGTCTTCATTGTTAACATTTAAAACAAATTACAATTACACTTTAGTATATTGGTTTAAGTTATATTTTATTCATTTATTTTTTGTAGTGCTTTTAAGTTAAAACAAATCTTTATTCAATCAAAATTTTATATTTCACTGATTTTTAAGGTACTGTCTTTAATGGCATTCAAAAATTAAACCATGATTTTAATGTGGTATTTAAAATTGAAGTTTAATCATTAATAAAACACACACACACACACACACACACACACATACAAAGAGTTAAATGAATATTCAAAACATCAAAAACAAATAGAACAAATAAATCATTCTGGAGATCACCGCAGGAATCAGATGACAGTTCTTTACAGTAAAAAGTATTATTATTACAAACATTTTTATTCTCCATACGCAGCAATGTAACAAAGTGAAAGCTTTGATCACCTTCATTTTGGTGCAAAGGTAGTTTCAGAGGTTTTTCCAGGAGCGCCTTCAAAACTCCGTTAGTTTGCGGAGGTAGGAAAGCTGAATTCATTGTGAGCTGTCTAGACATATTCTCTCTTATTCCGTGCAAAAATTATTTTTAAAAATTAAACTGAAACGAAAGGATATACCGAACAGCGTTCATTCGTCTAATAACGACAAGTGAGGATAGATCCTGCTCTACAGCACCGGTTTGAAGTGTGTGTGTGTGTGTGTGTAAGAAATGTGATGATCATCACCATGTGTCAAGACTGAGGCATGTGACGTCAAACAGTCAGAGGCGGGGTTAGATGAACACTTTCGCTCCACTTGCTAGCAGTTCAGAGACTGTGTTGCCATATCCTCTTGTCATAATTATATTTTCTCTGTTTGATGTTGTTTTGGATACAAAAAGTCTGCTAAATTAATAATGAATGTATTTTTTATTAAGATGCTTGTAAATGGGCGCAGCTTTTAGTTTTTAGCATTTTAATGCAGAACAGGGGTGTGAACATCAGTGAAATACTGCTGTGCTCGGTATAATATTACTGACAAATCACTGTCTGACAATGAAGATTATTGTATGTCGATCTGAAAATAATATTCTGAGGTAATATTTCAGCAATGTCAGTTGTCCATGTCTCAGTTAAATTCATTTTGATTCACAGCTCATGCACTGAATCATTTGTGTTTTCTCACTTCTAAATAGAAAAGGGATAGTATATATATATATATATATATATATATATATATATATATATATATATATATATATATATGAAGAGTTTATTTGCAAAAACAGATAACTCAGTTTTTTTTTTAATTTTCAAAAATCATGTTTTTTTATTATGTTATCAAGTTTTTATTGTGTATTATTGTATTAGTTAGCTGTAATTTTTTGTTATTTTTTAACTTAATCACAAAAAACCCAACTGCAGTTTAATTGAGATTAACTGGAATGCACAATGAAAAAACATGATTTTTGAAAATTGTTAAAACGGAGTTATCTGTTTTTGCAAATGAACTATTCACACACACACACACACACACACACACACACACACACACACACATATATATATATATAGCGCTGGATGAGGTTGATTTTTACCCACAATCCACTGTAGGAAACAAAACTACAAACGCCTATGATGCCTAATGAGATTACTTAAATAATTGTTTAAATATGTTTATTTGCTCAATGTTTTTTGAAGACATTTGTAATAAATTTGTTTTGCAGAAATGGAAGTTCTTAAACCTTGCTTCATAACTAAGTTGCTTATGTTTCTAGAGAGATCTGGCAACACAGTATAGAGTGGACGTTTTGCCCTCTGCTAGTGGAGTCTACACGCAAATCAACACTGCGAAATATGAATTTCAGCTACATATTTATCGAAGATTGGATAAATTTTACCAGCGTGAAGAAATATGAAGTCTGGAGGCTGGAAGAAGTGAAGTTCCCATCACATGCACGTACACGCGGTGGAAAAATCAAACGCTCACAGTCAAATAAAGGGGCGTGGCTTAGCCTGAACAGATCGTGAACCAGCAGCTCTTTAGTTCATCTGAGCACTTACAATGACAAACTTTGAGCATAAAGTTATCAAACACAACATATCCTGTCATGATTCAATAGCTCATGTATTAGAGAGCATTTACATAGAGTAACACATTTTTAGTGTCTCAAAACTTGATAAAGCTTCTTTATTTTGAACAAGTTACCTGTTCAAAATAATTAGAAGTATGCTTCACCATTGACACTGCAATCATCATTCATTTAGGTTAAACTAGATTTGGAGAGGATGATCGTATATCAAGTTTTTTGGAAAGGTAGGCAGTGAGTCAGTCAGCATTTGGAGGCCAAAAATCAATATGCAAGGGAGGGAGGCTTAAAAAAGTGTTTTTATAAATATTCTATTTAGTCTGTTTTTTCAAAAGTTGGATATTATTAAAGCTATATCATATAATATAATTCTACAAATGATAATATATGACCATTCTCATTATAGGTGGTAAGAATGAAGCATCAACTGAACAGATGGGTGTGACCTACAGTTTCCAAGGATGTTCACATAAACAAAGCATAAACACCCAGTTAACACTTTTGAAATGTGAAAAATGAAAAGCTCTCACTGGTGATTTAAACTTATGGTATGCACTCAACTGTTCCTGTAATCGCTGTTGCTAGTACACTTATTTGGGAGCCGCCTCCTTGTCATCCCTTGCAAATTGCAGATAGAACAAATGACTTATGTACTATGTTTTCTTTTCAAAGTATTCTTTTCATGTGTATGTGACAGACTTTACAGTTTAAAGGTGATCCAAATACAGTGTTACCTACTGGAGATAAATGGCCAGAAAAGACTAATGTGCATAAATGGACAGTAAATGTGAGTGATTTTCGAAATACACCAACCTGAGCGTGAAAAGGCAAATGGATTTTTCTATCAGAGTCCTATAGAACTTGTCTTTCTTCTTTTTGTTACCTTGGCAACGGTTGCTAAAGCAATCAGATGTGATGTTGCTTTGCAGAAAAGTAGGCCAGGACTGGCCACTCCTCCTCTAATTTGGAACAACTAAACCACATGTTGTAACATGTGTCTGACAAACTGGAAACAGATTGCAACTAGTTAAGAGGGCAAGCAGACCTAAACAGAGACTGTAACTACTCTCTAGAATGAAAAATTCATTATAATTGCTGTCATCTTTTGAACGGGTTGTACCAAAACTTGCTAATGATGTCTTGGGCTATTCATTCCTGGATATGCTCTTATGCATCATAGTACTCTTGGACTGACATAATCAGATTGAAGTCCTTACCACAATGATAAGATTTTCACTTGTGAATTAAAGTCATATGATCTGCTTCAATAGATCATACCTGTTATTATCAGTGTGTTACTGTCTAATTCAGTAGAATTGAAATCATTGGAATAATAATAAAAAATATTTAGTTTTTTATTTATGGTTCTTTTTTCTCTGAATTGTGAGATATAAACTTGAAATTCTAAGGGAAAAAGACAGAATTGCAAAATAAACTTTTTTCTCACAATTCTGAATTTACATTTCGCAATTCAGATTTTTTTTTTTTCAAAATTTTGAATTTACATCTCAAAATTCTATCTTCCAAGATTACATCTTGGAAATCTTACATTTTTCTTGGAATTCTGAGTTTACATCTCGCAATTCTGTTTTTTCCTCATCATGGAATAAAAATAGAAAAGGTAATTGCAACTTCTTACAATCTTACAATTCTGATTTTTCTTGCAGTCTATATCTCACAATGACTTCTTTCTATAATAATAATTATAACAATAGTTGTTATTATTTTATTTTTTATATATAGTTCTTTTTAATCTCATTATTGAGAGATATAAACCTGCAATTCTAAGGGGGAAAAAAGACAATTGCGAAATATAAACTATTTTCTCACAATTCTGAATTTCCGCCTTGCAATTCTGAATTTTTTTCAAAATTCAGAATTTACATCTCACAATTCTAACTTTTTCTCAAAATGATGAGATTACATCTTGGAAATCTGACTTTTTTCTTAGAATTCTGATATACAATACAATATTTTGTATCTTGCAATTTCTCACCAACAAAAAAAGTCAAAATTGTAAGATATTAATTCAGAACCGCCAGGAAACAAGTCCAAATTGTAAGATAAATTGTTGAAATTACCTTTTTCATTTTTTATGGAAACAAGCTTCCATAACCACTGTATTGGCTATTTATAGTTTATTCTACTTTTCTATGTAATATGGGTGCAGTTTTATATAATACATTTGCTGCAAGTCCTCTGAAAATTTTCATTTTTCCCAATATATTTTTTCTCTGTGGTTTTCATTCAATAAACTTCAACTGAATAGCATATTAATTAGTTCAGTGTTCAGTATTTAGACTAGTGTAATAGTTAATAATTAATAGTTAATTAAATTTTTTTTTTCTTGAAGGGACTATTTTTGAATTAGATGCAAGGCTGGCATGCATATAAACATTTATGTGATTTGAAATTCCATCTATAATGTATACATACATACATACATACATATATATATATATATATATATATATATATATATATATATATAAAACAGTACCTGCTATGGAGAATAAGAAAAATCAATACTTCTTGCCTAGGGTGTGAAGTGCGTGTGAAGTGCACACTCAGCCTGAAATAGAAAGACCCAGCTAAAATTCTTTCAAAAAGCAAAAATGTGGATGGATTTTTATTAGTTGATCTTTAATAGAACCACAAAAGTATTCACACATTACAGGAAAAACATATATCTTCATGATCTAGATGTCTGTGGCTGTTAGGCAGATTGAATTCACAACAAAGCAAATGTGCTATGTTATGTCATTTTCCAAGAAATTATACACATAAGGCTTAGGGTATGTTAAACTCACATTTCTACTGGAAGCGCAGAACTAACTGCACATGCAAGAGAAGACACTTTCACAGTTATGCATAATGGCTAGAAAGCCCACTAAGGATAACAGCAGAATTAAAAATGTGTCTTTATATGGAGAACAATTACATTACATAGTGAACTGAAGAAGTGTTTCACTCTCACAGTGTAGAGCTGGTTCGAGGAAGTTTGAAAAAGTAAACAAATTCCTGTTTCAACAAATCTGTGAACAGAAGTTTCAGAAAATGGATCAAAGTGGCAGCAAACACACGCCAAACTGAATGAACATCACAGAAGCAGTCCATCCTGATTTACTCTTCCAAAGTTCCTGCTTCACCAAAGAGGCCACGTCCTTTGACTTCAAACAAGTGCAATTATGCCTGACTTTTTCTGAAAGTCGGAAAACAGATTGGGCCTGTCCATTGTTTTTCTCAAGGTACAAAATAACAAGAGATTAGTGTATAACATGAGGGGAAATGCCTAAAATGTCAGAAAAACAGTGGACAGACACAAAAATGGGGAAAAACTCAAATGTGAGATCTTAACCCATCAAAGAGCTGGAGTATTTTGGATATATTTGCTGCATATTTCAATATCAGATGTACACTCTCAGAATAAAGGGTACAAAGTTGTCACTGGGGCGGTACCCTAAAGTACAAAAGCTAAAAAGTACATGATTGTACCTTATTTACCTTATTTTTATTTTTTCTATTTTTCCATTTACCACTAAAGGTACATAATTAGTACTTTAAAAGTGCATAATAGTACCTTAAAGGTACATATTAGTACATAAATTGTACATATTAGTACTTTTGAAACGTTATCGCTGCAGTGACAGTTGGTATACCTTTTTCTGAGAGCACAGATTTTCATTTATTGAATGAGATTTTTTTTCTGATTGTGCACATATCACTTGATGTTTATATACTGCTTTGTTGCTTTTCATTTTTTTTTTTTTTTTTTTACCGAACAGTTGGGCAGAAAGTGGCACAAGAGTGCACACAGTCTTCGGAATCAGTCTAGGCTGTGGATTCTGGAGAGTTCAGGGCTTGGTCACTTGCTTCTGGTTCTGACAGACCCAAAGATCTCATTACAGGATGAGTCCATGATGTTGTCTGAGTTACATGACTAGAGGAAAAAGAAATATTAAATTAGTAAACAACATCACCAAACAAACAACAACAACAAAAGATGTACACTAATAAGTTTGGGGTTGGTGAGATTTTTATTTTTTATTTTCTTGAAAGAAGTCTCTTATATTCATCAAGACTGCATTTATTTGTTCAAACATAGAGTAAAAAGACTAATATTGTGAAATATTATTACAATTTAAAATAATTATTTTCCATTTTAATATATTTTAAAATGTAATTTTCCTGTGATGGCAAAGCTGAATTTTCTGTAACCATTACTCCAGTGCTCAGAGTCACATGATCCTTCAGAAATTATTTTAATATGCTTATTTGCAAACATTTTTTTTTTATTATTTTCAATGTTGAAAACAGTTGTGCTGCTTAATACTTTCATGGGAACCATGATACATTTGTATCAGGATTCTTTAATTAATAGAAAGTTCAAAAACAGCATTAATTTGATTTTCTTGTAACAATGGAAAAGTTTTTAGTCACTTTTGACCTTGCTGAATAAAAGTATGAATTACTACTAACCCCAAAGATCTGAAATATGCATGGGATATTTTAAGCATGCAGGTGAATGCTGTGGTGCTGGTGTGAGTGCAATGGAGAATGCTGGACTCATGGGTGTGGTGTTGCGTGAGACTTCAAAACTCTCAAAAGAGTGATGGATGTCTGCAATATTAAACTGGGCAGTTTTGAAAGATATGCAAATAAAAGAACATGCTCATGGGAAAGGGAGATTGGTTTCTCATCTCTGGAGATCAAGAGGTTACATACATTTTGTCAATAACAATATGAAGATTCTGTTGGTTTCAACGCACAACAGTAATATTTGCAATTTTGTGCTATTTTGTTCAGAATATATGGTTGTAGAAGTGCAGTTTTTAATGTATCTATTGAGAATGTTTACTGTAGCTAAAACCATTTATCTCATGCTGCACAAACAACTCATGAAGTGCCCTTCAAAACATGAGAACTGTTATTTACTTTTGTGAAACTAACCAGAAACAAAGGAACTATTTTTTGCGAATGTATTTGAAGTGTTTCATAACTTACTTTACATAATACTTCACTCCATCTGCAGTGTACGCCTCATCCCAGCCAAAAGGTAAACCTGTGAACGTAAAAAATAAATAAAAAAAATGGACAGAGACATCAGATACATTTACTCTACATGTGGACAACAAACAAGATACCGGAGAAGTCTGAAGCCAAAATAAAAAAAAAACAGCACTGCAATAATTCTCGCTGATCCTCTTGATCCTGAGAGGCCAGTGACCGTGAGAATTTCCTGGCAACTGGATGAAATGGGGTCATAAATGAATATGCTAAGTGTCCCAGCATATCTGCATAATCTGAAAAGCTATTTTCATAAAATAAATAAATAAATAAAATAAGGAATGTACAGTGAAAGTGTAACAAGCAACAAATGGGGGCAAATCAGATTTGCTTCCTTTGGATTTGGATTTTAGTTTAAGAACACACATACACATTTCCCCAAATGCACTTTTTATCTTTGATGTACAGCTTTGGATTGAGGACTGATGTGTGCCAGGTTGTAATTAATGGACATCAGCCAAAATAACTTAAGTAGACACTACTAAGGCTCTATATGGCACAGGCTAGAATCTCATTAATATGTGCCACCATACTAGGTGACAAATCCCAGACAGAATTTGATCTTGACACTCCCTCTGTACGTGCAGGAATTACAATTGACAGTAAGTCTGCTGGCATATACAACCCAGCAGGCACAAAACAGGCACACAACGTCATAAGACGTTGATATTTGGTTAAATTTTGGTTGCGACGTCGGGTGACCAAAATTCAACGTAAATTCAACATCTAATGTCAATGTTAAATTGATGTCCAATACCGACGTCAGCTGACGTTGAGATTTTGTTGTTTTTAGGTTGTGCAACTAAAATCCAACGTTAAGTCAACGTCAAATTGACGTCAAATATTGACGTCAACCCGATTTTCATTTTCAACCAAAATGCAACGTCTGTCCGACATCATGTCCAACGTCAACCTGACGTTACATAGACGTCTGGTGCCTGCTGGAAATGTCCTGGCATGACTTTATAATGGGTTTCTCATCAGAAATATGATCTTATTAAAAAAGGTGATGAAAAGAATACACAGAGTATCCCACTGTCTAGATTTCACACACAATCAACATTTTGACAGGAAAGGCCAAAGAATAATTCATGCTGTCTCAGATTTCTACAAACAAATGTCCCTGGCTATAATTTAGTAGCTATGGGAATTCACAGTAAATTTTGTGTATGTACATTTGAAGTGGAAAATTTATGGAAGAAATTTTGGCTACAAAACCACAAAACCAGTCTTAAGTCGCTGGGGTATATTTGTAGCAATAGCCAAAAATACATTGTATGGGTCAAAATTATTGATTTTTCTTTTATGCCACAAATCATTAGGACATTAAGTAAAGATCATGTTCCATGAAGATATTTTGTAAATTTCCTACTGTAAATATAACAAAACTTGATTTTTGATTAGTAATATGCATTGCTAAGAACTTCATTTGGACAACTTTAAAGCCGATTTTCTCAATATTTAGATTTTTTTGCACCCTCAGATTCCAGATTTTCAAATAGTTGTATATCGACCAAATATTGTCCTATCCTAACAAATCATCCATCAATGGAAATCTTATTTATTCAACTTTCATATGATGAATAAATCTCAATTTTGAAAAATTGACCCTTATGACTGGTTTTGTCCAGGTCCATTTATCATTGGCACTGGCAATATCTTGAACATTTAATATTTAAATACTTATTATAGATTTAGATTAGAAATAAAGAAAAATAAAGAAGAACAGTAAAAGAACAAAAATTATATAATAATAATAATAATAATAATAATAATAATAATAATAATAATAATAATAATAATTAATTAATTAATTAATTAATTAATAAATCAATTGGAACTAATGCAAATAATATTTTTATTTTAAAATATGCACACATTTGCTCTTATTCCTATGCCTAATATGTAGAAAACTAAAACAGTAAAATGTTTTGTCTCATCACATTCAGTTATTAAATATCATGTAAATGATTCAGCCACGGGCAAAATTTGACAAAAAAAAAAAAAACCAACAAAAATGTTTTGGTACTTTGCATCACTCGATATAACTGTTGGTTGTTTCATCCTAACACCAAACATAAAAATATATACTGGGTGGACGATTTGTCCATTTTTTTAATTATTGGGGAGGATTTTTCCGCCTTCATATCTAATTTTTGGCTGTTTCCTTTAAAGCAGCCTTGAGAAAAAAAAAAGCGATTTCAATGCTCATTTCATAACAGTTTCTTAGAATACAACCAGTATTGTTTTCTTGCATTCATCTCTATTTTTAGTGGCCATCAATTCGAGTCTTTAAATTCTACAGCTTAGAGATCATTTTGGGATTCAGTTTTTTTGTATTCAGTGTTCTGACGCATCCACGGTCAACACAAACCGTTATTGCCTAAGCCTTGGGACACAGTAACACTCAAAGAAGCTCATCACATGCCTCTTTAATTCAATCAGCTCTTTGTTTTGTAAAGGCCTTGCTCTAGTAACCAAGAGCGGAGGATTTCACTAGATCAACACTATGATACTGGAAAGACAATTTCAGCTGCCTCAAATTACGCCTCAGCAAATCAGATATAATTGGGATAAGCTGCAGACACTCTCCCAAAACTGATTTGCTGTTCTCTTAAAGGGACCGTATGAAAATTCTGTCATTCACTCATGTCGTTCCAAACCTATATGGCTTTCTTTTTTCTGCAGAACACAAAAGATGATAACACTCTTCAAAATGCTTTCATTTGGCCTCTGCAAAAGAAATAAAGTAAAACAGAACAACATGAAGTTGAGTAAATGATGACAGAATTTTCATTTAAATGATGAAATAAGGCTGATTATTATATCATAAATGCTTATTCCAAAGCATGTCTCCCCTTCTGTCTTATTGATGAGACACAGAATGGTACGCAGCCTGTCACATGGCTGGGAGGACATCCATCACGTGGAGAGCACTGCCTGTCTCTGAGCTGAGCTGGAGTTGCTCTATGGTTTCAATCAGTGTGATGAGGGTGCCCCTCCATGTGCAACTCAAAGCCTGCCTCGTCCTCCTCCGCAGAGAAAGCATTCAGCCAAAACGTGAGCATCACTCACTGAGAGGTCACATGCTGCCAGGTGTGTGGGACACGTTTCCCTGTTCCCTAAGCAATCACTTTAGCTCTTTCTTCGCTCCCTCAGCTTCACTGATCCTTTGACCCCAAGAGTCTTCTATCTTTCTCTAATCCATCCATCTGTCCATCTTTCTCCCGTTTCTATATCACTTGGTACCTTGGTACAAATTAATTATTATTTTATTTTATAAAGAGTTGTTAAATAATCCTATTTATTGTAATGGTCTTTTTATTTAAAATAATTAAATATTATAAATATTTAATTTAATATATACCCCTATTTGGTCCCACTTTATATTAAGTGCCCATAACTACTACTATGTACTTACATTTAAATTAATCATTTGATACAATTGTATACATACATGTTTTTACATTGTACTTATATTTTAAAAATACCTGTATGTAATTACATCTCAATACAATATGAACACAATGAGTACATTGTATTTATTTTTATTTTTTTGATGTAAGTACATAGTAGTTAAGGCCACTTAATATAAAGTGGTACCATGATAATTAATTTGAACTATTTACAAATAATATTTTTATTTTAAAATGCGCAGTGTTGTTTTGGACCCCAGTGGAAAGAAAAAAAAAAATGTTCAATATATTTTCTTTTTTGTTCTACAGAAAAAACTAAGACATCGAGGGTTGGTAAATGATGACTGACTTTCCATTTTTAGCTGAACTATCCCTGTAAGGAGGATGTGTCCTTCAGATTGATGGTCGACCAATTTGGGTTTTTCAATGTTTTTTGTTAAATTATTACATTAAAGCCCTCAATCCTGAAAATGTGCTTTGAAGTTTTAGGAACTCTCTGATATATTATGCCATTTAATCAAATTCACTATTCAAATTCACAAAAATATTCACTGCACATAATGTTCATTCAAAAGTGCTTTGACAAAGAAAAAATGGTTGAAAAACAAGTCCATCATTGATTAACCTCAGTGTTAAGGCTGAGATCATGTATTCAAAGAATAAGAGGAGACCAGAGACGCTCTTTTGTCTGGGTTCCAGAGAGTCCCTGAACTGTCTGTTTCCTTTTACATGCAAGAAAAATAATGCCAGTCTGTAACCAGGAATACGACCCACTTGCTTTCTTGAGATAAAAAGAACAGGATACTTCAACTATTACTATCTGACTATATTATTATTCAATCTACCTATCAGGTCTTTTTTAATACTTGACATTGATTCTATTGACTCATTTTGAGTTTTATGAGGGTGTTTTGAACATCCTGTGTTAAAATACAGAAAAAGGAAAGGCAGCCTCTTGGTGTTATTGTATGTTTCCAGAGCTGCGCTATGGACGGACTGATATCAGTAATGTTTTGACAAAGCGGATCAATTTAACTAGGCCAACAAGATAGTATTCTTTCATTTAGCAAACATTGTCAGTCAAAACAAGATGTCATGAACGATCATCGTTTTTAACTATTTAAAAAGACTCTTTTACATGTTTTCCCATTAAGGACCCATTTCTAAAGGTATATATATCTTTGTGTAGCCTGTGACATGATATACAGTTGTGACAAAGATGCGGACAATTGCTTTCTAGCAGCTTCGTATCCAGGCAACGATAGCAGCAGTGAGGTGAATCAGATGTAAAAGGCTTGTATTAACAGCAAATACACCTTGTATTGTGTTTCCTTATGAGATTGACCTAATTTTATTCACTATACACATCTAAATGGATTAGATTTCGTGATTAAGGCGGTTTGCCTCATTTTTCTGCAATATATAAGATGTAAAACGCTTACATCATAAGAAATTGAACAGACAGGATATGAACAACTCAACAAGCAAGCACATTATTAAATCAACTTAAATGTAGATCACTAGGCTGTCTGCTGGAAAAAAAAAAAAAAAAGATATTCCATTGCAAATGCTATCTAAATAGGTTCTATAAATTTTAACAATACGCAAAATCTTGGTCGGAATGATACTATAATGTTTAAATGTGTCTAGTTTAAGAGGCTCGTAATGAGATGGGATCGCGGAAAGACTGCCAATGGTTTGACCTCTACAGGTCATTAGATGAATTTATGTAAGGTTAAACGTTGCTGGAAGGTAAGCTACATATTTACCTGAGAATTACAAAGCTGAATGGGGTCAGGAGTTAAAGCAATGTCTAAATGAGCAGACTGAATGTGGTTCTTAGAGTAAACCAAAGACGTGTGTGTGCATGTGTGTGCAAAGGAATATTTTATAGATATATACAAAATATTACACATATTATAATATGCATCCCCCTTGAATGATAATATCTCATCCAGTTCAGCTAAAATTGCTGGTGCCATAATATACATTTTTGTATGACACAAAAAGTGTCAAGCCAACAACATGAGGGTCAGACAAACTGACATGAGGGCAGTTGCAATTAGGTAGATTTTTTGATGTTCGTTTTTCATGACAAAGCAGACAACATGCTTGTGTACTTACAGTCCAGCTCTAGAATGCCTCTGACAGTATTAGTTAGTTCTTTAGCTTCCACAGCAAGACCAGATGCTGTCCAGGGTGGTTTCTTCCCGCCTCGAGATGGCAAGGTCTGAGACAGATTGGCCAACTTTGGATCACTGGGAGAACTGAAAAACAAAACACACAATCAAAACACTGTAAGCGGTTTCAGTAATAACCTAACCTTAACCTAACTGCGGCTAAACTTTTTATTTAATAAAGATATTTTTATTTTATTTTATTTTAAGTTATTTTATTTTGCATTGTTTTCTTAATCCTCTAAAACGGAAAACTGTGTCAGTCTTGTATTATTTTCAAAAGACTTGTTATAAAAGCTCTACAAAAGTGCACTCCCTTCGACCTGAAATGAACAAAGCATGCTGGGCAGATTGGCGTAAAAGAAGAGCCCAGCATGACTCGTTATAAAGGGTTTTTGGGGAAGGGGATTCAGACCCACTGACATGGATGGACCAGTGTTATGAAAACATATTATGAAACTACCACACTTTCGGGTCATTAACTGAAAACTGAATTGGTCCAGACTGATTGAATCATTGTTGGGTTTGAAACATACTTAAGATTTGTTACAGCCTGATTAAAAAAAAATTACTTTGAAAACTGCAAGTGAATGAGAATGTTACAAGAAGCAGAAGGTCATGAAGGTATATTAATGTGTAATTAATGTATTATGCCATTATAGAATAATATGGTTTATTTTGTTTGAAATATTCTAATGTATCCTGATCTTCAATGACATAGTTATTTTATTATTTTATTTACACCCCCACTCAAATGTTTGGGGTTGTAAAGATTTTTTTTTAAATGCTTTTGAAAGAAGTCTCTTATGCTCAGCAAGGATGCATTTATTTGATCAAAAACAAATTAAAAACAGTAATACTGTGAAATATTATTAATGTAAAACAACTGTTTTCTTGTTTAATACAATTAAAATGTCATTTACTCCTATGATGCAAAACTGAATTTTCAACAGCCATTACTCCAGTCGTTACTGCAGTTGCTTGGTTCCTCAACATTCTCTGATTTGCTGCTCAATAAATATTTCATATTGTCAATAATAATGTTTAAAATAGTGCTTTTGTCGGAACCGTGATTTTTTTTCAATGATGAATAGAAAGTTAAAAAAAAATGCATTTTTAAATAGATTTTGTTTTGTAATAATATAAATGTCTTTACTGCCATTTTTAATCAACTTAGCGTATCCTTGTTGAATAAAAGTATTAATTTCAATGGTATCTTTCGTGCTAGATAACAATGAAAGTCTAAAGTAAAAAATAAAAAAGTATGAGAAAAGTTATAAGAAATGAACTCATATTTAGCATGTAAATATCTTTCATTCATTGGATGCATTCAAAGACGCGTCACTTACAAGCTCTCATGCAAGTTGTGACATTGTATTTTGCTGCAAATTGCTGAAAGCCTTCATTTCGACTGATGAGGACATACGTAATATTTTCTAGCTCTAATAGAAAAGGACACAGTGGCCTCTTCAGTCAGTGGGGATGATCATTAGGGGAAAAAAGGCCTCTCCAGACGTGCTCTGCTAGCTGGGCAAGGGGCGACAGGCTGCAGGAGGCCATGTTGATTGGGCCTAATCAACATCACTGCCACAGGAAGGTGTTGTACTGGCTTCTAGTCATTAACTATCCCTGTCTTTTGCCGGCAAAGTCTCTTATAATAGAAATAAAGGCAGAAGACTCACTCTGGAAAAAAGTTACCATTTACACACCCTGAATTCACAGCCTCCTAGAATATCAAAGGCGAACTTTAATGACTGTGTAAAGGTCTCTAAAGGAAAAGAGTCTTTGTTATTAAATCATTCTTTTCCACACACCTGTTGCTAGCGAAGTGTGGTATTACTGTCTGGCATACTTCAAATTAGATTAGAATTCAGTCAAATCATTAGATCTGCCTTACCAAAAGACTGACGGGGGTACGAGAATAATTATCTTACCTATAGCCTCTTGAACCACTTTGGTTTTCAGACAAAAAGCCTTGGACAGCCTGTGGGGGTTTTAAAATGTAGGTGATTAGATTAGTCCATAGTTGAAATATTTAATGCTGCATAAAGATTAACATTCTGCTATTTTATTTTTAATAACAATAACACATTGATTTTATATGATTAATATTACTATTATTACTAATACTTGCAATAATCATCATCATCATCATCTTTTACATTTATTATTATTATTATTATTATTATTATTAATACTGCTGCTACTACTACGGCTTGAATAGTTAAATATTTTAAATCTATAATAATAATAATAATAATAATAATAATAATAATAATAAATGTAAAAGATGATGAATGTATTATGAAGATGATTATAAAAATATTATTATAATAAATAAATGATGATGATTATTATTATTATTAATACCGCTGCTGCTACTGCTTGTACAGTTAAATATTTTAAATCTATAATAATAATAATAATAATAATAATAATAATAATTATTATTATTATTATTATTAACACCATTGCTTTACAGGTAACATACAGTATATACACTACCGATCAAAAGTTTTAGAACAGTAAGATTTTTAATGTTTTTTAAAGAAGTCTCTTCTGCTCACCAAGCCTGCATTTATTTGATCCGAAGTACAGAAAAAACTGTACAATTTTGAAATATTTTTACTATTTAAAATAACTGTTATCTATTTGAATATATTTTAAATGTAATTTATTCCTGTGATTTCAAAGCTGAATTTTTAGCATCATTACTCCAGTCACATGATCCTTCACAAATCTTCTGATCCTTCTGATTTGCTGTTCAAGAAACATTTATTATTATTATTATTATTATTATTATTATTATTATTATTATTATTATTATTATAAATATTTATTAACAGTTGAGTTTTTTTTTCAGGATTCTTTGATGAATAGAAAGATCCAAAGATCAGCATTTATCTGAAATATTGTACATTGTAATCTTGTAACATTATACACTATACCATTCAAAAGTGTGGAGTCAGTATCTTTTTTTTTTTTTGGTAAAGAAATTAAAGAAATTAATAATTTTATTTAACAAGGATATTTTAAATTGATCAAAAGTGATGATAAAGACATTTATAATGTCACAAAAGATTTCTATTTCAGATAAATGCTGCTCTTCTGAACTTTCTATTCATCAAATAAACCTGAAAAAAATCCTACTCAGCTGTTTTCAACATAACAATAATAAAAAAATGTTTTTTGAGCAGCAAATCAGAATATTAGAATGATTTCCAAAGGATCATGTGACTGGAGTAATGATGCTAACATTTCAGCTTTGACATCACAGGAATAAATTACATTTTAAAATATATTCAAATAGAAAACAGTAATTTTAAATAGTAAAAATATTTCAAAATTTTACTGTTTTTTCTGTACTTCGGATCAAATAAATGCAGGCTTGGTGAGCAGAAGAGACTTCTTTAAAAAACATTAAAAATCTTACTGTTCTAAAACTTTTGGCCAGTAGTGTAGGTACATAAGCGTATTCACATGAGAGTAAAATTGCAGTTAAAATCAAGTATCTGATGCATGGTGTCCACGAAATTAACCATTCAGGATGCAATGCTATATACAAACCATATTCAGCAAGAACTGAAGTGGCTATGCATCATGTGCTTCTGGAATATATATTATTATATTCTTATGCAACAGAAAGAAGTAAAGGACAGGTTTATTTGGGAAAACTTTTTTTTTTTCTCTCTGTGTTCTGTGATAAATGTATGATTTACGCAGTCCAATGGAGTGCTAATTGATTTGTAGCATCTGGTGTAAGTGGAAAAACAGTTGCACACTGATGTCATGTTTTTTTTTTGTTTTTTTATTGTTGTTTTTGTAGTTGCCTAATGAAAGGGTTACTACACATTCTATGTCAATCATATGAATGTCAATACAAAAAAAAATGTCTGTTATGTTTGTAAGAACTCTTGGAATGATGAGGCAAATACGCTATGCTTGTGTGACTACCTTTGCCCGCTTCATATAAGTTGATGGATGGTGGAAGGACATTCCATTATTTGGCTCAGCTTTTCTGGTTTAGTGAGAAGACCAAATTCGGGCAAGAACGGTCTTTGTCAAATCAACATATGAAGTGCAAATTCCAGTACAATTTAATATCCCGAGTCACTTTGCATGAGCAGTTTTCATGGTGGAACGTCTCGGTTACGTATGTAACCCTCGTTCCCTGAAGGAGGGAACGGAGACGTCACGTCGGATGACCGACGAAATTGGGATCTCACCAGAGAGACCAATCCATGTAACTAAACGAGCCAATGGACATTGGCATGCGATTATTGCATCCAGCTGCCACTGTTCACAGCGTGAGTATAAGAGGCAGCCGGTGCACCGCATTAATTCATGCTTTTGCTGAGGAGCCAAGCCGGTGACCCGGCAGCTCAGCGGTGGTACAGCGACTGTGGCGACGGGACGTGACGTCTCCATTCCCTCCTTCAGGGAATGAGGGTTACATACGTAACCTTTCAGTCAGTCACTCCGAGTCACGTCGGATGACCGACGAAATTGGGATCCCTACCAAAGTGCCACAGGAGCTGCCCCTTCCAGTGCCCCGTGTAGGCCTCCTGATCCTTCCTATAAGGCAGACGATAGGACCGGGCTCTACACAGAGAAGGTCAACTACTGTTGTTCCTTGAGCAACCCAAACAGTAGGACTAGGATAACACTGGGGAGCGTGCCCTTCCGCTTGGAAGAGGCACACTGTGGAGTCACCTCCTCCCAGAGGGGGTTAAGTGACATTCAGACATGTGAAGTAACCCCGTAGGGCCCTATTGCACATGGAAGTCTCTGAGATGGCTTAGGCTGCATCATTAGAGACGGCAGAACGTGGTCTGCCAGGGGAAACACGGCTCTAATAAGCATACCGTGGAATACACATATGGGATCCCAACAGGGTCTCTCATATGGGCACTAGCCTCACATCAGATTTCAAGAATTCATTGGCTGAAAGGCCTGGCGCCAGACTCTCTGCCACGTCTGGACGCCGGAGTGCTGGAGGACTCGACAGGGCTTGCCTGGTTAAGGAACTCTCTGGAGAATTAGGCATAAGAACGCCGCAAGCCGACTCAGAGCCGGGCCTCTCAGTGCCACTACCCATTTGAGGTGAGAACACAGAAGGAAACCGGTTCGACACGTAGGCTATAAAACCTAGCGAACGTGTTGGGAGTCGCCCAACCCGCAGCTCTACAGATGTCTGCTAGCGAGGCACCACGAGCCAGCGCCCAGGACGATGCGATACCCCTAATGCAGTGAGCACGCAACCTGAGCGGGCAGGGCACACCTTGTGCTTTGTAGGCCAAGGTGATGGCATCCACTCTCCAGTGGGCCATCCTCTGCTTGGAGACAGCCTTCCCCTTCTGCTGTACTCCGTAACAGACAAAGAGCTGTTCTGAGGCCCTGAAGCTCTGAGTTCTATCCACGTACTGTCCCAGTGCGCGTACAGGACAGAGCAAAGCTAGGGCTGGGTCTGCCTCCTCCAGGGGCAGCGCTTGCAGGTTCACCACCTGGTCCCTGAAGGGAGTGGTAGGAACCATGGGCACATAGCCGGGCCGGGGCCTCAGTGTTGCACTGGAGTCAGCCGGCCCAAACTCAAGGCACGACTCATCGACCGAAAATGCCTGCAGGTCCCCCATCCTCTTGATCGAGGCCAATGCAGTCAGAAGTACAGTTTTATAGAGAGAAACTTCAACTCGACTGACTGCAGCGGCTCAAAGGGGGCAGTTTGTAGGGCTCTTAGCACCAATGCCAAATCCCAAGAGGGTAGGGAGGGAGGCCTAGGAGGATTTAACCTCCTGGCCCCCCTAAGAAACCTGACGACCAGATCGTGTTTCCCACCGACCTCCCCTCTATGGGGTCGTGGTGGGCGGAAATAGCAGCAACGTACACTTTAAGGGTGGAGGGGGACAGCCTACGCTCCAACCCTTGTTGCAAAAAGGAAAGCACGGCTCTGATCGAACATCTCCGGGGGTCCTCATGGTGAGAGGAACACCATTCGATGAACAGGTTCCACTTCAGCGCATAGGCCCTTCTTGTGGACGGTGCTCATGCTGAAGCGATAGTGAGAGCTACCTCCTGGGGCATGTCACCTAGAACCTCCGCGTCCCGTCCAGGGACCACACATGGAGTTTCCACAAGTCTGGACACGGGTGCCAGAGTGTGCCCCGTCTCTGAGAAAGCAGATCCTTCCTCAGAGGAATCGGCCAGGGAGGGGCTGTCGTGAGGAGCATGAGTTCCAGGAACCAGGTCCTGTTGGGCCAATATGGAGCCACTAACAGGACCTGCTCCTCGTCCTCCCTGATCTTGCACAGTGTCTGTGCTAGCAGGCTCACTGGGAGGAACGCATATTTGCGCAGGCCCTGGGGCCAGCTGTGTGCCAGTGCATCCGTGCCGAGCGTTGCCTTGGATAGGGAGTAGAACCACTGGCAGTGGGTGGTTTCTGGAGATGCAAACAGGTCTACCTGAGCAACTCCGAACTGACTCCAAATCAGCTGGACCGCCTGGGGATGGAGTCTCCACTCCCTAGGAAGTGCCGCTCGAGACAGCTCGTCGGCCGCCTGATTGAACACTCCTGGGATGTGGATGGCACGAAGGGACCTCAGACGCTTCTGACTCCAGAGGAGGAGGTGGCGGGTGAGTTGCGACATGCGACGGGAGCGTAAACCGCCTTGCCGGTTGATATACGCAACGGTCACAGTGTTGTCCGTATGGACCAGGAGGTCCTTGCCCCGAAGGCGCCTTCTGAGGCGGCTCAAAGCAAGGTGTACTGCCAGCAGCTCGAGGCAATTTATATGTCAACGCAGTTGGGGACCCGTCAATACCCCTCACACTGCGTCCCCGTTGTACGTGGCTCCCCAGCCGGTGGCCGAGGCATCCATGAATACCACAGCATGCCTGGATACCTGCTCTAGGGGCACTCCTGCCCGAAGGAATGAGGGATCTGACCACGGGCTGAAGGTCTTGCGGCAGGCCGGTGTAATCTGAACCCGGTGAGTACCTCGTTTCCACGTCCACCTCGGGATTCGGCCATGGAGCCAGTGCTGAAGCCGTCTCATATGGAGCAGACCGAGCGGAACTATGGCCGCAGCTGCAACCATATGCCCCAGGAGCCTCTGAAAGAGTTTCAGTGGGACCGCTGTCCTGCCTGATAAAGTCTTGAGGCAGTTCAGCACCGATTGAGCACGTTCCTGGGTGAGGCGTGCTGTCTGGTTGACCGAATCCAACTCCATGCCGAGAAAAGAGATCCTCTGCATTGGCACGAGTTTGCTCTTTTCCCAATTGACCCGAAGGCCCAACTGGCTGAGGTGCCTGAGCACCAGGTTCCTGTGTGCACACAACTGCTCTCAAGATTGTGTGAGTATGAGCCAGACGTCGAGGTAGTTGAGGATGCGCACGCCCCGTTCTCTCAGGGGAATAAGGGCCGCCTCTGCGACTTTGGTGAAGACCTTGTACTGATATGCCCGACCCTCGAACGCGAATCGTAGGAATGGCCTGTGTCGCAGGAGAATCGAAACATGAAAGTACGCGTCCTTCAGGTCGATCGCTGCAAACCAATCTAGGGGACGGATGCACCCAAAAATGCGTTTCTGCCTTAACATCTTGAACGGCATCTTGTGAAGTGTACGGTTCAAAACTCGCAGATCCAAGATCGGTCGTAACCCACCGCTTTTCTTGGGCACAATGAAGTAAGGGCTGTAAAACCCCGACCTCATATCGGCTGGAGGGACCGGCTCTATTGCGTCCTTCGCTAGCAGGACTGCAATTTCCACGCGCAAGACAGGGGCATCGACGGCCTTGACTGAAGTGAACCGGATGCCCCTGAACTTGGGGGGACGCCTGGCGAACTGAATCGCGTAGACGAGTCTGATGGTCCGCAGGAGCCACCGAGACGGACTGGGGAGCACTAGCCAGGCTCCGAGAGACCGTACCAGCGGGACCAACGAGGCCACCGACGTACCCGTGGTGGGGCAGCGAGGTGGAACACAGGGACCGGCCCCGGGGCCTGTGACGGCCTGGCCTGTGATGGCGGGGGGTGGGGTCTGGGTGTGTAGTGTAACACTCACCTGATTCCTCCTCGTGTGGGAGGAAACACAGGAACCCGGCTTGAGGCTTGTGACAGCCCAGCGTGTGACGACTTGAAGCGGGGACTCGAGTGCTACCGCCCTTACCTAGTTTCACTAATGGGCAGGAGGGGTGCTCTTGGGCAACCACCTGCTGCCTGCTGGCGAGAGAGGAGGAGGGAAGTGATCCCATGATGCACGGTTCACCACTCTCCTCCTCTTGAGACCCAGAGATTGAGGAAACCACTCTCTTACTGATGTTTTGGGTACCGCTGGCTGCTGGGCCAGAGGCGGAACAAAACAAAATGAAACAAAAGATTCTCCACCCAGCCCTCCTCCGGGGGAGGGAGTGGTGCGGTCACCATCTCCCAACGAGCAGTCTCCTCCATCTCTGGGTCACCCGTCTCAGGGCCTCTTGCGCTCGCGCTTGCCGCCAGGTTTGGCGGGGGCCTGGACGGGCTGGGCGTCCTGCCTGCGACCGGCTCCACGACGCTGCCTGGTGGAAGGCTGCTGCGGCTGTGCGGGAGCGAGGGCGGCCGCAGGGGGGCGCCCATGGCGATGAGCAGGCTGAGGGGCTGCAGCCTGAGTGGAAGCAGCAGGTTTCCTCCGGCGCATGATGTGTTTGATCACCTCAGTCTGCTTCTGGGCTGCCGAGAACTGCTGGGCATAGCTCTCGACAGCGTCGCCGAAAAGGCCGGTCTGCGACACGGGAGCATTCAGGAACTGTACCTTCTCCTGCTCCATGTCAGCGAGACACAGCCAGAGATGGCGCTCTGGGACCACTAGCGTGGACATCGCACAACCCAGAGACTGTGCGGTCACCTTCGTCGCTCGAAGCGCGAGGTCCGTTGCAGCACGCAGCTCATGTAGAATCGCCAGGTCATGACCACCCTCATGCAGGTCTTTCAGGGCTTTGGCCTGGTGGACCTGCAGTAACACCATGGCGTGGAGGGCAGAAGCCGCCTCCCCACAGGCTCTATAAGCACTGCCAGTTAGACCTGACGAATACTTACAGGCCCGTGAGGGGAGACACGGGTCACCCCGCAGAGTGGTAGTGGCTGTTGGACACAGTTGCATGGCCATAGACCGCTCCACCGAGGGGATGCCCGTATACCCCAAAGCGGCCCCACCATCGAGGATGGTGAGAGCAGAGGAGCCACAAGATTTGTTTCGGGCAGTGAAAGGTGCCTTCCATGATCTTGTATGCTCCTCATGCACTTCCGGAAAGAATGGCACCGGAGGGGGGCACTGAGAACCAGCGCGACCCCCACCGAGAAACCACTCGTCCAGCCTCGAAGGATCGGGACGCGGTGGAGGATTCCACACGAGCCCGACATTCTCGGCGGCCCGGGAAAGTATAGCCGTCATCTCTGGGTCTGGCTCGGACAACGCTACCACACCCGAAGGGGGCAACACAGCCGGGTCGTCATCCCTGGAGAGAGAGGGCATGCCCTCCGATGCAGTGACCGACATCTGGTCGTCAGAGGGGGCACTGAAGGAAACGCGTGGTGCACCCCGTTCAGCAGAGGGCTCAGCGCGCTCCTTCGGCAGCTCCACCGGCTGCTCCACCGGCTGCGGCGTGCTTGAAGGGTGAGGAGCTCTACTTGGGGATGCCCTCACCGTAATCCTCAAATCACCTCTGACTCCACCGGATCCAGCAGCGCCCCGGGAACGAACACCGGATCGCGGCAGAGGGACTCCACCATGTTTGACATAGCGGAGTCTATTACGCAACTCCAAGATGGTCATGTCCCCACAAGAAGAACATGAACCATCCACAAAAGCCTCCTCAGCATGCTGAATGCCCAGACACGTGAGGCAGCGATCGTGACCATCCTGAGGCGCCAGGAAATGACCACACTCAGAAACGCACGGGTGATAAGACATCTTTAAAAAGACGTGATCACCCGTGTTACTCTTTTAGAGAAATTGCTCTTTTAGAGAAATGCTCTTTTAGTGATGAAGCACGCAGGGGAGCTGGCCACCGCACACTCCTAGTGTGGCTGTCAGCAGGAAGACGATCTTTCTCTCCCGCACACCGTGACCACCGCTGCTGCGCCGTAACGCCCGTACTCGTCTAGCAGAAAATTCTCTAGTGGAAAGGGAGAGCAGTAGCTTCAACTACTACCGCTTGGCTCCAAAGCGAAAGGATGAATTAATGCGGTGCACCGGCTGCCTCTTATACTCACGCTGTGATCAGTGGCAGCTGGATGCAGTAATCGCATGCCAATGTCCATTGGCTCGTTTAGTTACACTCGAAGTGGATTGGTCTCTCTGGCGAGATCCCAATTTCGTCAGTCATCCGACGTGACTCGGAGTGACCGACTGAAAGGGGAACCTTATTTTAAGATATGAGGATGTGATCATTTAATGTGCAGTTGGTTAAACTTAATTAAAAGTAAAGATACATCACCTCCACAAACTGTAGAAGTTTGCCCGTGGAGACTTCAAAACCCTTCTTTGCAGTTTCACTCTTCTGTAGCTGGCATTCGAGTACAGAAATCCTTTTTTTCAGATCTTGCAGATCATCCTGTGTGAACATTAGTAAAGTAGTAAAGATTACAGTTTTAATAAAGTAAAACTGACTTTTCTTTATGCATTAAAATGGTATTGATTCAAAACGTGTCTAATATGAATTTGCAATTAAAAGTGCTATCAGAAAAGTAAACATTAGAAATAGTAAACTGTGCTTTTTTAATACATATATTTTAGAATAATTTTGAAGGTGATTGTGCTAAAATGCAATTATTACATAGTGTGTGATCATTTTTCCACAAGCAATCGTAACAATAATCAAGAAAAAATGTTATCCCACATAATCATACATTGCTGTGAAAATAAAGTTTATCCTGGAGACATGCGAGGTTGCTAGCCAGAGTTTTTAAAAATAACCTCATCAGCCCACGTCACCCTGCAAGATCATGTTAAAGCCTTCGCAGCACATCAGCCCAGTTACTGAATAATACAAAGCAAACAGTGACCTACTTTCTATAGTACACGAGAGAGGTAAAACCTGGAGTGGGGCCGTGCAGGGGATGTGGATTGGGAATGGCTAGTGTAAAACTTTCAGAGTGGAATACCTTTCCACGGCCGGGTTGCTCAGTTTTCTGAGACTTCATTTCAGCTATCTCAGCCTCCAGGAGATGGATAACCTCCTCGTAGTCCATCTCCATTCCCCGGGCCTGTTTCTGAGCGGCCTCTGCCAGATGGATCCGGGTCCGCAGGGATCGACTCTCCTCCATTGCAGATTTTGCTTCCTGCAACAGCGGAGTTCCACTTAGAGCGACAGTGCTGAGAGTGCATGTACAGTAGGACGCTACAATGCTCGGGCTCTTCCCCTCTAACATTGCAAACTCAGTGCACTTGAAAAGAAATGCCTGCACAGTCTCATCCCCCCTCCTTCCTCCATCACTTCCCTCCAGACTCACAGCATGACAAAGCACAGCTCTGTTTCTTTTAACCTAGAAATTTAAACAGGCTGAAAGAACAAGTCATGTGCAAACTTTATGTCCATCTCTGCTTTACAAAGAATAGACAGGGCAGGTTTTGGCAGATAAGAACCAGTAAAACAAGCTGTTACATAATACAGGTATCGAAAGATGTTTTGGCATTGACGAAAACCACAACAGCATCGGATACTTGTCAGCACGGCATCGCTCAATAGATGTCAGACAAAGGAAAGGTAACCAGGCCATTGTAATTATGAAGCTGTGGGGTATGATAGCACTCTTAATGGACAGGTGACACGAAATGTGTGAAAACCATACTGTGAGGATCTATAAATGAACGCGCAACGTGTGGTAGTTTACAATTAAAAATTTCAGACTAAAGTGACTGTGTGACTTTCTTACTGCGGACCTATTTAGAGTAAGCTTCGAAAACACATTTTTCTCATCATGAGTACTATTAACTGTCACATATTTCAGAGTACCAGGTATAACTAACTTATGAAAAGGGTACAGATAATTGCCCACTGAATGAAGAACTTATTAAATAGACATGATGGATCTTACATCATTTTTTTTTTTTTTTATCAGAGAGGCATATAAATTGGCACTTATGTCCTTTTAATGTCCATGTATAATGGAGAATATGTGAAGTGTATTATAAGGATTGTGCATTGGTTACGATTAATGTAATTTTCAAAGAATGTGGAATTCAAAAGCACATACTTTATAACTCTGTCCCAGAAATCCTAAGAAACAGAAGAGGTGGCTGGGGAAAAATAACAAGAATTTAATGAACTATGGAAGCTAGTATTAAGCCTTGCAGTCTAAAGAGATAGCGGATGCATTAGTGCAGAATAATTCTATTCATATACAGTACATATAGTAGCTTATATATACACTACCGTTGAGTAATATTGTGAAATATTAATACAATTTAAAATTACTTGTATTAATACTTGTAAAATAGCCATTACACCCAGTATTCAGTGTCACATGATCCTTCAGAAATCATTCTAATATGGTGATTTGGTGCTCGGAAAATTTTTTTATTATTATCAATGTTAAAAACAGTTGTGCTGCTTAATATTTTTGTTGAAACAGTCATACTTTTTTCATGATTAATCTGATTAACAAAAAAAAAACTATTTATTTTATAAATATTTATAAAGTAAATTTATTTACTGTCACTTTTGATAAATTTAATGAATCCTTGCTGTTTTTTTATTTCCTGATATATATAATTATATATATAATTATTTATAATATATATAATTGGCCTGTGCTAAATTGTGTGTGTACATGTATATACAGGTGCATCTTAAAAATAGAATCTCATGAAAAAGTTCCTTTTTTTGTAACTTATTTCAAAAAGTTTCATATATTCTAGATTCATTACATGTAAAGTCAAACATTTCAAAAGTTTTTTTTGTTTTAATTTTGATGATTAGAGCTTACAGCTTATGAAAGTCAAAAATCCAATATCTCAAAATATTAGAATATTTACAGGTGTGTACATGTGTGTGTGTGTGTGTGTATTTCTTTGTTTTGTTTTTTTGTTTTAACCATAAATTTCACTAAATTTTATTCCCTTTTTGCTTAAATTTAAGATATATTCTCCAAACAAAATGGTTAATATTGAAAGCAATTTTGACTTTAAAGTAAATTTGTGTTGTTTTACGAATGTTTAGATATTCTTATTGGAAAAAAAAAACACAAAATATGCATTATTATTTTATTTTATTTATTTATTTATTTATTTTTTACAGCGTAGGGCTTGTCAAAGCTCAAAACAAGCTCATTATCGTATCCATAACCCCAGATCACAATACACAGATAAAATTTAAATGGAGCGATCTTATCCCTAGAGCCACATGGACAAGTCACACCTCACACCAGTCACGGCTGCCCCTATACACGTTTTGCTGTAATGTAGCCGGGTGAACACTGCGTGGACGGAGATGTAGCCTGCATATTTCTCACAAGAGAGGAGGCTTAAAAGCCCACTGCTTCAATGTTGAAAAGCCCATCAGCTTACCTGTTGCTCTAATGGCAGATATAGAAGGTAAAGTGTGGGTGGGGGTGAAGAGAGCAGAAAGGATTCAGCAATACAGAACGAAGCTTTAAAGAAACACACAGGGCTTTAAAAAGCCTTGGTTTCACACCACAGGGAGTGTAGTACAACTATTAGCGCTTCAATGTGATGAACTGGATACGAACTGAGCCCTCTGTAGTGCTCCAGGAGGGAGCAGCTGCGACTCCACAGACTGGAGCAAAGCGCTCTGGGAAGGGGAGACAGAAGTTGCATTGACCCTGACGCCAATCGAAATGCCACAGGGCCTCATACAGCTGACCAAACATTCAATGTGATGCTTTGATAAACATATAACTGCATTTTCCTTCTTATTTAGATCATCTCTTAAGGTCAACTGCAAGTGAAATTGTTGTTGCTTCAATTCATTGCTGCAAGTGAATTGAAATTGAATGCTTTTGCGAGAGGAACGATATCGCCAGCAGCCGGTTCGGTCGATACAAGGGCGCTAATAGTTCACCACAAACACCATATACCATACATATGAACTAGTTTCTAAGAAAATGTGAGCGGTGCTTTTTCTGGCCAAAACTTATTGCCATTATGTGAATGTGTCACTAACTGATTGCTAAGGTGTTCTTTTAGCATGTTGATATGTGGACGAAAAAAAAAAAAAAAATTCTAAAATCAAAACGAGCCCACCAACTAGTCTCAACTATGATATTCTGTGCCCATGTTGTCGTACAAAGTTTGGGGTCAAAAAGACAAATACCTGTTTTCTATTTTAATAATAGAAAAGTTACATTTTAGCAGAGGCGGACAAAGTACACAACTCCATTACTTGAGTGAAAGTACAGATACTGCTGGTCAAATATTACTCCATTACAAGTGAAAGTTGTGAAGACAGATTTTTACTTAAGTAAAAGTACAGAAGTATTTGCTTTTAAAAGTACTTAAGTACCAAATGTAAATTTCCTTTTTCATGTCAATGCACTGTTTTATTATTGTTGTATGTAATATTTGCAATACCTCTGAAGCAACTTACAATACATTACACCTATTGAATACACTGACTAGCTTGTAGTATCTTTGGAATAAAGAGCTTTTAGAATGTTAAAAACCTATGGGGAAAAAATTAATAAATTAACACTCCTACCCACCCCCACAAA
This sequence comes from Spinibarbus caldwelli, assembly GCA_039654775.1. NCBI lineage: Eukaryota > Metazoa > Chordata > Actinopteri > Cypriniformes > Cyprinidae > Spinibarbus > Spinibarbus caldwelli. Next base: position 10,315,641 of record CM077257.1, read on the forward strand.
AGCAGGATGGTAGTGATCTCACACAGCTCCGACAGTGTGTGCATACATCTATGTATAGCCATTCATCCACATTTGAACAGAGTGGACAGTGAAATTGCTGTAAATACAAAGTGTTAAGGAAGAAAAAAAAAAAAAAACCTGCTTTAAAACCCAGCAACACAACTGCAACTTTACAACAGCAACACTGCTTTAGCAAAAAAGAAAAACAGCAAGACTTATTTGACATCAAAACAAAAATTTCAAAAATGCTCTCTAATCGCTCTCGCAGTACTTTGATGTCATACACAGAAAGATCTGTGCAGTGCTGCTTCAAGTCAAACACCCGTGTTTTATTAGGAGACGCACAACTGTTCTTTATAGGTAATATTTTCACTAACACAATTTAGCAAAATCATACAATATTGTGTCTAATATATTCCACAATATTAACTTCTTATTATTAAATTGTTGTAAATAAATATCACATTTGCAACTGGTCAGTGTTCATGCTGGGAAATCACTTCATGTAGCCCTACAAGAGTGATTACTGATAAACTGTCTGAAAAAAAAGAAAGTCACATTTCATAGAAGAAAAAGATCACCCACTGACTTTCAAAGCTGCTACATAGTAATGACTTTCTACTTTGAGGACCTTGATAGAAATGTAATGGAGTGAAAAGTACAATATTTGTCTTTCAAATGTAGTGAAGATAAAGTCATAAGTTTCCAGAAAAAATAATACTCAAGTAAAGTACAGATACTCATAAAGTGTACTTAAGTACAATACTCAAGTAAATGTACTTAGTTACTGTCCACCTCTGCATTTTAGCAGCAATGCTCCAGTCTTTAGTGCTACACAATCCTTCAGAAATCATTCTAATATGCGGATTTGGTGCTCAAGAAACATTTTTTATTATCAATATCAATGTTGAAAAGATTTGCGCTGCTTAATATTTTTGTGGAAACCATGATATTTTTTCCAGGATTCTTTGATGAATAAAAAGTTCAAAAGAACAGAATTTATTTGAAATTGAAATCTTTTGTAACATAAATGTTCTTAATGTCACTTTTGATCAAATTAAAATCAGTTCTGATTTCTTAGAAAGGTAATAACACACCTCTTCTCAACAAGCTGCACAATTTGAGGTATCATTCATGTCTGTAACACACACAAGCAATACCTAATATTGCTGGTTTGTTCAAATTATAAACCATAAGCATAAGTAATCTTGAAGAAGTCATTAGCGTAGACTGTACTGCCAATTTAGTTTAATTGATATGCAGCAGGGTGATCAGAATGTACTGCTCTGCTGCCTTAGTAACAGTCTAATAAAACCATTAAAGTCCAATTAATCTCGCATAGAATGCTGAGGCTCTTTGGATTTGGGTTTACGTAACAAGCACTTCTGAGGCTCTGAGATAGAACCCAAAGGGCTTGTGGGTGCCCATTTCTTTATAACTCATAGAAAAGAACTATTTCCAAACACCGACCGCCATCCCTCAATGTCCTACATACTTCATCTCCCACATGATGTTCTTAATGTGGGTGTTTCAAGCTTCCTGTAGTGAGCGTAACACGCTGAAAATAGATATTTGGATATTGCTCATAGCATTTTTCATTTTTTTCATTTGAGTTCTGTATAGTGTTGCTGAGAAAATAATGCAGTTTCAGCATTTAACTCTACAGAGCACCTGCATCTCACCTTTAAGAGTCTAATGGCACATGTGCCCAGAGCTCCCCCCTGTGGCATATCTAACACGGTACAGTGACAATGGAATAGAACAATGTAAAAAAAAAAAAATGTAAAAATAAAACAAAAGATGGATGTCTTAAAGTTAAAGGCCAGTTTCACACCACTGCAACAGCAGGCTAATTCTGAGCTTACAACGTGGAAGTCAAACCCAAAATTGCAGCAATTGTCTGGATTTCGCCAGATAGTCAATATATTCATACCATATGTTAGATCTCCTAATACTGAAAAACTTCAAGAACCAAAAGGTGAAATCTAGTAATTATTTATAAACTTCAGTGCATGTAGAAAATGATTAAAGCTTCATATAGAAATTAAAAAAAGATGAAAAGATGAGTAGTTTCAATTATTTTATGTTGATTCTAAAATGCAAAACGATTGTCTTGATACATAGGTTGCAGTATGCTTTGCACATGTGCAGTCTGAATGCTGTAACCTGCTAAAATGGGCACCAAAATGAACGTGTTCTGCTTACAGTGTGAAACAGGTGTTGGAATGAGTTGCGTACCTGTTTAACTTTTGTCAGTTCCTGCAGCATCTTATGATTAAGGCTCTCGGATTCTGCCAGCTTATCCTGTTAGAAGAGAGATCTTCGTATGAGTCAGCATCAGAGTTAGCGCACTCATTTTGACAAATAGGATTAATAAGAGCCTCGCTCAATAACACGTCACACATTCCAGCATGTAACAATGTTTGAAATCATTGTCATGGTGGTACCTGCATTCTCTTGAGCTCTCTCAAGGCCTCAATGTGGTCTTTTCTTAGTCGCTCCATCTCATCCAGATCATCAGAGTCTGATAATGATGGCTTAGAAAATAATTGTAATTATATAAATATTACAGTATATTAAAAACACTGACAAATAATAAAACATTATATACTATATATATATGCAAATTATGTGTGTATGTTTCTGCTGAAAAAATAACTAAAAATCATTTGCACTTACTGTAGGGTTTGATGGAGACTCAGTGAGATCATCTGATGTCAATCTTGCTACTTCCTGTTCTGAGTCAGATTTGGCTGGTAGTTTAAAGAGTTCCTTTGCCACTCTCTCAAAATCTTACAGAAAAAAAAAAATCTTAAAATGTGTTCAGTCATATAAAATGACTGATACCACAATGCCTTTTTCGAAATTTATTTTTTTAAGGTATAAACCGAGAATAATGTACTGCATAAGTTAGGAAAGGTAAAAAGCCATTAGTACATAAACAACTATGACATAATGAAGACTGACAGAATTTTTTCTCACCTCCATAAGCCACTGTCCCTCCTGGGTTCAAACGCAGCCTTTCTCGCAGAGTCAGGACCTGAGACTCAGTAGGCTTAAATCCCAGCACCTCCAGTGCCTGTGGACAAAATAACCGCCCTTTTAGAACATTATGTTACACCAATATAATGTGGTCACTGCTTTGCTCTCTCACACACACACACACACACACACACACACACACACACACACACACACACACACACACAGACACACACTCGATTGTATAAAATATGTATAAAATATTCTATGTATAAAATATAATACAATTAATAATAATATATTTAATGCATTTAGTGTCATTTAAATGTATTTTAAATTTAATTTAAATAAACGTATCCACTAAATAAATATAACAAATAAAACTATAAATATGTATTTTCACAAAATTATATAAATATTTCATATAAATACATATTACTGTAAAATGAGCTTCTGGAGTTAAAATATTTCTAAAAATTGTTCATCATCTACACTCTTTTCCATAACAACAGATCTACAGACTGTGCTGTAGTCCAGTGTGATTTAACACAATGAAGCTATGGCACAGTCTCTATTGATTTTCCCATAATACCACAGGAGGTGTGGATACGGGATAGCACGTTGCACATATTGTTCAACAGTGGTATTAACTCCCTCCACACATGATAGTAAAACCGTAAAAGATCAATACAGTACTGAGACTGTTGGGTAACTAATCGTTAAAGCCCGCTGGGGGGACACCCAGTATTTGACCTTGCTGTAAACACGAGATGTTTCTGTAATTCTGTATTGTGACAGAAATAGTTAGTCTCTAATTGAAAGGATAAGATTATGGAGACCTTCTCTATTTTCTCGGGCTTGAGTTCGAAGCTGGGAGTCGAGGATAGAGGTTTCGAGGGTCTGGGATTACAGGCAGCGGTTGCATCTGGGCAAAGAGAGAGAGAGAATCCAAATTAAAAAAAAAAAATCTCTTTTGCAAAACAGCTGTTTGTGATTTTGGTAGAGTGCATCACATTTTTTGTAAGTCTCTTACATAAATCTATGAGAGTATTATTTAAGTAGATGCCTCACAGTAGTGGTTCAAAAAAGTATTTGGTCATTTAAGCCACACTTACAAATTCAAGAGTGTCTCTGCATTATATAACAAGACATCGAATGAAGTAGCATTTATTTTACAGAAATATAGGACACACTTTTCAAGCAAAATGTTTCACATGTTCTGGTTGTCAGACATTAATGCAAAATTTGTTTGAAGATGACACATGCTTTCATATTTTGTATCTAATGCAAAAACAATTATATACTCTGCCCACATTTTCAGCAAGTATGCATTAAATTGATCGTAATGTCATTCAATGTTTTAAACAATTTCTATTTCAAATAAATGATTTTTCTTTGAACTTTGAAAGACAAGTATTTCAGTTTCCTCAAAAATATTAAGAAGCACAATTGTTTTCAACATTCATAATAATTTGAAATGTTTCTTAAGCAACAAACAACCATATTAAAATGATTTTTGAAGGATCATGTGACACTAAAGACTAGAGTAATGGCTGCTGAATATTCAGCTTTGCCATCATGGGAATAAATTTAAATTTTAAAATATATTAAAATAGAAAACAAATATATTTTAAATTGCAATAATATTTCACAATTTGAATGTATCAAATAAATGTAGCCTTGGTGAGCATTAGAGACTTCTTTCAAAAACATTAAACCTTATCAACTTTTATAGCATAAGTGTTATTAAGTGTCCAAAAATGTCCAAATAATTTTTGGGGCCACTTCAGGTCAACAATTTAAACTCTCATTCAAATATTACACCATTATATTTGATCCCTCATGATGGCTTGGATAAATGCTTTGTGTACAAGCAGGAATTAATATTGTTTGGATAGGCTGTTTTTTTTCTCAATAAACCCCACCCGACCAGATCTGTAAACTGGAGAGAATGCACAATGCTTTGCTCAAAATAGTGCCACCCCTGACAAATCCTCTTATACGATGAATAACTGTGAGTGTACCTGTGCTTGCAGGTATGTGTTCTGATCATGAGCTCACTATCTCATCATTTATTGTTCACTCATTCGTTATCTGCATATTTATTTATCTTTTTGCGGGGATTTATTTCCCGACATTAATTTCTTGGAAATTCAAAGCCATTTTAGAGTAATATCAGACAGTCCCCCTCACAACATAACAGGGCATTACAGGGGTCTCAATGACGGCTTTTATGCAATATGAAATGATTTGTTGGCATTATTTTGAACAAAGCAGATCTGGTCTGGGTGGGGCTTATAGAAAAAATAAAACAGCCTGTGCAAACAATATTAATTCTTGCTTTTACACAAAGCATTTACCCAAGCCATTATAAGAGATCAAATATAATGGTGCAATATTTGAATCAAAGTTTAAATTGTCAATGCAAAGTGGCCCCAGAAATTACACTTAAGTAATCATTTACTTCATTTCATATTTCATGTTCCTCGTTCAGTACAGCTGGTGTTTAAATCTGTTGTAAATCGCAGCTCAGAAGAGCTTTATTAAAGGTGCCCGTCAATGAAATGAAACCCTGTCCTGAACAGGGTTCAGTATCCTCGATTTCACCTGGAGCTATGTGTCATGTTGATGGTAATATCCATTTTCAAAACCATGGCAGCTGAATTATCTTGAGTTACAAACACAGCATCTCATCATCAGCACACGTCTGCCGAACAGGTAGCTTAATCCAGGTTATGCCAAAATTCTCCTTATCTATGAGTTTCAGATTGTTCAAAGGCAAAATGCCATGCACAATGCATCAGAATGTGAAACGCAGACCGTGCTATACAATCTGTGATTAAAAATAGGAGCATGTATATGGTTGGTTTAAAGGAATGTTCTGGGTTCAATATAAACTAAGACAGAAAATGATTTTGAATCATTTTGAAAATGTGAAATTAATTTTGACTTTTTGGAAGCAAAAATCAGTTACAGTAAAGCACTTACAATGGATGAACAGGGACATGCAATCTTGTATTTGTGGTAAAGTACTTTAATTATTCCCAAAAATAGTTTTAAAAAACCTTTTAAATTGTCATTTTAATGTTGGGATTACAGTTCTAAACAGAACTAAGTAAAAAGTTCTATTGCATGCATTATTTAAAAGTCACAGTAATAATTTTGTTTTTAGTTGGATAAATATTAAAAATGGTGTTGTTCACAATTCACATTGCTTTTTGAATCTTTTGTTCCCACTACTACAATTTAACAGGTAATTCTCACAAAGAATATGATTAGTTGACCCCAAAATCAAAAAGAAATAATTTATATTTTGATAAAAAAAAATTCTTTTTTAGCCCATTTTTAAGACCATTAAGATTTTTTGCATGGTGACTTTTTTGTATTGTTATGACTAATGTTATTGGAATATGAAAAATATAAGTATTTCAAGTGTGAAGTATTTAAACATCATTGTAGTATTTTCATTTATACAATTTATTTTTTTATGTATACCATTTATTTTTTCTTTTGATTTTGGAGTGAAATGTGACTTGTATTTGTGAGTCCAACTGTAACGCATATAAAACAGCTGCACATGTATTGAATGCAACAAATGAAGCCTTCTCACCAAAGCCAATTTATGCAGCAATGAGATGTGTATATATAGCTATAATATGAACTAAATGCATACCTTTTTTAAAAACAAATGTATTTTAATGTTTTTCTTTTCCATCATGTATTTCAAAACGTTTACTGTAACTATTATTTTTGTTCCTTTGGATAATTTTCTGTGCTAATCAACATACGCTCTGAACAGAGCTGAACTTGTATGGAACTCCCATTGGAATTCCTTTAAAGAGAATACATTCTTGCAGTACCAGAGTTGGCCACTGTGGTGCAGGCACTCTCAGGTGAGGACACGGGGGAGAGATTAGGCTTTGCTGTTGCTGGTCGTACCTGTAGAAATGACGCAAATTGAAGCCTTTAAGAAAACTTAAACCACACTCTAGAAGACACACGAGAACAGTTACTGCATTAATGAGTCTCTGGCCACAGTCTTATGTCTCACTTTAGTAAGTTCTACAGAAGGCAACGTCTCACTTCCAGAGTTGGGGGTGTTGGCTATTTTTGGAACGAGACCTCCAGGCAGAGTTGCTCCCCCCAGTCCAGTGGGCCTAAGTTGATGGGCTGTACTGCAGGGAGGCTGAAGGGAGATAGGGCTGTGGGGTCCACTGCTGGAGCCCGATGAAGACTTTCGTCTGATAAATGCTATTTCTACTGTAGGGTCTGGTCTGTAGGGCAAAACAGTGACGTATTTACATTATGTTATCATTCTGGACAGGTTGTCTTGAGTTTGTTCAAATAGACATACAGGAGAACTAACCTGAGTTTTGTTCGAGTGAGTATGGTTTTGGCTTCTTCATGTGTTACTCCAATGAGTGACTCCTTATTGATGGATATGAGCTGGTCCCCAGCCTTTAGTCTCCCATCCTAGAGTCAAAAGAAAAACATTTCACTTCACCTTAATGGAGTTCACATAATTTCACTTTAATTTACTTCAGCAAAATTTGTTTAAAAATACAGTAAAAACAGTAATATTGTGAAATAATATTACAATTTAAAATAACTATTTCCTATTTTGATATATTTCAAATGGAATTTATTGCTATGATGGCAAATATACATTTTCAGCAGCCATTACTCCAGCTCTCAGCGTAACATCAGAAATCATTCTAATATGCTGATATGGTCACACTTATTATTATTATCAGTGTTAAAAAAAAAAAAATTAACTGCTTAATATTTTTTATGGAAATCATGCATTTTTTCAAGATTCATTGATGAACATAAAGTTCAAAAGAACAGCATTTATTTAAAGGGGTCCTATTATGCTTTTTCACTTTTTGAATTTTAGTCAGTGTGTAGTGAGTATGTTTGGGCATAAAAAAGATCTACAAAGTTACAAATCTCAAAGTCAACCCCAAAGGGAGATATTTCGTTTTTAAAAAATCCCTTTTCAAGAACTACAACGAACGGCTCGTTTGGACTACAAAGTTGTTTTCCTGTATTTGTGACATCACAAATTGGTCTATTAGAATATCATTAAAATAAATCCCGCCTCCGGAAATTCGAATGCACCTTTCAAAATCTAAACCCGGTGCGGGTGTTTTTATATCACTGTATTTCTGAAGGAAACAGACTGTCTTCAGAAAATTTTGGATATCATTTTCATTTCATCTTGCATGTAATGTCTGATAAAGCAGCGTTTGTGAGCGGAGCTCTGCTTTGTGTACAGCGTTACCGGGGAAACCTTGATCTTTACTGCTCCAACAGCGCCTCCCGCTGGCAGAGAGTGAATTTGCTATTAGTCATTGTGCCTAGCTGTTCGCCAATCACAGCGCACTGGGGCAGCTAACCAATCACAACACATTTCGTTTTTCGGAAGGCGGGCCTTCATCAAACCCGGAACTAATCGAGCCGTCTGTGCCAGACTGTGGAGAATGGTATTGTAATAATGTAAATTATGTGAAAAATAATGCGTTTTTCGAACCACCAAGCATGAGAGCATGTTCTAGTACACCCCTAAAACGAAATCAAGACTTTGTAAAAGAGCATAATAGGATCCCTTTAAAACCGAAATCTTTTGTAATATCAACAATGTCTTTACAGTCACTTTTGACCATAAACTTTTATATGTTAGTGTAATTTACTGTAAGTCGCCTCACTTTAATTTACATCCCTTAACTTCACCTTATTTAACTCACTTCACCTCAACATAATCTACTTTACTTTGACTCACTAACTTAATTCACAAGCTACTAGGCAGGGTTTCGCTAACGAAGAATCAACACAAAAAAATGTGTATGTACAAATATTTTCTCTTTTTTGTTGTTGTTAATAACCTTTTTCTAAACTCAGAAACATGATTCTAAATTCTGTTCTACAATTTTACAAAATTAGATAATAAAAAATACCTTTTGGCAATCACCTCCTTGTATTATTTCTTGAACGTACACCATTGGCCCCTCTGCACGGTTAGCTCCGCCCCTGATGAGCAAGCCTAATCCAGTCCCTTTGGCAACACATATCAATTGAATCATGCAGTCTCTGGGGAAAGAGAGGTAAACGTAAGGGCTTGGATCAACATCAGAAACAATGGCTCCTGAGGTGATTAGTTTTTTTTCCCCAATAACAATAAATTAAACTTTTGTAGGATTTCTCTTTTACTCTCAGGCTAGGTCAGATGTTTTCAGGCTCAGACTTTTCAATCAGGAAACTAATAGCTGCAACAATGTGAGAAAGCTGCAAGTTTCTGTCATTTGTTTTGGTAGTAGAATTATTTGACGTATATACAAAAGGATCACATAAAAGCACAAGATCAAATCTGAATTAGATCTGCAGTCATCTGGTTCTTACGTGCAGACTTGTGGAGGTGGGGAGGTAATGCAGGCAGTGGTGTATACTGGGTTTGGGTCTTTAGGGCTCAGAAGCAGAGGACTGGTTGATCTGGAAGATGAGGAGGAGGAGGCAGTGTCGGTGATCTTTCCTAAAGACAAGAGATTTGCTTTTTAATACTTTCAATCACTGCAACTTTTTCACTTAGAATAAGAATACACTTAGAATATTTTGCTGTATAAACACTACTGTTCAAAGGTTTGGGATATTTAGGATTTAATGGTGTTATGCTTACCAAGAATGCATTTTTTGATCAAAAATATAGTTAAAACAGTAATATTACAAAATATTATCACAATTTAATATAAATGTTTTCTATTTTTAATATGTATGTAATTTATTCCTATAATGTCAAAACTGAATTTTCAGCAGCCATTACTCCAGTCTGATTTGGTGCCAAAGTAACATTTCTTATTATCACATTTGAAATGGTTGTGCTGCTTAATATTTTTGTGTTGTATTAACATTTTTTGTGATGATTTTTTGTCTTTGATGATTCAAAAGTTCAAAAAACAGCATTTCAGTGAAATAGAAATCTTTTGCAACATTATAAATGATTTTACTGTCACTTGTGAATTTAATGCATTACTGCTGAATAAAAGTAATAATATCTTTTAAAAAAATTTACTGGTGCCTAACTTTTTAAAAGGTAGTGAACACACACACATTGTTTCAAGTCTATTCTGATGCATGCTTGATGTAGAAATGGCTCTTCATGTAGAAATCAATGATAGAAATGGCTTTTTATTTAGAAAACGATGTTACGGAGGACCCAAACCAAAACTTTTTCTAAGCTGGCACATTGTAGGCTATTTTTGTCAGTTGCTGCAAGTTCTCAAAATCAGACATTAGTCATTCACTCCTAAATTCAGTAAAATGACAGACGTAGTGGAAATTACCTGTGGAAACAGAGGTGTCTGATCCAGAACTGGTACTACTGCTGGAACCATATTTTTCCATTAACTCAACAAATTCCCTCCTAATTATAAACATATAAAGACACATGAAAAATCAGTCATATGCAAATTCACCTTTTCTGGAGACATAATTTTCCAGTGGTTCATAATAAGAGGGCTTTTGTACAGACTAACTCTTTCTTAACAGTTTCTGTCTGTGTTGTGTTCAAAGCATAAACATTATGTGGGTTTTCCATTCAGTAAAATCAAGCATTACATAAGTATGAACAAACTTGTTCTAAGGAAGTCCTGGAGAATATTATCATTCTTAGTTTTTAAAATACACACAAAAAATGAACACACACACAAAACCATTAAACCCCCAAACTACATTTTAAAAGGCAGTCTGAAGTTATTTAATATGACATCTCCCATTAAATGCAACTTCCTCATTAGTCCTAAAAGAAGCTTAGAAGCACTTAATTAGATTACGGATGTCATCACAGATAAATTGGTATCAAAGTTAATGGCCAGACTGTTTCCAAGCCAGAAATGAGATCAAGGCAGTAATCTTTAAATTTGTATTATGTACTCAAAATCTGTGTACTGTACTGAATCTGTTTGTTTGAGGTGACTGATTGTCCATTAATTATGAAGGTAATCCTTTTACAATGTTACAGATTAAAACCTGGCCTCAGCTGGTTCAACTCAGGACACATGACAGACTTGCGGCCCAAATACGTCAACAGCTGTTCAGTCGGGAGAATAAAAGTGCTCATCAGGAAGTCACTGAGACCAGCAAAATGCCAGTTCGATTTAAACAAAGACAGACAGGAAGAACTTGACAACTGCCCAAAACCGAGACCTCTGGCTAAGCAGACAATGCCAAAACAAACAAAAAAAAAGTCTCTGCATGCATCCTCCAAAAATGATTTAGCATGGAGTAGTGGCTTCGTGTTTTCAGTATGGACTTACTCTATAGATCAAGTCTCCTAAGAATATTTATAAACAGCTATACTCATGTTTGGAGCTCATATTTAAAAAAAAATAACTGAATAATAATAATAAAAAAGACAAGAAATTAGTGCTGGAAAAATGGCATCACATTAAACAAAGGCCAAAATTCTCAATAAAGTGCTAAAGACTTTAACGTACTTAAACTTAAGTGTATTAAGACTATTTTTAGATTTAAAAAAATCAAGACGCTCATCTGTACTCATCCATTTATAGGATTAAGTATATAATGTCCAACAGTACACATTCTGTACTTGGCAAGCAATATTTCCTGTCTCCATATAATTAAAATCTTTGAAAACAAAACAAATCAAATAAATAGAAAAAAATACAAATAATTAGAAAAAGAAAGAATCTATTCCCTTAAAAAATGTAAAATGTCACACAATTTATAAAAGTCATCTTACCTGGAAGTGTCGTCACGTACTATCAGTAAAGACATGTGATTTGTAGCTGACGCCATGCGAAGAACCTCCACTGCCCTGATTTCAAACATATTTCTCAGATTAGCTGTTTTAATACACTTTAGGCATCTAATTCACTTTAGGCATCATTTCTGTTTTATTACAGAGCCAGAATACATTACTTTTCATTTGTAACACCTCCTAAATTCATGTTGTTGACATCTAAAAGGAGGTCCCCTGCTCTTAGACGCCCTGAAAGACAAAAAGGGACATCATCCATCATTCCCAGATTCTAAGTAGAAACATTCAGTGGAGATTTTGGGAAAGAGAACATACCGTCCTGTGCCGCCACGCCACCTGGTAAAATTCGTTTAATGAAAATACCGAACTCTTCACCGCTCTGTTCCCTGTAGCCCCCAATAATCTTCACGCCTGTCAAATTGAGAACAAGATTTTTGGGATTAATTCTTTATATGGGGGTGAGAGAACAAAGTAAATCAAATTTGCGCACCAAATGCCTTGAAAAATAAAGCAGAGTAGACCAGTTTTCTAGGAATATTATTATAAACTGTAAGAAATTGTGCTTTGGTTCTCACCAAGTCCTTTTTTACAGTCTGTAAAGTCTAGTCTCTCCACAGCACGGTTGATGCCATGGGGCCCCATTATTGTCCTGAAAAAAAAGAAAGAGAGATTCCTTTAAATATTAGTACAAGAGATATTATCATAAAAACAAGATTTTCAAAGAAATGTTCCAGACTGTTTTTAAAAATACAGATTATCGAATAGATGGTAAAAATGCGGTTGACCCTCAGAGGCATGAATGATTAAATCCTAAAGGAAAGAACATAATCATTCCCAATCTTTTCCCCAAAATATTGCATACTGAGAGAGTTGCACATCTGTCCATTATAACAGAAGATAATGGCAAATATTACAGAAAAAATAAAAACATGTAAAGGGGACATTCATAAAGTAAAAATATCAGTGTGAATTTCGATGTAAAATTAGACCTGAATGGTTTTAAAAGGCTTTCAAATATCTGTACTGTAACAGACACATGCTTCATAATATAGAAATATTGGAATGTATGAATTTAAAGTAAGCTAAAAAGAAAATCTGTTTTTGATTATAGTAAACTGCATGGTGGTTGAAGTAATAACCCATTATCAGGCAAAATAAAAACAAATGGCCAAAATAAAAAAAATATATATATACTTATACAGGAAGTAGGTTACTGTGCATGGGTTTACTCAAACATCTACATGATCACTCAAACATGTAGATAAACACTGAAAATGCCAAATGATAAATCCTTTACAGAAAGAGGGTATGTATCAAAGCCTACGATAGCCTGATCTCTATTGCATTTAATCCCTATAACAGACTGAAAGCAACAGAATATAATGTTTGCCTTTAACTAGGACACTGAGTAAAATGCAATTTTTATAGTACAAATATCATCACATATTTTCTTGTATTTATTTAATCTACCTTTTACCCCTCATGTTCTATTAAAATTGACTTTAAATGCTTTCCTTTGTAAGTTACATACAATGCTGCATGTGTAAAATTTTAAAAAGCAATTTCAAAACTGATATACAATGTTCACTTCGGATTCATTTTAAATGTGCATCTGACTTCATCAAAACCCAGCAAACAGATGTTATTTAAGCTTTATCCATCTGTTTGACAAAGAAGTAGGCATGCATATTTGAAAAGGCGATTGTTATTCAGTATAGCAACAGTGGGTTTGCTTGAGGTCAGTCTGACCCATGCAAAAACGTATTTAAAAAAAGAAAATGTTCACAAAAATAGAAAAATAAAAACTGCAGAAAATAAAATAATACAAACCAAACCAAATCAAAGAAAATAACCTGAAGGAGTGTACTTGTACATTGTGTGCAATATTTAGAAAATCTAAGCATATGAAATGCATTGCATTTATTAATACCTGGGGTCACTGAGACTCCAAATGTGTACTGTTTTATGCAAGATACATATCAAGTTTATAATCAGATCAGAAAAAGTAAGTTTTTAAACTATTAAAATCTGGTCAATATTTATTTTGCATTGACACTATAATATACAAGACAAGTTATGATATTAGAAAACAAGAAATTAATTAAAAAATGCAAAAAATATATTCTGTATTAGTGTCACAATATGTCACTCTTATATATATATATATATATATAAAACATACTAAACTCAGAAAAAAAAGCCAAGTTAAGTGGAAACAAACATATGCATTAGCTAAAGACTCAACAGTGCTCATGGAACAGATGATGACTCAACTCCTGGACTTTTTAAATCTCAGACTAAAGTGCTGTTTTTGTTTTGTTGAGTTCATGTGGCGGTCAGCGTGAACTGAACAGGATGACAAGGACAAACGCTTGCGCTCCTTACTAGTGATGTATTTAACCTGATTCCCATCTCTGCAATTAGTGTTCTTTGTTATCTCCTCCTCTGCACTGTAAACAATGCACTTTAATCTCCGTCACATTAAGAGCAACAAAGAGAATTAGATTTGCTGTACATTCAGTATAATGACATGATCTGTCCTTTACTTCAGCAGGCATGTCATGGTTACGACACGTTTATTTCTATCAAATCTATATCAAAAGGATTTTGTCCTACAAAATGCATACATCATAAAGCATTACGGGAAATAAAAGGATTTATCTTAAACGAGTCAACCTGAACAAAGAGAGCTCAGATGTAGTGCGTGAGATTGTGTTACAAAAGATCCAGCATTAAACTGATCACTTAATTCTAACTAATCTGTCTTACCTTGCTCAAGTCATGTAAGGATATGCACTCAAGTGACTATATAGCGAGACTACGCAGGCATCCCCTAGGGTGCATCCTGTCTGTCTTGCTCTAACGTTCCACTTCCTGCCAGTTCATCACCAAGACAATGATAATGAACTCTAAATTATTTTAAAATGACAAGTTCTTATGTACAGTCAGCAACTCTCTGTTGTGACTGAAAGCTAGTTTATCCGCATTATAAAAGAATCACAAATGATTAAGAAGAAATATGCTGAAATGTTCCAAGGCAATTGTAACATCCATGTCAAACACATTTAAACAAGCAGAAACATGAAGGATATGACACAAGCGCAGCAAATAAGGCTATGATAGACTTCAAATAAGCTTTAAAAGCATTAGTGTTTGCTTAATCTAAAGTCACTCAGCCAGATAACAACCAGATAATGGCATTTCCTACCAGTAGAGGAGTGATAGCCCGTCAAAGTGTTCTGCCTCCACTTGTGGAAGCAGTGCCATTGCAGGTCCACAAGCAACTGATGATATATTGTAAAGTCAACGTTATCACCGGGTTGGGGAAACGGCGGTTCAAATCAGGTCAGTCTCGGTGACCGAGAGACAGCAATCTACCCAGACAGTAACAGACACACTCCTACCTATCCACTAATCTCTCCTGATACCCCGCAGTCACATGGTTCGCCTCACCTCTCTCTGCGCTGTCACAGCTGATGATGATTCTGCGTCTCCGGAGGCAGGAAAGCTGCAAACTTGACACCGGGCTGTGATGTGTAGCGAGGGGACGGGAGTCTGACTGCATGATTTCTGATGCAGGGACACTGAATCTACAGTCCAGTCTATTTAAAACTGAAAAGACAATTAAGAAACATAAGTTAGCGTTGTCCACATAAAAAAAAAAACAACAACTACAGTTTATGTGTATATAAAAAACAGAACTAAAATCAAATAGAAATTCATTAAAACTGTCTAAAAACAAGAATGAAGAAGAAAATAAAACTTGTTTTATCACTCTCAAATTCCTATTTTAATATAAGGTCACTGAGGACAGTTTGTGTTTTAAATACTCCAAGAAAACAAAAAACAACAACCATGACATATAGCCTAAAAATAAACCACAATTTTTAAATATTATAATATTTTAACCCTTAACGACCCTTAATCTTTGAATGCCACCACAGGCATAATAAGGTTAAATCCAGCTAGTGACCAGGAGGAGGCGCTTTGAAGCCCGGCTGGAATTATAAAGTACAGTAATAATGATTATTATGAATACCCATGATTACTACTAGAACAGGGGAAATTTTTACACTTTGGGTTTTTCTATTTTTTTCATAAACTATTTAGCTGACAGTTTTTACCTCAAACATCTGTGTCAATTAAATGCATGTAACATAGTCAAATTAGAAAGTTCACAAAGGCCAGCGTTACATTCATAAATGCTCAACACGTGTTTTCTTTTCTTTTTCTTTTACTACAGAATAATACTGTGTATACATATGTAAACACATACTGTAGCAAGCAAAATATTGAAAGTATAATTTTAAATAAATAGATTTTTACTTTAACGGTGAAATTAAATTTAATTAATTAAATTTAAACATAGTATAGTTTGAAATTGTGTAATATTTCAGCAAATTAACCAATAATAACCGTTCAAAACCAATAAAACATATACAAACTTTGGGGGTAACGTTTTAAAACTATGCATGATTTGATCCCTGAAATCTAAAATTATCAATATAGGGTTAAAGAAGACGTTTTTACTTAACTTTTAAATATCCGTGTTGTTGAATTGTTCATTATGTTGTCATTATATTGCTCCTGTTCAGACCGCGAACACTTTTTGATAATTTGATATCACAGTTAACTTGATTCAAGTGGTAACATAAGAACAATTATTATAATGTGTAATATCGTTTATGTGGTAATCACATTTTCTCTCAGCAACAAGCCCTGTAACGTTACCTCAAGCTAGGTCAGTTTCCGCAGCGACAGCCGGAACTGTAGTATGAAGTGGTTCGTTCCGGGGGAACTAGAATCTGTTGCACCAATAGATGCTTGTTGAACTTGATGTTTTGTAACATGTTGTTGATGAAGGGTGTACGTGCACATACCCGCATAATTTGAGTCAGGTAATGTTTCAGCATCTTCTGTATGAAATGCGTGTGGTTGTTTAAAGCCATATTAATTTGATATTTAGTCACGGGGTAAACATATTCGTTCACAACAATGTAAATAGCTTGATAGCCGGTAGATGAACACGTTAGCATGCTGTTCTGCATGATTTACAGTTGTAAGTTGTACAGTGACAGGACTTTCTACTCTGTGTTATTGTTGGCAGTCGGTTTACGGTGTCTTATAATTTAAGAAAAATACCTTATTGTTTAGATTGACTGTACAGCTTTATGCCTGCCAATTGTTGTAGTAACGTTAGCACATAAGGCTGTAAGTAGTTTCACAATTTGCTTGATTATGTTGTAAGTTCGTACAAGCGTTCAAAAGTCGGTTTCGTTCCAAGGCCGCATTTATTTGATCAAAGATACAGTAAAAATAATATTGTGGAATATTTTTAGAAGTTAAAATAACTGTTTTCTATTTAAATATATTTTAAAAATAATGCAGTCCTGTGATGGCAAAGCTGAATGATCCATCAGAAATCACTGCGATATGCTGATTTGGTGCTCAATATTATTATCAACGCTGCTTAATTAGCATGCTTAACTGTAATACATTTTTTTCTGGATTCTTTGAACAGAAAGTTTAAAAAACTGCATTTAAATGAAATGGAATATTATTTTTTTGTAACAATTTACAAGCCTTCAATTAAGTTTTGATGTATTTACAGTAGGAAATTTACAAAATATCTTCATGGAACATGATCTTTACTTAATGTCCTTATGATTTTTGGCATAAAAGAAAAATCAATCATTTTAATCCATACAATGTATTTTTGGCTATTGCTATAAATATACCCCAGCGACTGGTTTTGTGGTCCAGGGTCACATTTGGTGCTCAACATTATTATCAACGCTGCTTAATTAGCATGCTTAACTGTAATCCATTTTTTCAGGATTCTTTTATGAATAGAAAGTTTTAAAAAACTGCATTTATATGAAATAGAATATAATTTTTTGTAACAATTTACAAGTCTTCACTGTCACTTTTGATCAATTTCATGTATTTTTGCTTCTTGGGGAAAAAAAACACTTTTGAAAGTTATATGGACTTACTATAAAACGTAATAAAAGCCTAGATTTTATCGCCTATGCCTATGTCTTATCATTTTCATCAGTAAACCATTTCTTCAGTCTAGGTACTAGGCCTTTTTTTAGTTGTGGACTGATCACACAGTTTGTGTAATATAATCCATCACTCACTCATATTATTTTAGTGATCATGTCTGTCCTTGTTTTGGGTTTTAGGTGAAACCTGTCTTGTGGAGCATTTCACTTATAACTCTAGGATTATGCTATTACCATTCCTTCTCCGTGGGTGCACTGCAAAGCACTACATACAGCAAGTGCTTTCTAGCACTCGGCTATGCATTAATTGTTGCGAAATTAGACGATTAGCCACATCCAGTGGCCAGCTCTTCCTCAGGAGGACCCCACAACGATTCCTCAACCAGTCACGAGGAGCTAAAACTCAAAAAAGGAAACATCAGAACCAGGAAGATGACTGGAAGAAAAGGAACAAGACCGTCCTTACATACATCGCGGCTGCCGGAGTGGGAATGATTGGCCTGTCATATGCTGCTGTTCCACTCTACAGACTGTACTGTCAAGTCAGTATTACACTGATAATCTCAATAAAAGTCTTTTTATGTGGATTCATAGAATTACAATAACTTGTTCCTTTTCTTTCATCAGGCAACAGGGTTGGGAGGCACAGCAGTAGCAGGACATAACACAGATCAAGTGGAGACAATGAAGCCAGTCAGGGACCGTATTATTAAAGTGACCTTCAATGCAGACACGCACGCCAGCATGCAGTGGAACTTCCGTCCGCAGCAGTCAGAGATTTACGTAAGATTATATTTTTTGTGATCAACTTTTTGTTCAGTTTTAAAGTAAGATATTAAGCACCACAACTATTTTGAACAATAATAAATGTTTCTTGAGCTGCAAATCAGCATATTAAAATGATTCCTGAAGTGTGTGACTGAAGACTGGAGTAATGGATGCAGACAACTCAGCTTTTCATCACAGGAATAAATATATTTTAAAATATATTAAAGTAGAAAACACTTATTTTAGATTGTAATAATATTTCACAATATTACTGTTTTTACTGTATTTTTATCAAATAAATGTAATTAAAACATCTTAATTATTCCAAACATTTACATGAATGTGTGTATATATTAAATAAATTCCAATAACCATCAAAGTGTCACGATTCGCTGTAGTAAGGAGCACGAGGGAAACGAGGAAACATTCAACAGTCTTTAATCAAGGAAACACTGGGAAATAATCCACAACAGGAGCTTGGCAAACACACGTAGAACCGACAAACACAAACTGAATGGACTGGGGCTTATGAACATAGGACAATCAGGGAAGAATGAGACACACCTGGAATCAAATTAACACAATCAGCGGGAGACAGAAACTGGGTCACGGAGCACATGGGGAGCAAAAACACAACAAAAACAGTCCAGGAGCGTGACATTACTCCCCTCTCCCGGAAGGCGCATACCGCGCCGTAACACTACCACTGGGGAGGAGGGAGCGGGCAGACAGAGACCAGGGAGGCAACGAAGGAGGGAGGAGCCAGGGAGGAAACAGGAGGGGTCCGGAGCAGGAGGAGCCCAGCTGGACCCAGGCCACAGCCATAATGTCGACCCATGGTTGAGCCGACGGAGGGAGGAACCATGGAGGAGGAATGGCCGCCGACTCCAGGGGGCCGACCAACGGCAGCGGCCAGGGGGATACCAAGGATCCAGAGGGCCAGGGTGGAGCCGAGGGGTCTGGCGATTGAGGCGGAGGCGGAGATCCGCGGCGGAGCCGGAGCGACAGAGGACCAAGGTGGAGCTGGCAGGAGGGAGGAGCCCAACGGAGCTGGTGGGACAGAGCAACGAGGTGCAGCCGGAGGAGCGGAGTCCAGAGGCGATGGCGAGTCGATGCCCGACCAAGGCGGAGCCGGAGGGATGAGGGAGCCCGGTGGAGCTGGTGGATCGACGGGTGACGGTGGAGGCGAGGGAGCTAGGAGCCAAGGTGGAGCTGCTGGGTCAACGGGCCGAGGCGGAGTCTGGGCCTCGGAGGCTGGAGGCGGAGGCGAGGGATACTCCAGCCACAGCGACGCTGGAGGATGGCAGACCCGCGGAGCTCGCACCGTATTGATGGTGGGCTGAGGGTGAGCAGAGGGGCTGACAGACGACAGCGGAGGAGGAGGCAGGAGCGGGTACGAGGGCAGGCATTTGTGAGCCTCCGGGCTTTCAGGGCCAAATCCAGGATCGAGAGCCCCCTCTGGGATGAACTCGGCAACTGGAGCCCACACTGGAGCGATTTTCTGGGGCTGGAGTAGACACTGGAGGGTGCTCTCAAGGAGTGGGCACAGGAATGCGCTCTGGACTGGACTCGGGGACTGGAGCCCTCTCTGGACTTAACTCTGGAACCGCAGCCCACTCTGCGCTGGACGTGGGAACAGGGGTAACAGAGGGTTCCGTAGTAGGAAGAAGGAGAGGTGGCATGTCAGCATACCAGTCAATTAGGTCCTCCTCCGCTTTCCATTCATCCAGATCTGTATCCAGCTCACCCTCAGCCACGGTGCAGGGGGCGGAGCTCCACTCCGCACTCTCACCGTCCACAGCTTGCTCCCTCGTGGTGGGCACTGTCGCCGACTCTCGCACCTGGTCTGACGGGTTGGGCTCAACGTCCGGGGCGATCCTCCGCTCAGTCGCTCGGCTTTGTGCTGGCTCATCGATCGCAGCAGGAAATTGCTCTCCATCATCAGTGGTCTCGGGCTGATGCTCCGCACCGCAGGGAGATGGTGGGCTGGGCTCTGGGTCAGGAGTGGATCTGGCGAGATCATCCACGGAGCAGATGGTGAATGGCGATCCATTTCTCGCCAGAGTCCACTCCACGAAGGCGGCGAATTCCGCTCGAGGACCATCTTTGGACGACGGCGCTCCACACGCGGCATTCAGGCTAGCATCATCTGGGTAGCTGGTAAGTTCCACGAGGGCCAGAAACGGGTATGATCTGGTATGATCCTTGAGCGAACGCTCCCCCTGCTCCAGCAGGAGGAGGAGGAGGAATTCAGGGCGGGCGAGGGGATCTATGGGGATAACGGAAAAAAAAGACACTGAGCGAAAAAAAAACGGAAAACAAAAACGGAGGGGAGACACGGAGGTTACTGTTTCGGTCGGGTCTTCTGTCATGATTACGCTGAGGGAAGGAGCACGAGGGAAACGAGGAGTACAATCAATAGTCTTTATTCCAAGGAACACAGGGGAAATCCACAAAACAGACGTTGGAGCAATCACACGTAACACAAGAAGTAGACCCGACAAATACAAACTGAATGGACTGGGGCTTATGAACACAGGACAATCAAGGAAGAACGAGACACACCTGGAATCAAACTAACACAATCAACGGAAGACAGAAACTGGGTCACGGAGCACATGGGGAGCAAAAACACAACAAAAACAGTCCAGGGGCGTGACAAAAAGAGGATTGTAAAGATAATATTATATTTTGATTATAAGTCTGATTCTTTTCTGCCAATACTAAATCTTTACAAGTATTGTAGCATAAATTGTAATTTAAAACTGATTTTAAGAATGAATGCTCATGTGGCATTCCATACACAGCATATTTTTCATTTAATGTCTCTGAAGATGAACACTATCCAAACTGATTATTCTATGTTTGAACGTTTCCCAGCTCGTACCAGGAGAAACTGCTCTGGCTTTTTATAAGGCACGGAATCCCACAGACAAACCAGTGATAGGCATTTCTACCTACAATGTTGTACCTTTTGAGGCTGGACAATATTTTAATAAGATACAGGTAAATATACATTTAAATAAACCCATGCTGGCATTACTATTACAATTTATGTCTATCCATTTGTTACCTAGCTCACTAAAAAGCATTCTAAATTCAAAATAGACGTGCTGAATTATTGTGCTAATACATTGCTCCTTTTTTCCCCATTAGTGTTTCTGTTTTGAGGAACAGAGGTTAAATCCACATGAGGAAGTAGACATGCCTGTTTTCTTCTACATTGATCCAGAGTTTGATGATGACCCCAGGATGGCACGAGTTGATACTATTATACTCTCATATACCTTTTTTGAAGCCAAGGAGGGACAGCAGTTACCCATCCCTGGGTATAGCTAATCATTTAATATTCAGAGAATTTTCATCAGATTTATCTTTAGGAGAGTGCATTCAGTAATCATTTTGGGAATGATTACTGTATAAGTTGTCATGTTTCACTTAAATATCTGTATAGATTGAATCAAACAATTATAAAAACTGAACGGTAATGAAGACTGATCATCTGTCTGTGAATTTTTTTTAAGACAATAAATTATAAGTCACTGTTTTTTATACACCATAAGATAAAAATTATTTTGATATCAAACAACTGAGTTGTGTATGCAAAATTTGTGGAATTGTTTGTTTGGCTTACTTTAGAACACTAGAGGGCAGCATTTGTGCATTTTTATTATTCTCCTTTGATGTAAAACATGATCTTAAAACTTAGCAATTGCATTGGCATGAAAAAGCATACGACTTGTTGATTATTGTGTAATAATTAATATAACATGACAGGTAATGTTGCAGCATACCAGAACGTTAGTCTGTGCTTGCATATTTGGATATCCTACATCTATAGCAGATACATGCTTCATAATAACACATGCTCAGATGCTCTCAGTGGTACTAAAGTGAACAATATTGCGCAATAACACTAGGCTCAAACATGTTTCTTCAGTTTGGATTATACATAATCAAACAGACACAAGTCACAACAGAAATGAGATGTTAAAGTAAATATATCAAAATGATATTGGAGTAGCCATTAATCACAATGAATGAGATCCTGAAGATCTCATGTTGTTTTATTCATGTTAATGTAGAGAGATTCTGCATATGTTGTATAATTGCATAATAGTGGTTTGATCATAAAATATAAATGCAATTTTCAAAAACAATCTTTGTAATATGTTTCTTAGAGACCTAAACAATAATGATGTAATAATCAAAAACTCCAAGTCAGTATGCTGCATTCACAAAAATGTTTAAAACAATTTTTAAATGTTCTTTAATAGCAGAAGAAACTCACAGCTGATATATGATACATAAAACATTTTCATGTCATTTTTAATAACTAAATTATACTTTTCTTAATGTTGATCTGTAAAGCATTATATAATGTAGTTATGTGATTATGCTGGTGAATGTTTTTAAAGACAGTTATAATAGTGTTAGAGTCAAGCTGAACTGGGTTTGAAAAATTTGAAAGCCCAATAGATCAAAGATGCAAAATACAATGATGGTATATATATATATATATATATATATATATATATATATATACCATCATTGTATTTTGCATCTTTGATCTATTGGGCTTTCAAACTTTTCATATATATATATATATATATATATATATATATATATATATATATATATATATATATATATATATATACATATACATAAATATACATATATATATATATATATATATACATACATATATATATATATATATATATATATATATATATATACACATATATATATATATATATATATATATATATATACATATATACACATATATATATATATATATATATATATATATATATATATATATATATATATATATATAATCAACCACCAGTGGTTGATTATTATCAACCACTGGTGTATTATACACTGGTGTATTATAAATGTATTATACACATTTATATATATATATATATATATATATATATATATATATATATATATATATATATATATATATATATATATATATATATATATATATATATATATATATATATATATATAATGAACAATTCACATTAATGGTTTTAAAGCCTTTTTATTCTCAGACTAAAATATAGTTTCAAAGTACTGCAGCGACAGAGACAAAACATAAACTACAATAACCTGTTTAGAAACTACAATAATCATATTACGTCATTTAAACATACGTCATTCTTCGTGCCCCGGAAAACAACAAACCCGAGCACGCGCTTGAAGCGCGCTAGAGCGCTGACGCAGAATCAGCTGAGCAACCGTCCGCGAGACAAAACTTAAATGGATGAACATACGGGCTCTGATCTGGTGTCAGCGCTTATGGGATCAAAACAGCAGGTTGGCCACACCCTCTCCAACACAAATTGGGCGTTTTCGGGATTTGATGGACGGGATTAATGTCCAATGAAATAGCAAAGCTGCCCTAGCAACTCCCTACAGGAGCCAATCAAGGAAAATCTAAGGATGAACTCACATTTTTCTGTTTAGGGAGGCTGATAGAAGAGAGGGATCGCGGCTGAGAGCTCAATGGACCAGGTTTGCTCGAAATGTGAAGATAAAAAAACGTTAGGAGTGTTTTATAAAGATTAACATTTATTTTATAAGTATAAACAACCGATTTTAAGAAGTTATTTGGCTTATGTTACTATACTGTAAACATAGGAGGGTCTTTATTTACCTACCAACGTGACGCAACAGCATCAGTGGATCCAGAACCAGAATCTTTGAACAATAGCACAGCTTTAGTGTTGTACTGGACATGAGATTTTAAACACAGAAAAGACTGGTGAATACTACGTAGGTTTGTTTTTAAAACAGCTGTATTGTTCAGTTGCACTGGTGGTCTGAGATATTTAACACAAGTCCATCAAAGGACAGTTACATGATGTACCAGAATGGGTCATCGGGCTGATGTGAAGATGAACCACAGGAGCAGCCCAGCAAAAGCTTATGATTTCCTCCTCAAATTCCTGCTGGTTGGAGACAGTGATGTTGGGAAAGGAGAAATACTGGCCAGTCTACAGGATGGGTCCAGTGAGTCACCCTATGGATACAATATGGGTAAGTTTTGATCTCTGTGTACAAATAAGAGTAATGTTAGTTGGTCTGTGCATTTCTGGATGAATCTATTATTATGGATTGTAGATTATGTAACCTTTGTGTTATACACTTGATTATCAACTAGCAAGCATCTACATCATTTATTGTGAACAGTTTCAGAAATGTTGTCAGTCGACAATGTAAACAAAAACAAGGGATCTGTATCTGTTCTATGTTTATTTGAAGTCTTTTATTTATTATAACAGTAAATATACCACATATATTAAACATCAAGATCACATCGCTCATCTAACCCCAGTTTGTCCCGCTCTTATTTACAGCTCAGTAGTAGTTGTAGTTATTAGTTACTCCGTGTTTTGGAAAAGGAACTCTTCCCAGGGGACAAAATCAACTGTAGTGAACCCCCCTTTGGGCTTTCACAGCTAAACAACATATTTTTCATGTGTCTTGCCTGAAAGACCAACAACATTCATTATGTGATGCAAACATGTGGCTGGTATCACATAATCACAACATCTTTACTTGTAGGTATTGACTTGCATATCACTTATTAACTCGTTAGCAATCTGCTCTTGATGTGACAGTACTATAGGTCTCTTAATTCTTAATAGTTTACATATTTTCTCCAGCTTTCTGTTTTATTGTTTTTCTGCATGCTTTAACAGGAAGAACAACACGCTTTTCATTTTCAGTGCCGTTTTTCATTGTCACAGCATTTGGGCAAATTCTAAGGGGTGATGAACATTTTGAGTCTCATTGTTACAGCTTAGATTAGAATGAAGTGGTTTAGCAAGTAAATTGACAGCCAACCTGTTCATTTAGGGTCAGAGGCTGACTGAGATCTGGGTGGCTTGTACGGTTGTGTTCTCATTTATTCAAGGAGCTGAGGAAGGAGTGCCAGCCACTTTTAGAAGAGGGGCAACAGGTTATAGGAACAAAATCATCTTTAGACCAAAAGCCTTTAAATATTTTTATAAATAGTATTTGTCTTGCTTGGACAGGCGTAGTACTGCATATTCTTAAAGGAACAGTTCACAAAATAAATAAATAAAGCTAAAATTTACTCAGCCTCAGGCCGTCCAAGATGTAGATGAGTTTGTTTCTTTATCGGAACAGATTTGGAGAAATTTAGCATTACATCACTTGCTCACCAGTGGATTCTCTGCAGTGAATGGGTGCCGTCAGAATGAGAGTCCAAACAGCTGATAAAAACTTCACAATAATCCACAACTACAGTAAATCAATTAGTCTTGTGATGCAAAAAACGGTTTAACTTCAAACTGTTAAAATACAAGTCTTCTATCCATAATATTTCTCCTTTTAGTGAAAAAGTTTTTTTTTTTTTTTCTGAACTAAAAGAGAAATTTGCACAAATCAAGTTCATGGTTTTTGATGACAGAGAACAACAGTGGATGGTCTTTTTCACTGGAGGAAACATTATTATGGATTATGGACTGTTATCTTGGCCAGAAGCAACAGTTTAAAGTTAAAATGCTTTAATGCTGAGTTTATTACAAACGTGACTTCAAAATAGGCTAATTTATTGTCTGGAGACGTATGGATTACTTGTGGATTATTGTGATGTTTTTATTAGCTGTTTGAACTCTCATTCTGACGGCACCCATTCACTGCAGGAGGTGAGCAAGTAATGACTGGGGAGAAAGTAATGTAATGCTAATTTTCTCCAAATCTGTTGTGATGAACAAACAGTCTCATCTACAACTTGGATGGATTGAGGATGTGTTAAGCATTGTTTAGCAAATCTTCATTTTTGGGTGAACTATTCCTTTAAAGTCAACATGAATTGCCATTCACAACCCACTTCAGTAATATGACACATTTCTGAGCAAGACGGGACTTTATTGGATTGTGAAAAGTGGGTTTTCCAACCAGAATGAATAGCCCGATGTTACCAAAGGAAAGTTGTTTCAGGGTAAGAGAATATTATTGCATTTTGAATAATTATTATGACAGCAAACAACTTTTTGGAAAAAAAGATGCATTGATTAATAATTCACAGTAAGATCAGGGATGTGCATTAGGTAAATGGGGTCAATTTTGTTTTCATGTTAACTTTAAACTTGTTGCTCTTTTCAGCGCAACAGTGATGAAAATTTAATAGCCCACTGCAGTCTTGTGAAAGTGACTTCATACTACATTCATTTACAATCTTTCTAGAAAAAATATTGCCCCCGTAGGGCCAGTAAACAGCTCTGCCAGGATGCTAATACTTCGAAAACAAATTCTAAGACATTGGGTATGCAAGCAATTAATAGACCAGTGCTGGAGCCTTTTGCTGTTTAGGTTGCTTACTAGATTCAGAACATTTTCTACGTCCTGTTCTGTCATATTTTATAACTTGTGTATTTATTTTGTATTGTAACCTTGGGAGCAACTCTCAAAATTCCTTATAAGTGCATACTGTATGTACACAGTCGATAAACTCCATTATGATTAGAAAGGGAGAGCTCTTGCTTAACCACCTTGCCAGCAGAAGTCTCTGTTGGAATTTCTGTTTATAGAGATTATTACTACTGGCCAAAACTCTTACGTAACTGTGCTCTCCGACTGCTGAGCAAAATGTGGCTGAGGGGAATGAGGATGCAGCCAGGCTTTGCTGGTGATAAAGGAGTGGAACGTTCTGATGTTTATCTAAACACTTGCATGAGCCTCTCAAGTCACTTGTTTGTTTGAACGATGAAAAGGGTGCGTTGACTCTTGATTTTAAAGGAACAGTGCCAGTTGAAGCCTTGCAACTGTTCTTCACCAAGAGAGAAATCAGTTCTGTGCCACTGAAACATTTATCCCACTGTCTTATAAATAACGTACTGGCTGATGTGTTGCTCATTGTGTTTTAGGTTATGTAACGCCTGTGGAGCTTAATCAGGGTAGACGGCATATAAAATTTTGCACGAATTAAAACAGGGCTGTGAATGGTAGTAGGAGTACAGTTTGTTCTGTGTGTTGTATTGCCGTAGATCACATCTAAGACGATACAACACGCATCAAATATATATATATTTTTTTATGTTGCATTATCTTATATTGGACGTATACTGACACCTTGCAGTGTGGATGCAGCATCATGCAAAAGCAAATATTTAATGATTAGGAATGCACTATCTATTGGTACCATATCGGTCATTAGCCAGTATTAGAGTTTTTTGTAATTTTTTGGCATCAGTCAGTATTTTTGTAATGAATATTTAATTTTGCATGCTCATTTTCCTTTTTTTTTCATTTAGATCATCTTTGCTGTCATCTAACACACTCTCAAGTTAATACTTAAAAACACTATGCATTTCATAACACTATAAAATATAATCTTGAGAATCTAAAAAGAAATCTTAAAAGGAATATTGATTTTTCATACTGTATATTATCGTGTTATTATGCCTAAATTCACCTATAGCATTTAAAGTGACTGATTTTAGTTTAGTATTTTATTTTTAAATGGATAGTCCACCCAAATAGTCCACCCAAGTTACTAAATGGTTTTGGTTCCCATTGACTTCCATTATATTGACAAAAAATACAATGGAAATCAATGTGAACCGAAAATGTTTGATTATCAACATTGTTCAAAATATCTACCTTTATGTTCAGAAGAAGAAAGAACTGCATACAGGTGGTGACAGATGACAGAATTTTCATTTTTGGGAGGACTGTCCCTTTAATTTCTAAAAATTAGTGTAGAATTTCAACATTAGCCAATTTTGATACTAATATGACTCCAGGTTTTACCCCATGTGGGTCTACATGATTTAAAAAAAAATTAAATGTACTTTTTATTTACTTATTTTTATTTATTTATTTTTTTTTAATCAGAGAGAAATTACTGAGTGCACCTTTAACTATGGCATTTACCTTGGCTGAGGTCTATTTGAGTTTAATTATGCTGCTTTAAATTCTGGCTGATCTGTTTGATGTTTTATGAAGTCAACCACAACGTCTCCACAGGCCACAAAGCAGCTTGCAGTATTTTTGTTTTTTTATAATTTCGTGACTTGAAGTCACACAGGGATGGATCAGTAAGTGTTAGCATAACTGTTTCTCCCTCAGCTCTAGATTTTGAACACCATTATCCACGGAGGCTTCATCCTCATCCACTTAGTCCCGTTGATCCGACGTATGTGTCATCCCATCAGAAAAGGTCTATGGTTCTCTGCTGGTTGCTGTGAGGGAGGTGAGGAGAGGTGCAGAGCAGGGTAATTGTGCGGGGAGACAGAAAGGGTTAGTGTGAAAAATCTGTCAGGATGAATCAGAGCTTGCCCACACAAACAGGAAGACTGCATCCTACAGGCAGACATTTTTATAAAGAAAAAGAAAATACTAGAGAGCTGGTGTTATACAATATTTGTCTAAAAGTGATTTATCACATGGAATTAAATAATTCACAATAAGCCTTTTATCAAAATCTTGATAAAAGATTTATTTAGTGGTGAAAAATATGATGTAAGCGCTGGTTGTTTATTTGATAAAAGATGTTTTTATTCAGTAGTTGAAGTTAGAGTCATCTAATTAAGCATTTATTGTTTAACCAAACCATTTTTTAAAGAATTTATTTATTTTTTTCTGCAGTGGAACATCAAACATTATTACACTGTATGTGTGTGTGTGTATACTGTATGTGTGTGTGTATATATATATATATATATGTATATTATATTTCAAATAAATGCTGTTCTTTTGAACTTTCTATTCATCAAAGAATTGTGAAAAAATGTATTATGCTATCCATAAAAATAAGAACCAGTACAGTACAATTTTCAACATTGATTATAATGCTAATGTTAATGTTAACCAGTTTCTTGAGCATCCCAATCAGCATATTAGTAATATATAATAATAATTATATAGAGTAATAATTATATAGAGTAATAATAATTTCTGACTACTGGAAATTCAGTTTGCCTGAATAAATTGCATTTTAAAATATATTAAAATAGAAAACAGTTATTTTAAATTGTAATAACATTTTGCAATATTATATTTTTACTCTATATTTAATCAAATAAATGCAGCCTTGGTGAGCATAAAAGAAACGTTCAAAAACATTTTAAAAATCATGTAAAAGATACTATTTGAATTTGAAGCATAATAATATCATTTAAGTTTTCATTTATTATATTTTATAGATGTAGTCTCTGAGACCCAAACAGAACTAATGCATCATTTTTCATGGAGGGCTTGATACCTGATACTTGAAGTTTAATGTACAGAACATTAAACCTCACCATTAGTGCATACCTTTGGATACGCTGTAATTCACTAAGTGACCTCACAGTTCACAGGGTGACATGGGATTGTGATTGGTTCATTTGGTTCCATTCTTTCTGTCACTTTAATGGAATCTCCTAGTTGTTCCATGTATATTTTCACAGTGTTGAGTTTCATTCTCATCGCAGTGGAATGTGTGATGGGCTCTGAAATTCCCTAGGATAAAGAGTGTTCAGAATGCCAGTGTGTATGTGTGTGGAACCTGGAACCCCCACAGAGGTGACACTAAAGCTTTCCAATCTCAGTTTAGGCATCCTCATCAAGTGTCATGTTCATACCAGCAGACGTCACTTAATCATAGTTACTGTCACCCAAAAGCTTGATCAAAAGAGGGACTTTGTAAATAAAATATTGGCTAAGAGTAAAGGAATGCAGTCTTTATTTGAACATAAAATGCAAACTCTCTTTGGAATATTCTTCAGCGTTTCTCACCACTTGCCTTTCCCATTTGCAGTTATTAGATTATTAGTGGATATTACTATTACTCATACTAGGAATTTGAACAAACCCCTAACGATAAGTATTAAACTCAAATTGTACAGCTTGTTTAAGAATGATGTTTTTATTTTTACTAAACTTTTGGGCTTTGAAATTTGTCTGGAAGACAATTACATAACCATATGTAGGACCAGAATATCATACAGAGTTGGAAGTGGGATCTTTTGGCTTGGACCACTAAGCAACTGCTTAGAACCCTCTAGCTAAAAAGTGAACAAAAAGTGATAACATGCTAAACACCAATTAGAAGATATTAGTAATTGCATAGCAACACTCTGGCAACAATCACAATGTACTAGCATCATGACAGTGCATTTTGCATGGACTGAAAATGTCATCATCAGTGTTTTCTTCAGAAATTGTCATCATTTGGCCTCTTTTTGGCCATTTAACACACTACCATTCCAAAAAAGTTGATTTAGTAAGATTTTTATGTTTTTGAAAGAAGTCTCTTATGCTTACTATGACTGTATTTATATAACCAAAAATACAGAAAAAACAGTAATACTGTGAAATATTATTACAATTTAAAATACCTGTTTTCTATTTGAATATATTTTAGAATATCATTTATTCCTATGATGGCAAAGCAGAATTCTCAGCAACCATTACTCCAGTCTTCAGTGTCACATGATCCTTCAGAAACCATTCTGATTTGCTTATTTGGTGCTCACATAACATTTCTGAAAACAGTTGTGACAGTTTTGTGGAAACCTTGATATATATTATTACAAGGATTCCTTGAGTAATAGTAAATTCAAAAGAGTAGCATTTATTTGAAATATAAATCTTTTGTAACATTATAAATGTCTTACTGTCTGAATGGGTCCTTGCTTATTAAATTAACAATTAACAAAAATCTTACTCACTCAAACCTTTTGACTGTATTTTTTTATGTTCTGTTTTCTCCTATAGTGGCTTTGTTTAGCCTGACTAGGTTAACCAATAATGTGAGTTTGGAGAGGGTCTATCTGTTTTTCGACCAATGGCAACCAGGAAGCCTGTTTGAAAACAGTCATTACTTTTGCAGTTACACTTGGTGACGCTAGTGCTGCAAAAATGAGATATTTCACCTTTAAGTAATTTTGTTATTTTTTCACTTGTAGGAATTGACTACAAGACAACAACCATACTGCTTGATGGACGCAGAGTCAAGCTCCAGCTTTGGTGAGTAGTTTTACATCACAGTTACTTTTCCTTGTGGAAACTGGAAACCCATGACTGCAGCTCCTGAGATATCCTAGAAATATGAAGCTTTAAAGTTTCAACTTTATTTCCTCCTGTTATCTTCTTGAACTGAAACCGAGCATGAAGAGAGATTAAAGATCACCCCCTCCATTCCATCATGCCTGTGTATGCTCAATAAGGTCTCGTCGGTTTCCAAAATATGAAGTGAACATGCCAAACGTCTGGCTATGTTAATTACAGCGCTCCTCAACAAACTCTTCCAATGAAAAATTCAGCCAAGTCAATCCCACTAGCCATGGCTAGAACTTCTGGCGCATTTTAAGAGAACTGAGCTTTTTGCAAGAGTCTGTTATCAATTATTGATTATCTGGCCTTGACAGACGAAGTATTTTAGAGGAGAGTGTTTGTGATACTCCAGTCCTACCCGCTGCAGCATGACTGGCACATCTTGGTGCTGCGCTCAGCCCTGGATGGTGAATGATTCATTTCACTGCTCCTACTCAAAGTCTGCTGCCCTGGCACCAACCACAGAGAGCTCCTCATGTCACCAGGCAGAGGGAAAGACAATAGCTACAGACGTTTTGAAGAACAGAAGTAAGAAGAATGTGTCCTTTGTCATGCGGACCCTCTGTGTTGTGTTGTTTTTTTGCAGGGACACCTCAGGACAAGGCAGATTCTGCACCATATTCCGCTCATATTCCAGAGGAGCACAGGTATAATGGCAATAAATTATAAAAACACAATTATAATTCATGTGTTTTGTATAGTAATATTTATTATTATTTATTTGAATTAATTTAAATAAAAAGTAAAGTTTTTTTTTTTTATTCACAAATATAAATATAATAAATTTAAAATGATTTATCAGTCACTACTTGTGAGTTTGTGAATGCCTGTAATAGATGTAAATAATTTAAATTAAATGTAAAAATATTTTTTTATTATTTTATTTATAATTATTAATTTAAAAATAATTCATGTAAATTAAATTAAATTAATATTTTGTATTATTTTCTTTGTAATTATAATTGATGTTATTTTTTTTAATTGTTGTTATATTTTGTTATGATTTTCATCAGACAACATTTGTGTGGTTGTGTGTAAGCCCATTGTATATTAATATATTTTGTGTAATAATATTTATAATTATTTATTTCAATTATTTAAATAAAAAGTAAAGTTATTTTAAATTATTTTATTAATAAATATAAATATAATACATTTAAAATGATTTATCAGTCACTACTTGTGAGTTTGTGAATGCCTGTAATAGATGTAAATAATTTAAATTAAATGTAAAAATATTTTTATGATTTTGTTTTGATTTTGTTATATGTGTGTGTGTGTGTGTGTGTGTGTGTGTGTGTGTGTGTGTGCATTTTATTTTTTTTAATTATAATTGATGTTATTTTTTTTTAATTTGTTGTTATATTTTGTTATGATTTTCATCAGACACCATTTGTGTTGTTGTGTATAAGCCCATTGTATATAATGGGCAAAGAGACTTTAGGAAATGAGCTTTTAAATATCTCTGAAATCCCACTGTTCCCAGACAGTTGTTAAACACCCCACCCAATGATCAGCAGTTCCTGTTGAAAGTGTGGTATGCTATAAATCGGAGGGGACTGGTATTGTTGATATGACATTTCCTTGTTCTGGCAAACACAGATATACTAATAACAGAAACTCTTGGAGCAAAGCCACAGTCTTTATTGACATTACATCGTAAACGTCTCTGCCAACAATTTTAGTCACATACTGTATGAGATGTTAAATAATACCACTTCCAGTACTACACTGACTTTTTGAAACCCCAGATGATAGCTTATGGTTTCATGCTTTCATTTTGAATTGAAAGTGCATTTAAGTTAAATATACTGTGTGCTCTTGATATTTTGTTTCTCACAGGGCGTTATCCTTGTATATGACATCACAAACCGGTGGTCTTTTGATGGCATTGACAGATGGATTAAAGAGATCGATGAGGTAAAATCAGGTCAATCATATCAAAACTACTGTAGTTACAGTATTCAGTATGTTAATGTGCAATGCAATATGATTATGAGTATAAACAGACATGAGTTCATACTAGTAACTTTGAAATCACATTAAATCCAACATAAGCTAATCATCTTGAGAAAGTGCAAAAATATATGTGTATCTCTGTGTTTCAGGAAATGTGCTCGTTATGCAACTCCGTAACAGCAGTTATGATTCTAATCATTGCAATGATGCATGATACAGAGGCTCTGTAACTAATAGCAGTGTAGATAGCAGGGGGCTGATGATGCTTAGCATTTTCTTTCAAAATTGCTTTATCATTTAAGCGATTATCTTAACATAATAATATAAAACAAATCAGCAAACCAGTTATGTCTCGAAGAGTGCTTTTGTAACTGTTATGTATTTATTTATGTATTTTTTACCCAGCATGCGCCAGGTGTTCCCAAGATCCTGGTGGGAAACAGGCTTCACCTGGCCTATAAGCGTCAGGTGACCACCGAGCATGCTCAGGCTTTTGCAGAGCGACTGGGGGTCACATTCTTCGAGGTCAGCCCTCTCTGTAACTTCAACATTACTGAGTCCTTCACTGAGCTGGCACGAATTGTGCTCATGAGGCATGGTATGGAGCGACTTTGGAGACCCAATAAAGGTGACAAGCCTCTATTGTCAGGCTTCATGTACGATATGGACATTATCTAATTGGGACTCAGAAGTTCACTTTTGTAGCTGTATGATATTTGAAAAATAAACATAGAAACATTTTTTCACATTACAAGTTGCCTCAAAACATGTTAATATAAAAAATTAAACACTATGTTCAGTGTAAGATTGGGAAGACCATATTTTGCCCATGTTTGTACATAATTTATAATCGTAATGTAAAAATACTTTCAACAAATCATTCCCTATCAAAATATCCTATTATAATTATAAAAAAACAATATAAAATAATTTAGAAACTAAGTGTGAAATACAAATTCAAATGTATATGTACTTACAGAAATACAACATTTTTTAAATAACGTGTAAAGAAATTTGTAAATGAATTGTCTGATACAGAACATATATTATGTTATATTATATTATAAAACAGTGTACTTTTAATGCCAAACAGTATCATTCTGTAAAAATATTTTTATTTTATATTTTATTTTATATAAATATTTAATATTTTTATTTTAAGAATTATTATAGTAAAAATATCACTTATATTCGCAGTTACATAAACGTAAATCATATAAAACAATTACAGAGAGAAAAGACAGCTAAACCTCTACAATCGTCGGTAGTTCACAACAATACCATCGTTGTCTTGTTTCACTACAATTCCATCAACATCTCCCTATGACTCATTATGTAGCTGAGGTTGGAAATATTCTCTCTGGGAATTAAACAAGCTTCACCATAAACATTTCTGACATGAAATAATGCATTAAGGAATGCTGTCATAGAATAAAGCAGACCTTTTAGTGGAGCCTTTTCTGAGCATGACCACATAAGCAACAGCAATACAAGTTTTTTTTTTTTTTACTCAGACCTATGCTGCAATTATGTATAGGCCAAAGGAATGCTTTAGAAACTTGAAGTATGCAAATGCTTTGAGATTTTATGCCTCTCACAGCGGAGACACCCAGTGTTCAAATATCAATGTAATGGCCAGCCGCCCACACAGCACATTTCAGCTCTTAATAATCATAGCTTTGGTTTATGCTAGAAAAATGCCTGTAGGAACAAGGTCATGCAATATAAAAACATTTACTTCGCTTAGATTAAGGCATTTGAATAAAAGGATCGTGTTTATTTTGACTGGAGATTATTTAAAGGACAATCAATATGATAAAACAGCTTCAGTTTCCATTGAATGACTTCATCCTTTAAAGACAAACGTTGCTGACAAATTCTGAATGATTATAAACCATATAAAGACAGATAGCTTGCATATCTACATTTGTGCAGTATTTTATAAAGACATAATATCTAACATTTTTTTCATGCTTGTGAACTGAGGATGTTTTTATGGTCTCTAATATGTTGCATTTAACCTGAACCTGTTCTTTTCTTTTGTCCAGTATTGAGTCTGCAGGACCTGTGCTGTCGTTCTATTGTTTCTTGCACTCCAGTGCATCTTGTGGACAAACTTCCCCTTCCTGTTGCCTTAAAGAGCCATCTGAAGTCCTTCTCCATGGCCAACGGCCTAAACGCCAGGATGATGCACGGCCGTTCCTACTCGGTCATAGCCAGCAGTGCTAAAAAAAGGAACGGAACCAAAAAATCCAAAATCATCTACCCACCACTGAGCCCATCCCAGAACTGCGCACGGACGAGCTGCAAGATTTCATAGATCAATGCAGTTGCTGTACTTACAATACACACTCACAATGCAATTTAAACAAGGAGCTAGTGTTCAAACCACCATAGTCTTACAATAAGAACAAGTTAGAGAGCTGTGGCCTGTGAGGTCTTTGATATATTAAGTGTTTGATCAAACTTGTTCACCGTGTTGGTTTGTTTAAAACACATTCTCCTGGCCATATTCAGTTGTGATCGCTGGACAGATGTACAAGAGGGGATCTGTTTCTAAGTGTTGCCAAGCCTTTATAATGCTCTGCATTGTTTAAATATATGTACAAGTTCTTTTGTCTTGTAAATGTATTGATGGTACTGCATTTTCCTGTGGAGGACTCTTTTTGCTACTGAACTTGGACCAAGCCAGCAGGAGAAACAAACAGCTTTCCTGTTTAGTGATCACTTTCACAACGGACCTTACTGATAATTAATACCAGCTTAATTTCCTTTAATACTTTTATTCAGACACTTTTCAGGGGCTAAGAGAGTCAAGGTTGAGACACGCAGCTCTTTGTATTGTGTATATAATTTGTTTTGTTTGATACTACATTGTTATAATTCTTAATTATTGTGATACACTTGACCTGTGACCAATATTGTTATTGAACAATACATTTATATGGGAAACACACCAAAGACGTGGAAGATTAAAATGTGGCTTCATTTGTCACATTGAAAACAACGCTAATATTTCAGATTTACACTGCAAGCAAACAGAAATTTCTAACATGCTATCATATCAGGTTTTAAATAAAGATCAGTGA
This sequence comes from Spinibarbus caldwelli, assembly GCA_039654775.1. NCBI lineage: Eukaryota > Metazoa > Chordata > Actinopteri > Cypriniformes > Cyprinidae > Spinibarbus > Spinibarbus caldwelli. The sequence continues at coordinate 10,352,315 of CM077257.1, forward strand.
TAAAATCAGTCATGTTGTCTTTAATTAACAATATGTCCACTAGAGGGCAGTGTTTTCTTGTGGAATAGATTGTCTTTTCTACCTGGTCTAACTGTTATAGTTGTGGTAGGGGAAGGAGGGATTGGTTTAAATAAAAAAAAACCTAATTATTCCAAAAAAATAAGCAAGCCTTGAATTACTGAAGCTAGAATTTAAATAAATAAGGTCTGTGACATTACTGTCGATAACCACACAAAATAATTTTGACCAGTCCTTCAGCAAAATGGGGCAAGGCTACCAGAATGTTTAAAAGTACATAAGTAGAAGTATTTATTTATTTGTTTATTTATTGTTTGTTTGTTTATTTAAGTGTTTTAATGTCAGTTCTTCCATAAAAGCATGTGGTATTTGAGCAACAGTTGTCTAAATATTGATTTTAGTGTGGGACTATACTGTTTTATTCCCTTTCCAATATCCTTCCATTAATCCTTTCTTACAGTCTGATTTATCTTGAATTCCTGGGTCCAGTTGTTATATATATATATATATATATATATATATATATATATATATATATATATATATATATATATAATCTTGATCAGAATTATCTGGAATTGTAATCCCATATTTTGCTATTTATTATGAGGTTTGTCATTGTCCAGGATGAAGTTCGTCAGTGTTTATGAAGATACTGTAAACTCTTGCAGCTGCTTCATATTTACGGCTGATGTATTTCATCCACAGTGACAGAAACAACACAATTAAACAATACAAACACCCTCTTCCATTTTGAAATTATTTTCAAAACTTCTCATCTGACCCACAAATAAACAAAAATAAATATGCAGCAAGGTATATACAATTGTTAGGGGTTAGGAACTAATTTTGACTGACTGGTCTCTGATGCTTGTGTCATTGCAATTAATAAATTACATTTAAATTGAATATATTATTTTTGTTTGATTGTGACAGCTCTTTGGAGTATTATTTTATTGAGACAAAATATATATCACTGTAACTGTTAAACAAATCTAGTCTAAAATATAAATGCAGCTATATTTTTGGATACACATACTGAACTGAAGGTTTGATCCAGATCAAAGCCAAGACGTCATCTGATTTCGAAACCTTTTTTCCTTCTTTTGAACAGCCTAATTTTAAGATTTTATCCAATCTGATTTCTTTCGAACTGGGCCCTGGGTTTGATTTGGAAGTAAAACTTTAAAGGTGCACTTTATAATTTTGTTTATGTTAAGACTGCTGACATTAGATAAAAACTAGAAAAAGATTACTTTAATTTTAAAAGTTAGTAGAAATAAATAAATAAAACAACTCATAAATATAAACATTTAAATGTTCCAGATAAATTATTGTCATGTGAGTGTACATAATTTTAAACATTTTTAATTCAGTTTTTTTTTTTCTTCAATGCAACATATTTTTTAATGGTACAGAATTATCTTGGTTTAAGATTGTTAATTTAGTATTTAGGAACGAGCATTTCAAATTTAATCTGTGGTTCAGATTATGACTTAATTTCCAAAGAATGCAACTGAGCATTTACTTTTAAAAAAGAAAAGAAACTTATGTGAAAAAAGGAAGAAAAAAAAGAGAAGCAAATTCTTATTTCTATCATTTATATTCTATGATGTGCAATAAAAAGCATAGAACACAGAGAGGTTCAACAGCACATAAATCCATTAACATTAAACAACCTGCGGAGGGCATACTTCACACATTTATGCGCTTAGAACAATATAAGAAATGCTTTGGATCCTGTATGCAACCTGCCGGCACATCAGCAATATTCAGCTATTTCAAAACAATGTAGACGGTCTATCCAGTTCTAATTTTGCCTCTGTTTTCTTACATTCAGTGTTACCTATTTGAGATACATTTTGGCCATCTAAATACAGATGCAGTGTAATATTCTCCCATTTTTCTTATTTTCTTAAGTATTGTGGGAGATGGATATGGTATCTATGGTGACACTGTCTGACCTGCACATGCATTGGTCATATAACATAATTGGTCATATAACATAATTCTGATAAGGACATGCCTTTCTTCAAGGCACAGGGTGAATGACCCTGTCACTGTAAGACAAACGGCTGACCCGTACAGCTAATAGAAGGTCGAGAACAGGCATGTGCACATGCATATGTTCTTATATAGTGACACATTGGATAAGTGGACCTGTCAGACAGGAGTTATGAGGGGCTTTTTTTCTGCATTAGTTAGTGATAGGGTAAGGGGTAGGGTTAGGGTGTGGTTAGGTGTCTATCTCCACCCATTACCTCCAGCGAGGGGGAGCTAGAGCTCCAGCTCCTCCCATTTGGTTCTGCAGCAAGCACCCTCTCAGATAAAAAGCAAGGGAAATTTCAGGGGGAGGAGTCTAGTCTTACATCACTTCTCGTGAATGTTTTTGGAAATTGCTGTCTGGGATTCTTACTAGAGAAAACTTCATGATACCCAAAATAGTCATGCAGTGTGAAAGGAACAGTGATCTGACAACTTTGAAAATCACGTAGTGTAGACTGAGCATAACTTGTGTTGTTTTTAATTTTTGTAATCTTTCATCTTTAATTTAAGTATTTCATTTTTGGAACAGTATGCAAATTTGAGAATGGGTAATAATACAGATGATACACCCTCTGATATAAGTATATAATATATTTTACTTTATTTTTAATGTTTAATATTGAGATACACTATTCGTAAGTTGATTTTTAAGTATAAGCACTGTGTTACTATAAAACCATTACTCTTTTTTGAGTAAAATTGGTTCAACCAATGGTATAAGTTTGGGGCGGGACTATCTGTTTGTCCAGCCAATGAAAGACAGTGATGAGTAATCAGGAAACCTGTTTGAAAACAGGAGTGTTGCAGTAATTACACCCTTCACCTTTAAGATTAGTCAAATAGTCATTCAGCATACCTTCAAATATTTTGTAAATATATAGTATTACACATACCATATTGTCCAGGGCAACAAGAAGATGCTAAGTTAACTTTCTATTCAGTATTCCATGCGTCCATGTTTTTCTGCTTATCTCATAACTGCCATGAAAGCTGGAACAGGCCATTATTTTATTAGCTGTGTTCTCACGTGTTTCGTTTCATAGATAATATTTGCACTCCAATGAAATATTCATGACGAGTCTCTGTCTCTTGTTTCTTTAAATGGTGCTCCAGCATAGCTCATGTCAAAAACATAATTTGACTCCTTTGATAAATATTAGATCTAGTCTTGTGCTGATTATATCGTACAAATTTGCATAGCCCCTCACCACAGGCTACATTGTCCAAATGGTCAGATAAGGTGTGTTGCACTGAGCCACAGTGTTCTGTTTGGATTGTATATCTGAGAGCACGGTGAGCCAAAAAACAGACAGATAGTCCACAGGTGTGGCTGCGCATATGGAGTCAAAACTCATCCCACCTTGCAGACAGCCATCTGGCCGGCACAGAAAGATCTACTTCAAACTTTATGCTCATTAAGCTTTTCCAGTTGTCTATCCCTCTGTCCTTCCAATCTCTGTGAAAACCACTGTCCTTGTTAAAGTGAGAGTATCAACTCTTTTACAGTTGGCTGTTAATAATTAATTTGCAATTAATTCAGCTGTGGTTTAATGGAGTTGTCAAACCACATTAAGGGTCTATTTTTGGAAACTAGACCACCAGGTTGTGCGTGTGTACCTACAGAGTACAGAACAGTCATGACTATGAAATATTCATGAGGACAAAAAATACATTCATGCTTCTTTTTCCTGTTCGGATGAACCTGCGTTTACTTATCCCATTGGGGATCTTTGTTTTTTTACTTTGCAGACCACTTGAAGATGTCGATTTTCCTTTTATCTCCCATGTGAATACGGCTTTTTCTTCTCCTGTTTGCCATCTCACAGCATCAATACAGTGTGTGCAAATTCATTCAGACAAGATGATCATGAAATATGTGCTTTAGTCTCTAGAGAAGCTAAAGGTTGAATATAAATTGAAATAACATACCTTGAGTATTTAAATGAAGGGACATGTGCTTTCTCTCTCTTTCTCAGACGGAAGAGCACTTGTGTTGTTGACATGTAAACCTTTTCTCTCAAACCTACGAGTGCAAGGAAGCGGCTCGAAGAGATATAAAAATAGTTTCCACGCAAATCTGGAGTGTCTCAAAAAAACGCAGAGAATAAAATAAAGACACATCTGTAATAGTTGAGCATCTATTAGTAAGCTATTTCATAATGATGGGAATCAGATAGGACTGGAAACAGAGGTTTGTAGTGCTGTTAAAGTCTGAAGAGGTGTGTAATGACTGTCATGACTATCTCTGGATAGTAACTATGCTATGCGTTCACATCAAGAATGGTACATTTAAGTCATTCATTGTCTTTTTTTCCTTTATGATTTCCTTTCTTGTCAAGGCCTATAGGTGGCAGCAAGATGATTCCACTGAGGATCAGCTGGTTTTCATGGTGTGGTTTGATGCATTTTTAGGATTTCAGTCTTAGAAGGGGCTCAGTTAATGTTGTTCAGAAGAATTTTTTTTTTTTTTTTTTTTTTTTTTTTTTGCTTTGTGATTTTGAATCTTGTTTGACATACTTTACTGTTTTTTAAAGTAGATGTACCTCATTAACAGTGGTGTATCTGCTAAGGTTGATTTTTAAGGTTTTAAGGTTGATCTGATTTCATTGGAATAAAGAGCATTTGTCTAAGAGTAAGAGAAACAGAACACATGTCTGAGAAAGCTGTGTGTGGTACAACTCTCTGTGACCTAACATTGGAGGGAAGTGAAGGATAGTACATAATGTTAAGAAGTTTAATGTTTTAAATGATTGTTAAGTGAAAGAATTTCTAGTGAAATAACTAGCTATCAGATAGCAATTGTAGATGCCCTTTTCAGCAAACATGAAGTGAGATCACATGATCACAAGAGTACTGACAGCTTAGTTAATTGCAGATTTGTGAGGTGGCTGAAATGTAAACGTGAGATGGAAGCACCCTAAGTAGGGTTTATCAGCACCTATTATTGGTTCCATTACTTTATACAAAATGTACGACAGCATATGCATTAGAGCTGTTCCTTATTCAACACTAAAATTTGATCATCTGAAATTGTAGTGTTCATATGTTCATGCACAACATGAATTATAATGTAATAGTTTTATTTGCTTTATTGTAAAGAAAGACTTTATTTTCAGCAGTTAATCATTTAAGATTAAAACAAAGACTTGAAAACCTTAAACTTTTTTATTTTTGGAGCTTATAGGGATGGTCCACCTATTATTTACTCATCATTTACTCATCCTCATGTCATTCCAAACCTGCATTTCTTTCTTCTGTGGAACTCAAAAGAAGATATTTTGAGGATTTTTGGAAACCATACAACATTGCAGCCAATTGATTTCCACTGTATAGACAAAAACACTGAGACATTTCTCAAAATATATCTATTATATGTCATAGAAGAAAGAACTACATGAGGTTTAGAAACAAAATTTCCCTTTGTATTTGTATTTGTGCCAATTCAAATGCATTTACTACATTTTCTGATTTCATATCAGGACAAATATAGTTGAGCGGTTCTGTTTATGTCCAATGCATATCTATTTTGTCAAATCACACATATGAGTTTGATTAATTGCATATTTACATACTATAAATAACTTTTCTGGATTTCTGGTTGTCAGTGAAATATTATGCTGTCATGTGGAACATTTGAGAGGAGCATGAGGAGATTGTCTCCAGATATATGTCATATCAAAACTCGTCTAGTCTGCTAATATTGTTTATGAGATGTTGTCATATGTTAAAGTCTTAAAGCAAAGATACGGTCCGAATCATGGCTCCTTTGATTTCTTCCAGTTTCTTCTCAGGGGAGTTGTGCAACAAAGTTAACCCTGCTGCATGTTTCCTTCTCATTTTCTGGCTTCTCTTAGTAAAGTCTATCTAAAAATAGCCAGCAGCGCAGCGAAAAAATCTGAAATGTCACATTTCATAGATGAAAGACGAAAGATTGGATTTATTTATATGCATGGCAATATTTATATATTTCCACAATGTTGCTATTTTCCACTTTCAGTCCATCTGATGCCGTGTAAATCTGGCAGTTTTCTGCCTTTGGCATGTTAGCTGCTGATGCTAAGACGCCTGATGGACAGGCAGCCTCCACCTGAGCCCTTAGGGGACACTTGACCGCATGACATTTCCTCCCCAGGATCTGCCACGGCTACCAGCTGTACCTGGGGAACCTAAAGCATCTGCATTTCCATTTACACCTCAGAGAAACACCCACATTTTGACAAGTGACTGAACAAGACATTTTGTGTTGTTACACACATGATCCATATTTCACAGAACAACTCAATATCCCATTTTACCACAATTATAGTTCAGGCAATTATTCTACAATTGTAGGCACTATGATGAAGGAATGTTCTTTATTTAACTTATACAGCTGACTGAATTGCTTTGAACTGAAGAACCTTATTATGAGAAGTGCTGCACAACAGTAACTCATCTGAGTTTAATTTCTCTCAGACACTGTCAGCGTGGAAAAATCAACAATATTGACATTTAATCAAAACTTGAGCACAGATTAAGTTGATAAAAGACGGTCTGTCACTCCAGGTACATCTCAATACTACAGACTCACACATTCCATAGATTTCTTTACGGCGATGAGCACACTGTAGTTAAAAAGAATTGATGAGTTTGAGATATTCCACCTTGTCTTAAAATTTAAATAAAGTTACATCGATCTTACATCTCACATTATTGTATGAGAACAAAACTTGAACCGACTGGAGCTGAATAATGACACCATTGTCTTGCTACAGCTGCTTTATAGCACAATTTGGATTTGCCTCTTGTTTTGAAGTTTGCCTCATTGATTCTGCTACTTCATTCATTCATTCAACTTTATTCATGTCCCCCAAGGGGCAATTAGTTTTGCAGCAAGACATACAAACAAAGCATAAAAAGCACAAAAACAATACGATAACACAACCCTAATAATACATTTTACAACCTCACCCACCAATTAACCACTAACCATCACCATTACCTACATTTAGCATGAATATTGCAGTAGGAATAAATGACCATCTGTATCGATTACTCTTCACTAAAGGAAATCTAAGCCGCAAAGCAGAAGGTAAAAACTCAAACTCAGAGTACAGGGGATGATCACTGGCTGATAAAATAGAGTTGGCTTTCCGCACCACCTGTCTATTGTATAGGTCAGTAAGACTGTTCTGCTCAGTGCCTAAAATTTTACTGCTGACCTTTACTATTCTGGACAAAGCATTTTTTAGCTTTAACACTAAGATTGTCATACCAACATATTATAGAAAATGTTAAGATAGACTCAATGTAAGATTTATAGAAAAAGGACATAAGAGTCTTAGATTTACCTGTTTGTTGTAAATCTCCTTTAAAATTATATTGTATGAAGTTGCTATAAAAGTAAAGGTGACTTGACATTAAAGGAAAAGTAGACATTGTTCAAGTCCTTTTAAAACAGAGTTAGGAGATTTTTTTCAATGCTAATTACACCGTTGTCTCTTATAGTTTTATTATAGTGGAATTGTGATCTGCTGTCTTTCAACTTGTATGCCTCATGTTGACCGTGACAAACTAGGACAATTTTTATTCTTTTTTTTTTTTTTTTTAAATGGACAATCAGGAGCTTGGACGAGGAAAGGCATAAAAAAGTCATTTTTTTTCTGAGAGCATCATTTGGTTTTATGTGTAATGAAATAAATAGCATTTTTTCCCCACGTTCCCTCAGAAACTTAATAGAAACTTTATATCTCACAATGTGACTTTATATCTCGCAGTGGGGCTTTATATCTTGCAATTGCAATTTTATTTATCTTAAATTCAAAATTTATACCTCAGACTGTGATGTTACTGTAAATCTTACAACTATGTCACAATTTAACTTTATTTCTTAAACTTTTTCTAACAATTACTTTTTTTGCTTCAAGGCAGGAATGGGCTTCCAAACGAAGTACTGCTGTCATACACTGTCAGAAAACATTATGCATCAGGTACTATTTTAAACTAAAAATGTTCTGTTTTTTGTCAAAAATGTTTAAACCCATTTGCTTCTCTTAAAGACAGGTCATCATGCGTTGTAAGTGGCTTTCAGTGTGTTGAAATGCACAAAAAGTTTGCGCAGTTCGGCTGGAACATGTTTGAAGAGTCACACTGGTTTCTCCTCCTGTCAGTATGCCTCATCACCTGGCCTGCTCTAAAATAGCACCATGGTATTTTTAGTTTCTTAAAAGCTGCCATGTGCACAAAGTGATTTAGACAATTTAGAGAGTTCCTTTTGAGCAGACGGAAAATGAGAGGAGACAGCAGATCTTTAAAGCTGGGACAAAAAAAAAGGGAGGGAAAAAATTAACTCAGGGTGAAAAAACACATTCGTGTTACATGACAGCATCCTGGCTGAACTTTTTTTTTTTTTTAAATAGTGTAGTATATATTTAGTTTTGCACATGCTGTACATGCAAAAGACATCGTGTTTAAAATATGCCAGCAATCAAAGAACAAAAAGCCGTGTGTAGTTTATAGCACTGATTTAACACGTATATTATTAGTAGTCTACTTCAGCTGAAACACCAGGGTTCTGCCTGAATGCTGAATGCTCTTATGAATGGGAAAACCAGAATGTTTTTATCCTGCACTCTTAAAAATAAAGGTGCTTCAAAAGGTTCTTCAAGCGATGCCATAGAAGAACCATTTTTGGTTCCACAAAGAACCATTCAGTCAAAGGTTCTTTAAAGAACCATCTTTTGCTTACCTTTTTATAATTTGAAGAACCTTATTCGCCACAAAGAACCTTTTGCGAAACAGAAAGGTTCTTCAGATGTTAAAGGTTCTTTATGGAACCATTTAGACAAAAAGGTTCTTCTATGGCATCGTGAAGCGCCTTTATTTTTAAGAGTGTGGATTATGGATTACAGTATGGATGAGACATGTGGAATCATATTGTCTCCTTACAGGTGGAAAGTTTAATTTGCAGTGTCAGGTGAACAAAACTCGACTAGATTTTTTTAAACTAATGAAATTAAACCAAATCAAATCTTAAAATTAACTTTCCTCTTTCATCTTTTAACGGATTCAATGTGTCAAATGAACCTTTTCTGTTCCTTGCTACTCAAGGTATTTCTTCCGTGACCACTTGATTGAATATTTTTAATATACTTAACTAACTCTTAAGAAAGACAAGGAAAAAAAAAAATTATTATTTAACTGTTTCTCACTTTCATCTCTGTTCTTGTGTTCTCTGAGCAGTCTTTTCTCCTCAGGGAGAATCGCTTATGTTTTATTCTTCATCTGTAAGGCTTTTGTAAATCACTTTGGGTAAAAGAGTCTAATAATAGGGAATACATGTAAATATGCACATACTTATATTTTAATTTATTTTTAAAGTATGTGTATGTGTGTTTATTAGGTTTGGGGTCTGTAAGATTGTTTTTCCTTTTAAAGGTGTCTCTTATTCTCACTAAAGCGGAATTTTAATTCATTTAAAGATACAGTAAATAAATATTGTGAAATATTATTACAATATAAAATTACTGTTGTTTTTTTTTTTTTTTTTTGTTTTTTTTTTTAAATATGTTTTAAAATGTCATTTATTCCTGATGGAAAAGCTGAATTCTCAGCAGCCATTACTCTAGTCTTCAATGTCACATGGTTCTTTAAATTTTATTTAATTTCTTTTTTTAAATATGTTGATTTAGCTTGTGTATGTATGTGTGTGTGTGTGTGTGTGTGTGTGTGTGTGTGTGTGTGTGTGTGTGTGTGTGTGTGTGAGACCTTGGACCACAAAACCAGTCATAAGGGTCAATTGTTTGAAATTGAGATATATACATCATATAAAAGCTGAATAAATAAGCTTTCCATTGATGTGGGGTTTGTTAGGATAGGGCTGAGATACAACAATTTGAAATTCTGGAGTTTGAGGGTGAAAATCGCCTTTAAAGTTGTCCAAATGAAGTTCTTAGCAATGCATATTTCTAATCAAAAATTTAGTTTTTATATATTTATGGTAGGAAATTTACTAAATATCTTCACAGAGCATGATCTTTACTTAATATCCTAATGATTTTTGGCATAAAAGAAAAATCTGTTATTTTGAACCATGCAATGTATTGTTGGCTATTGCTACAAAAATACCTGTGCTACTTATGACTGGTTTTGTGGTCCAGGGTCACATATAATATAAATATTTAAAATAAGAAACTCATGTTTTATTATAAAATCCACATTTTCCCCATGAGAAAAACAGCTTGATAAACAAATAAATAATGCCTCTATAAAAAATCTAGAAAGGTTTGTGTAAAGGTAGGTTTAGGATTAGGGGACAGAAAATGTCATTTGCTTAGTATTAAAACAAATGATATGAAAAACAAACGTTTGTGTAGAGGACGGGGATTGATTTCGTAATAGCTGCCTGACAAAAAAGGACAAAACTGCATTCATAATAACCTCAAACCTGAAGGACAAGCAAGGTTGAAGTGTCTAGAAGTGTCAGAGACAGAGAGAGAGCATCAACAGGACAAGGGAACTTGTCTGTCGGACCTGCTCATCTCAGAATGACCGGAAAGCAGGAAGGCTTGAAAAGAAAGAGCATTTAAATTGCAGCAGGAGGATAATGACAAAGACGGTGGAAAAGACAGACAGAAGCAGGAGTAATAGAGTTAGAGAGAACAAACAGGACAGGATAGCGAAGTGAAAATCAGACATGGTGAAAAGGGACTCAGGATGGAGAGAGAGAGAGAGGGAGAATAAAAGCATGAGAGAATGAGGAGGGGGGAGGCAGGATAAATCTGTACAGCATCATGATTAGGTATCAGAAGCTTGTTCTGTGGTCTGGAGAGCAGAAGGCAGATCACATCAAACAGATGAGACGCTCAGCACATCTGCTCTACAAACTGGACAAACATCATTTGTGAATTTGTATTTATGTATGTATTTTTCTGGATTGCTTTCATGCTCTTCTCAGCCAACACTACAGGAACTCCAAACTTTGCAGAATCCGGACTAAATCCGAAAGTGACACCTGCGGATATAAAAGATTCTGAAATAGGCAGCACATTTTGACTAACTGAGAAGCATCTTCATGGACTTCCTCCTCAAAATCAGTAAACTACAACTCCAGAGACGGAAAAGGTCAGATACACAGCTCCAGTCTTTCATTCGAATCTATTTTAATCAGCTGTACTCTCTTCCCAGCATCCTTCTCATTTCATCATGATTATTCCCCAAGGTTGTGGAACTAGGTTGGTCGTGATGGAGCGGGCGGAGGCTACGGATGAGCGGTTTGATTGAAGATGAAGGGTTTGTCCATGCCAAAAACTCTCTTTTTTTTAACTGAAGCACACTTAGAAACACACTTTCTCTGCTTCTGGTTTACGTGCTACAGGCATATCACAAGTTCAGGCATAGGTAAACAAGACCCACGTGAGATTTATTCAAGATTTATAGAGTAAGACACCACCTCACGCATTTGCACGCCAATCCGGCGAGCACAGGGAGTCACCGCCACGCGGCTCCCCACCTGCTCTCACACCTTTCCTCAGTCAGAGATCACAACTGCAACTCTCCAGCTGTCTCTCATCACCATCACAAGCTGCCAACAGCTGTTTCTCCTCTTTTTTTGGACGCTTGTCTCTCTGTTTCTCGCTAATTCCTTCCATCATTTTCTTCACCGTGTCACTGACACCATCTTCAGTTTGACCCTCTTTGCCAGGAAGAGCGAGAGAGAGCGAGAGGGAGAGAAATGCCATCACCACAGCAGGGTCTTCAGCTGCCACACAAGTAGACTCACACAAGTGTTGAGAGAAGGAGAGAGAGACAGTGCGAAAGATAGAAAAGGCCAAAAGGAGGTGAGAGGAAGCAAAGGCGAGAAGAGGAAACAAGAGGAGGTGGAGACGCACAGCTGAAGAATGTACAGCTTGGGGTCGGGCTCGGATGCATCCAGCCGGCACAGGTAAGGAAAGACCTTTTCATTCAATCCGCTGTTGACAGCAAACATACAGCTTTGCTCGACCATTGTGCATGTGTCCACGGAGAGCGGCTTTCCATCTCTGGGTCTTGTGTGTGTGGTGGGGGGAAATGCCTGCGGGGCTAAAGCTGCCGTAGTTAACAGGTGGAGTGCCGCTCTCTCTCGTGGCTGCTTGCTCACGGAGTGCATAAACAGTCCTCAAAAGCGTAACCGGCAGAGTGAATGGGATTCTGGAGACCTGAATGCTTTCTGACACACATACCTGCACTGGGACTTTTTTGGCATTGGGAATGTCAGAGGTGTGCATATATCAGCTCACAGTCTGTGTCAGTGACGCTTGACTTAGTTACACACAATTACAACAGAAAAAAGAGGCAAACTGGGTCAGTCGTGAAAAATGGGGTTAAAAAACACCTGTTTTAATCCTAAACTCTTTAAATTTGTTGTAAGATGCTAGCAAAGGTTTTTTAACTCTGTAATCGTGCTTGAATATTGTAGATGTATATACTTATTGGAGACAGGAGATTAGCCAAGGTCAAAGAAGGGAAATTGATTTTCTTGCGGTCTTGATGTTTTCCTTATGATTAATTTTCCTCATAAATGGAATATGACGTCCTGTAAAGTCCTTTGTGAGTGTGACAGACAAAATGAGGTTTACCATTGACGTATATGCAGTATGTGCGTATTTATTTATTCAAACATTTCAGTTTGTCATAATAATGCTTCTAAATAGATTAGAAGTGATAGATACATTCATAAACATCTTGAGTCATTTATCACTCAAGTGTCATTTTCGATAATCCTGTTATAGATATGCTGTTGTTAGTGTGTGGTGTTGTCTCAAGAGAAAACGAGAGCCTACTCGAAAGGTATAACATGTTATTTTGATTTATTTATTACAGACAGTCCGGCCCCTCTTAGCATTCATAAGACAGAACAGTTGATTATTACTGAAAAGCTCATCTGTTAATGTCCAATCACAACTGTTTGGAGTGTGACTAATACATCACTATTAACATCCGATTCTGTCTGCGCCGCCACACAGTTACAAATGCTGGCAATGGTGATACTACCGTCTGTATTTCAATGTCATAATCTGTTTTCGTTTTATAGCAGACTCACTGAAACCTGTATGATTATGGCTGAACTGGTGAGATCACAGAGGTTTGGAAAAGCCAGCTGATATGCGATACATGCAGATTTGGGGAACAGTAATGTGGGCTCTGACCATGACATTCTGAGCACTTTCACCTTGGATCACTGTTAAAAATGTAAACAGCATGCGGTGGGTTTGTGTGGAATACTAAATAAGGATGTGATCTGTATTTAAAAGAGTCGTTGTATGGCCACATGGACCTTGAGTCGATACTGTAAACAAGTAATATAAGCAGTTTCATTGTAGTTTATAATTAGCTTCATATGTGACACATTTGAGTTTTGGGCTGGCAACTTAACTACTTCTTAAATACTTTCGAATTACCTCATAATGTTTTTGTGTGTGTATGACCGCAGTTTGTTGATTTTGTTGCTTGGTGTTTGCTCACACAGTGGTTAAAGCAGCTGGTAACATCTGGACAGACTCATAACCTTTGTGGTCGAAGCTCAAAAGGAAAACTTACCATGATCCCACTGTGATTGAAGACCATTACAATAGCAAGCGGCTGGTGTCCCACATTACAGAAAGCAGACAGATCGCTCTTCGAAAGCCACGTTGAGACTATGAATTAGCTTTGTGCGAGTTAACATCACTCAAGTGAGAATGTGTTTGGGATTGTTGCTATAAATAGTTGCGCGAGTGTAACTCCAAATGTAATTCAGCTTTAAACTCACTAACACTCTCGTTTGTGGTGGCATTTTACCTCAGAATCACATACGTCAACAGAACACACAAGATGTTAATTCAGTGCTAATATAACACACCATCTGGATGATGTGTATGACAGTCCATGCATGTTGTACAGCTCTTTGATTGTCATTTTTGATAGTCACAGATGTCAGTCTAACCACAAATGTGACCAGTTCAGCAAATGTGTAGTTTGTATTTGGAGCGAAGCCCAATCTACAACCATTTGAAGTTGTGCCGAATGGGACGTAATCCTATATTCTTGTGCTTTACCAGATGAGACCAGAATTTTTTTTTTCCTTCAGTTATTTGAATATTTTAAGCAGATATGTTTTGTTGTGAGGGAATATCACTGTAACTGTTATTATTTCTGCTTTTTTGTCCAACCTAATATTTTTGATGCCCATATATGCCCAACTACTATTTAAATTGCAGTTCAGCTTATAGTCTAAAGTGAATGGCGGATGTGAAGGTTATAGTTGTAGATGTAAAATGTATTAAAAGCCATTGTGCTTTAATCAGCTTCACCTATCAGATACCGCATGGACAGCTGGCACCCACAGCTGGTGTTTTACTTTGAAAATATTTCTATCTGTGATTATCTACATGGAAGGTGCAGATTAAATTTTGCGATGACATGAGTCGTGTTTATGTGTAATTCTGTGAATCCAGGGAAGTGCCTTACAGTAACACAGACACCCCTGTGCAGTTATCACAGTCCTACATGATCACTATCATATATTCTCTCTATTTCACAACTGAAATTGTACTCAAGTACTTTTTTACATGTACTCAAGTGCTTAAAATAGGAGACCAATCCTGTCCAATGATGGCATAAAATAGAATGAATGGCAGCTGTTTCTTGCCTGACATTGATGAACCCTTTCATTTTTGTTCTTTTGTTGTTTTGTTTGAAATAAGAGCACATGCTCTATCTGTGTGATGTGATTGTCCATAGGATCTATGGTCAAACACATATCAAAGTGTCCATTTTTAAAGAGATCTGAGGACTTGAAAAGGACATGAGAAGATCACACCAACAGCAGATCTAACAGACTGAAAACAGGAGTGTGCATACATTATCGTGCAGCAGCCTGACTGTGTGTGTGTTCCATTTGCTGTCATCAAAGCAAGGCTGCAGGTGTCTCACTGCTGTTCACAGTGTCACGTGCAGTAGGCCAGTGAACACACACTCTGAAGACATCCAATATAGGGGTGTTTCTTCATCTATTGGCACTTGTGTCCCAGGGGTCCATTATTATTGAAACTAAGAGTTTTCAAGTTTTTTTTCTTTGTTATATGAGGGTCACATGAAAAGTGTCTTGGAAACTTTTCACCAGGCGTTCATCGTTTATTTTTGCTGCTTTCTAAATGCCTGACCTGGGACCTAGATTTGTATCTTTAAAAAATTTAAATTCATTATAAAAATATGAATTAGTACAAAAAAGTAAATTAATCATAAATTATTTCCACATTTATTGTATGAAAATTATTTGTATTATACACAAATTAATATCCCAGTTGCGACTTGTTTTTTGAAATTGCCTATTTTATTTCAGTTGTTTTCATTTAATGACATTTTTTTAGTTTTTGTTAGTTTTTGTTATGAAAGCAACAAAAAAATAAGGTAAATGGAGGTAATTGTACACAGAATATTTTTATTGTGTGTCATTTCCAGTCAAGCTGTAATTTTGTCTAGTGAAAAATAAATATACTGAAAACATTTATATTTGAAAAAATTTATTTCATACTAAGTTTACTACAAATACATTTACATATTTATGTACTTAATGAAATACCCTGCAATTGTACTTTTGTTAAAGTCTGCTAAATTGGAAAAACTAATTTTGTGCTTAAAGGGGGGGTACAATGCTGTTTCGTGCATTCAGAGTTGTTTACACTGTTAAAGAGTTGGATTCTCATGCTAAGCATGGACAAAGTTTCAAAAAATAATTTGGACTTATGACAGAGTATTTCTGTGCCAAAAATCTTACTTCTGGGCTCGTACAAGTTTCGAAGAGGTTTTTTTTCGATCGTGGCTCTTCGTGACGTAGACGAGGGTGCAACTCCTTATATGGGCATTTCTCCCGGAAGAACGCGCCGCACACGTGTCGACCAGAGCAAGAGCAAGATCCGCTGCACTGAACAGGACTGGCTCGGGAAAAATGTCTCTAAAGAAGTGTGTTTTTGGTTGTGAGGGAAAGATAACCTTGTTCAGGTTCCCGAAGAACCCAGCGTTATGTAAACAGTGGATGCAGTTTGTTTTTCCGGGGCAGCAACAGAGTTTCTAAATTGTGTTTGTTGTTTTATAAACAAGGCCCAGTTCGACGCTGGATTTGCGCATCGTTTGATACTGAAAAATGGAGCGGTCTCAGCTATAAAAGATCCCGGTCATGATTCAGAACTGCAGACGGTAAGTGAAACGGCATCAAATGACTGTGTTTTGTTGGCAATCGGCGCAAGTGCTCGTCACTCTTTAGCTCCGCCCACACAGTGCGACGCCAGGAGCTCGGCTGTTTTCGGAGAGAATCGTAAAGCTGTATCTTTTATAAATATGAAAAAACTAAAGACTTTTTGGAGATATGAAGGATGCAGTACTACTCTATAGGTACTCAAGATTAACATGAGATTGGGTGAAACTGTGTGTGTTATGTACCCTTTAAAGCACTTTAATTGTGCAGAAGTAGTGCTGAGGTCAAACTAAAGATATACTGAAGTATATTTGATTGTGCTAAAGTGGAACTATTGCAAGTATACTTCAGGTACACTTTAAATATCTTGCATTTAAAGACCGATATTATTCAAAGATCATATCATCACCAATAGTGACATTAAAACACATTATTAAGATATATGCATTGTGCACATACTCAAAATAAAGTTAAATTATAATTTTTATATCAGTAAGTCTTGAGTGATATGCCAGTAAATATGTTAATAGATTTGAACTATACTTAGTATGAAATAAATGTATTTTAAATATATTACTTTTTTACTAGGGAAATTAAGTGTGAAAATGTAATTATTCAGGAAAAGTAATATGTTTTGCCAGTTTTACTCCATGTTTAAAATGTTATTTACACCACAGAATGCTATTGCTGTTAATCACAATACATTGTTTGAGATGTGCTGGAAAAGACACTTTGGTGGAAATGAACACTACTGGACATAGTTAGTAGACAAAGCTAGTGAGAGTGTGCAAAATGTGTTTTAAGACACTCCACAGGACCAGAAGTTCCTAGTTGAAGAAACACCCCTAGATGTATATTTTTGAAATGAAAGATGCTCTTTTTTTCACTCCTCTCTGTCATGTTCCCTAGAAACTCGCCCAGCTGTTGCTATGTTAACTCCACTGCTCGGCTAAGTGTGAGGATTTCGTTGAGTTACGAGCATACAAATATGCTCATTGATGCTTTGCCAGTATTGAGTGGAGTTTGAACAGTGTCTTTTAATGAGGATTTAAAAAAAAGCAGACAGAGAGAGGAAAAAAGAGAGAGGACAGAGACCATGACGGCTTTAACTCTCTGGGTTTCTCATGGCAAGTCTTTTGTTTGGTTTTGTTGCTTTTGCAGTTGGAATGCATATCTCCTTTCTTACTTCATCTGTCTTCCACTTGTGCAGAAAGTACTTGTGATCCTGCATTGGGTGAGGAGCGTCGCTAATGAAGTCCGTAGGAAGACAATGCAGTACAAAGCATCAGAGTGAATGAACAAATCCACATGCATTCTTACCATAATATATCCTAAATGTTTTAATTAGGTTTATTAGAAGCCAGATGTATTCATGGGAGCATTTTAAGGAACATGATAGCCGTCACAATGTGACGGTTGCATTTATCATGCATAGTAATTACAGTCCATGGTCCAACAGCTAGCTCTGATAATAGGCTGCGGTGTCATAGTCGTAAGATGCTGGCATGGATGGATGGGCCTAACCTTTAAGATTCTAATTCAAGTGCATCTCATCAGATTCTGATTTAGTTTGCTGTTGAAAAGAAAGTCCTCGCTCTGTTTTACGAGCCAGTTTTATTTGTATGCACTGTAACACACTTAGAAGTGTAGCGGTAGCCTTATGGTTAAAGTTCAGCTCTGGCAGTGCAAAGGTTCCTGGTTCATTTCCAAGTAGCTGCGACCCAGAAACCGGAGAGTTATTGAGATCACTATTTTGCTCTATCACCATGGATACCAGTAATGCACTTGACCCGAGGTCGCTCCAAGGGGCCTGTCCTTGAAATTAATAGACTTTAAGATCTATATGGTCACTTGTAAGATCAAGACAAGCAACATATGCTGTAGACCTGTGCACTATATAGATATCTGTGGTTCACAAACTGGCAGTGGTGTAATTGTAATCATTAAACAAGCATTCGTCAGTCACAAAAGGTGAGCTTTCGATGACCCACACCATCTGCGGGTTGAGAGATCAGGGACCGGCCCCTGTGAAGTGTTGAGATCTGAGTTTAGATGTGATTCCCTGCTGGATTCATTGTAAACCTCCCACTCAGCCTGCTAATGGCCTGTTGTGTCACAAAGGCACATGCACACTGTGACCAGAACACATGCAATCCGAGATTATAAGTGACAGAAATAGACATTCAGACCACGTGAATGGTTTGGATTACAATACATTAAAGCACATTTGTACATTTATTTATGTACAATTTCATATTGTGTGTCTGTCGATTGTCTTCAGTAAGATAAATTACATTTTTTATTTTAAAATTAGGGCTGTAAATCCACAAGTATTTAATCAAAATAATCTGTTTATTTTTAGTTGCTGTGTTTATGCATTAATTTCCTTTTTTAACAACTATTAAAATACTGTTTTGTTTGTGTAATTTGAGAAGTTTTGTGTAGATGACACGAGGCATATTATATATGTGTACATAAATAACACTAGACAGAGGTAGATTTCTGCAGCAGTGCTTTTTATTTGTGTCACTCAGGCTTCTCTCTTGTTCACAACAATGCAACGCTGTGTCCTATTTTCATCTCATCATGTCTAAACACACAGAAATCAATATTGCTAAATAATCACTGCTGGTTGTTGCTCATTTGCAAGTCTTCCCTGATAAAAATGTAAAAATAATGTAAATGTACACTATGGTCCAAAAGTTTGGGCTGATGAGTTTTTTAATGTTTTTGAAAGCAGTCTTAAGCTCAAGGCTGCATTTATTTGATCAAAAATACAATAAAAGCGATGATATTGTGAAATATTTTTACAGTTTAAAATAACTGTCTTCTGTTTTAATACATTTTAAAGGGGACATAACACACAGTTTCGCCCAATCTCATATTAATTTTGAGTATCTATAGAGTAGTATTGCATCCTTCTTATCGCGAAAGAGTAGTTTTATCATATTTATAAAAGAAAGATACTCTCTTGCTCTCGTTCTGGTTGACGTGTGTGCATGCTCTTCTGGGAGAAGTGCCCATACAAGGATTTCCGCCCTTCATGACATCATGAAGGGCCATGCTCGAAAAAAACTTCCGAAACCTATACGAACCCAGAAGGAGTGTATTCCCCCCCACCCTTAACACCTTAACACCTTAACACCTTAACATATAATTTATTCCTGTGATGCAAAGCTGAACTTCAGTGACACATGATCCTTCAGAAATCATTCTAACATGCTGATTTGAATTTGTTAAAAACACTTGTGCCACTTTATATTTTTTGAAGAAACCATGATACTTTTCTTTTCAGGATTCCTTTAATGGAAATTTCAAAACTAACACAAATTGTGTCTTTAGCAAACTGTATTAAAATGCATTGAAATTTCAGCCATATCTCAGTGCTAATCTCCATTAATTAAATAATTGTTAAATTAAATCAAAATGAATTTCCCAAGACTTTATGGAACACTTTATGTTTGCAGTAAAAAAATCTTTGTAAAACCTGTTATACTGTAGTTACTTAGAGAGAGCACATGTCTGAAATTTTCCAAACTGACAAACAAGTAACAATTCTGAAATTATGTGTTTGTTCTCTCTCTCTCTCTCTCTCTCTCTCTCTCTCTCTCTCTCTCTCTCTCTCTCTCTCTCTGTCTCTCTCTCTCAGGCTTTAGGAGGCTGAAATGGCCACTCCTCAAGGTTGTTGGGGTCCCTCTCTTCAACTCCTCCTCTTCTTTCATCTGTTACTCAATGTAGTGCCTCCCTGCCGGGGACGTCCATTCTTTGGCCCTCCTTCGGTCAACGTGGCTGTGGTTTTCAGTGGTTTGGCCCACCACAGTGAGATCAAGGGCCGTCTGAGTCCAGAAAACTTCCTCGACATGCCCCTGGAAGTGAACCCCATCACCGTGCTGGTAAATGACACTAACCCCAGGGCT
This sequence comes from Spinibarbus caldwelli, assembly GCA_039654775.1. NCBI lineage: Eukaryota > Metazoa > Chordata > Actinopteri > Cypriniformes > Cyprinidae > Spinibarbus > Spinibarbus caldwelli. The sequence continues at coordinate 10,372,487 of CM077257.1, forward strand.
TTACTCACACGTCTCTGTCAGACTATGGCAGCAGAGAGCCTCCATGGAGTGGTGTTTGAAGATGACGTGGACTCGGAAGCTGTGGCACAAATCTTAGACTTTATCTCCTCTCAGACGTCCATCCCCATCGTAGGCATCAGTGGAGGTTCTGCAGTAGTCATCCCACATAAAGTAAGTGTTTGAAAGGTGGCAGTGGTAGATAGTAGGGATATGTCAGCTTAAAGGAAGAAGGTTTAATAAGTAATGGGGATTTCCTGAGATCACAATCCATTCAACACTTAAGTTACTACAAAAGGATTGTCCTTGCAGCTAGGTTGAGAACCTTTGGATCACCTAAAATATATTTTAATAAGGTTTATTTTTTGTTATTATACTTAACCAAATACAGAAAAAAATGTTTTTATTGGGTCACATTCATGAAACACACGCAGTTCAAATTTCTGTACATGATAGCATAAATAAATAAATATAAAGCATACATAAAATGATCATTGAATTAAATGCGACTGAAAATTATGTGAATTGTGAAAAGTTGTTCAAATGATTTTCTTTGTAACAAACACATTTCTATGTAAATCATTTGTAAAAGTTTTTGTACATAAATTGTTGAATTTTGACACTTTACACAGGAAAAAAAAGAATGATTTACACCGAAATGTGCAGAAAAACTATTTATGCAGAAAATCATTTGCAGAACATTTTATATGTGAATTGTCACATTGAATTAAATTCAAATTCAAAATTTGAATGATTTACACCGAAATGTTTGTTACACAGAAAATCATTTGTCAAACCTTCTTGATCATAAATGTCACATATAGTCAAATGCTTTAATTGTGCATATAAAACATTTTACAAATGATAGACAGAAATTGGCTTGTGTTTCATGCATGAGGTTCAGTGTGTGTGCCAGAATGATACTTAAGGTTCATAAACATTACCCAATCATCTATGTACATATGGTAATACAACAAAATCAGTTAAATTACAAACAATATATACATCAAAGCATGAAAGAAAAACATCATATATGTATTTCAAATATCAAATCGAGATTTAATCATGGGTATCTGTGAAATCATTTCAGGAACGCTGTCCTCACAGCTCTTATTAGACACAGTCAGTCTAAAATAACTGCTGTGAGGTCGAGAACCTTTAGTATGTGCATGTGTGTGTGTATTTTTCAGCAAGCATATGTTATTGAACAGCTGCGTGGAAAAGTGATTTTGTGAGGTGTGAAAATCAATAGGTGTTATAATGTATAACCAGCAACCAACAGTCGTGTCCCATTTTCCTCTGATTACTGAGGTGTGGAAACTTCTGAATAACATAAAATTGTAGCTGTTAAATGCACATTTTTAAGGCAACTGCGTATAAGACTTTTTCATGACAGTAATTTTACATACAACGTGTGTAGTGAGGGTGTTTTGTGTACATTTATTGAGTGTCTGGTAGCAGCTTAAACTGTGAATGAAGTAAAAACATAGTCTCATCTATTATTGGAAAGAAACAAACACAAAGCAATCTGAACAATCACATAAATGTCTTTGTTTTCGCTTTCGAGAGACTTTCATTATTCCATCTCAGCAGTCCACAGTAGAAAACAGCCATACGGGTTTGAAACAACACGAGGTTGAGAAAATGATGACAGAATGTTAATTTTTGGCTTAACTAATCCTTTAATTTGAACAATTACCAAAGGCACATGTAGTTGTGTCGCTTTTTTACAGTTAGTCCACGCTGTATGGATTTTGCAGCATCTGATATCTGAAATCCACAATGCACTGAAAAGTGCGCTTTTTAGACAGTAAAACAATCATTACACATGCAGACTGGCAATAGATTTATATCTTTAAATGAGGAACACAATAGCCCTTGATTTAATGGGACAGATGAGTATCTGCAATACCAGCTAGAGAGCAGAGGACTCCTTCCTGCCCAGCTGTCATTTTTCAAATGCCTTTCAGACTCACACGATGTGCAGAAAAATGTTGATAAGATGTATGAAGTGGAACAGAAAGCCAAAAATATGCATTTGTCAGATAATGTGTAAGAACTAGATTAAAATGAAGCATTCTGGCTTGGTATAATTTTTTAAGAGTTTAACCATAGAGCGTGATTTATAAAGATTCAGAATAATTTGCCAAATCTTTTGAACAGCCCAGTGACCATGTTCTTATTTTTAATAAAGAGCACGAAGGAAAAACCTAAACTGAATCTGTTGCTTCTTTCATATTTATCATTTCCAATTGGAAATATTTTGGACAGAACTCTAAAAAAAAAGAATAGAAAATTAATTCATTCTGACTTTAATATCAATTTAATTAGAAAAGCTGCCACAAAGAAATAGTAGCATAAAGCTGTGAACCATATTTTATGGCACTCTGAACAACCACACTTTCAGATTATGGATTAGGCATTTAATCTCCTTTGAGAAATGCATGCATATCATTTCACATAAATTTGATTCGATTATACAATTCCTGTTCATGTGGTGGGCAGAGTTAGGGACATGCGACAGCCTGTTCTACTTTATTCGAATCTGGTCGTTCTATAGCAAGACAAACCAATGTATATTGCACATGTAAATCCCATGCAATTGAATAAACTGTTCCTGATTATTTTTTCTAGCATGAGGGATTGGACTGGAGGTCACAAACATCTGGTAGGGGATTTCTCATGAGATCCCAGTAGCATGAGGCACCATGTGTCAATGACCAAGTGCCTTCCAAATAAATAAAGTGAGCTTAAAATATCACCTTTCAGGGCAGAGCCTCCCTTGTCGGTGAGTGCCAGCTCCAGCCTGAACATAGCCTGAAATTTAATACCATTAAATAATATTTCTATATATATTTTTTATATATTATTTAATGATATATCTCTTTCTCTTAGGATTTGACCCAAAAATGAAAATTGTCATCATTTACTCAACATCATGCGACTCCAAACCTGTTTGAGTTACTTTATTCTGCAGAACACAAAACAAGATATTTTGAAGAACGTTTTGAAGAATGTTGGTAACCAAAATGTTTTGGTTTGGTTTGGTTGAATTTTCATTGTATAGACAAAAAATACTGCCGCCTTGGAAGTAAGTCAAACAATTTTGGAAAGACTTGTGGATGAGTAAATGTTGACCATTTTAATTTTTGGGTGAACTAAAAGCTCATGGGACAAATTTCATGCACAAAGTGTACATGTAATGCCTATTACTGAAGTCCTGAGGGGATCATGCCATTTTACTGCTTGAGTTCAAGTTTTTCAAACATAAAACACGTTTTTACTACTACGGTATTACTTTGAAATGGTCTTGTCAAGGCTCATGAGTGCTAATCGCAGGAGAGCTGAGTCTGGGTGATTGTATAACTTCTTAAAGAAAGAAATCTGGCAGAGAAGGAGGACCGGTGAGTCCCAGAGCACCTGACATTCAGAAGCCCTCTCTCTCTCCAAGAGGTAGCCTACTTTAACCACAGAAGTTATTTGAAGGACACCGGATCAGTCTGTCAGGAAAGAGGAAAGCTCTAGTCAGGAGGAGTCTTGGGAGAATGTCTCTCGGCTCCTGACACTCCCAGACCTCCACACCCATTTTTCTCACTTTGGAACTTAATTGGACACCACCTCCTCCGGTACCTTTGAGTCATCTCATGCTGTGCAGTTGAAGTAAATGCGGTTGGCAGTGTAGGGCATTAGGACACTTGCTTATTTGAAGTTAACTAAGAGCAAGTGAAATTAAAACAGCACTTAATAGATCACTTTATTTCTTTCATGCACAGTTGTGGCTTGATAATGACACTAAGTATGATGATTCACACATTTGTATATGCAAATATAGTTGTGCATATTTTTTTTTCAAAGAGCGCATCACCCCGGCATAATATTGAACAGCTGCATGAATAAATGAGTATTAGGTGTCAAGTGTAAATCCATTCAATGGGATTACAGTAAGAGGAATAATGGTTGAAAGTCAGGCAATAAATCAAGTCTGCTATGCGTCGCTGTGGTACAGATAGGATCAATAGTGTAGTGAATTGTCTTTACGTAGTAAATCCAATTCTCATATCTCATACGTTGGAACACGTTCAAGGTTAATGTTCCTCAGTAATACATGTTATTTCAATGAAATGAGAAAGTCTCATGTACCATGATTGAGTTACTTTGGATCCCCTATATGTGTTCAGCAACCTGTAAAAATGAAATGCAGAAAATTATAGAGCTGTGTAAGTTATGATTGCTATCAGAAGCTCATTCATTGCCAATTTAAAACATACTTTCCTTTCAAAAGTCTGGGGTCTGTGGAATTTTTTTGAATGGTTTTGAAAAAAGTTTTATGCTCACCAAGACTGAATTTATTTGATCAAAAAATAACAAAAACAGTAAAATTTTATATTATTACAATAAAAAAACCTGCACATTATGCCTAAAAATTATTCTAATATGATGATTTGGTGTTCTATAAACATTTATTATTATTATTATTATTATTATTATCAGTGTTAAAAAAAAGTTGTGCTGCTTAATATTTTTAAACCAAGGATTCTTGATCAATAGAAAGTTTGAAATCTTTGGTAACATTATAATTTTCTTTGTCACTTTTGATCATTTTAATGTTTTTTTGTATTCATTTCTATTTGAAAAATCATATTATTGACCTCAAACTTTTGAACGGTGGAGTACATACTGTATGTTTTTAAGTGCATTTTAGCATATTTGAAATGCAGTGTTGTGGAAGCTGCTTTAAATCTGTAGCTTTAGTAGCTACATTGAAATTGCTGTGAGAAATCCATAATTTAAAGTAGTTAATACAGTAGTTAAATTATGTAATTATATTAATTAAATATTATATATAGTATCTAATTTCTAAATCAATCAGAACAGTATTTCTCCATCTCAAACGTTCTGGAAAAGACTTGAAATGGTGAATCTAAACTGACTGAATCAGTTTAAAAATTGATAATTTTAAAATTTCCTCTCTATGTAGTTTTGGAAAGTCTGAATCATTGCAGTAAATCAGTTACTTCAAAATCAATCACTGAATCAAACTTTCTGACAGATAGACAGGATGTTTTAAAACAGCCCATTTTTGTTTTGCCTTGTTTTAAAAGAACCGATTTTTGTTTTTGCCTTGTTCTTCTGTAAAGCATTAAGCATGGCTGCCCATTGCTCCGGGTGTGTGTTTGTGGTGTGTGTGTGTGTGTTCACTACTCACTGCTGTGTGTGTGCACTTGAATGGGTTAAGGATGGGACACCATACTTGGCCACACATCATGTCCTTTTCCTTTTCCTTTCCTAAAGTGTGATGAGAAAAAACTTCAGAGCTGCTTGTTATTGAAAAAGTTTCACTTTGAAAACAATAGAGATAATGGCACATTAGTAGACAAAAGCTAAAGGCTAGTTAGTACTGTTGCTCCTTTTAGGTACTTCACAACATTACTTTTAAATTATCAATCACAGTATACATTTCTAGTTTTACATTTGACCTTATTCATAATTATATATCATATGTGTGCACTGTTTATATATATATAAACAGTGTCCTTCACAAATTTATGGTACCCACATGTACTTGATTAAGCTATAAACACTCCTCAACAAATGCAGAATTGAATGTATCTCTTGTCTTGATTCTACAGGCTGAAGGCTCTACCTTTCTCCAGATGGGAGCTTCTATAGAGCAGCAGATAAATGCAATGTTCAAAGTGATGGAGGAGTACAACTGGGGTAACTTTGTAGTGATCACCAGCTTGTATCCCGGCTATGAGACCTTCGTGGACTACATCCGCTCCTTCACAGACACCAGCTACTTCCTGTGGGAGCTGCAGGATGTGCTGAGCTTTGAGATGTCCGTGGGGGCCAATGACATCCGCACACGAAGACTACTACAGCAGGTGGACTCGCAGGTATATCTAGTGTATTGTTCCCATGAGGAGGCACAGTACTTGTTCAGGATGGCCTCTGATGTGGGGCTGCTAGGGCCCGGATACATCTGGGTCATCCCCAGTCTGGCTGTGGGGAATCCTGAAGTGTCCCCTCCTGACAGTTTCCCAGTGGGTGTCATCAGTATTATCACAGACCGCTGGAAGAAAACACTGCGGCAGAGGGTTCGGGAAGGAGTCGCAGTCATAGTAAAAGGGGTGCACAGCTTTCATAAGAACAGAGGATTCATTCCCGACGGTCACAGTGACTGCAATAGTCCGGTCAAATCGTACGCCAACAATTCTCTCTTCAGGTAAGACTTTTAGATTGCTAAGTAAAGGTATTAAAACGTATGTCTTCCTTTGTGAAACAAAGTCAATTTTAGTTTGGTAATAGTTTTAAAAAATGAAGTTAATACTGCTAATAGTTTTTAGTTTGCTTAGTTTTAAAAAGAGAACTTATTATGGAAAAATGTACTTCAAATATTCTTTAAAAGAATATACTTAAGTGAAAATGGAATGGAATGCTTTTGGACACTTAATTGCATGTTAATTGCAATTAATGCGAATGTATTATAATTTAAATTTATATTAAATGCAGTTAGCTTTTTTAACACACCGAAGTACATCTTTATATGTAATTTCATAATTACTTTGAAATATGGTTAAAGTGTACTGCTGAGTAAATATACTGACAAGCATTTATGGTATATGAATATATAATTTGAATATATGTATTTTTTTTTTTTTTTCTGTAGAAAATGTATTTAATGTTGTGTTCTGGTCATTTTGACCCGGAGTGGATTTTCTTTTTCCTGAAAATGCAAATGTTATCGCATTGGACTAATACTTATGTTAACACTTTAGTATATGGACCAATTCTCTCTGTTAACTAGTTGCTTATTAGTATACCTATTTTTAATATATTGGCTGTTTATTAGTACTTATAAACCACATATTCTGCATGGCCATATTCTACATCCATACCCAATACCTATACTTAACAACTACCTTACTAACTATTAATAAGCAGCAAATCAGGAGTTTATTGAGGCAAAATTCATAGTAATGGTTTGTTAATAACAAGAATTGGACCTTAAAAACTGCTCACACAGGATAAACCCCAAAAAATGTATAATTTTTGTTCTTTTTTAGTATTTTTCCCCATACTTGTGGTCCCAGTCAAAAATATCTGGCCTACAAAAATAAATTTCTTGTTATGCTAAATGTTTGCCAAATGTTGGATTCAACCTATTTATCTTTTTTCTTTTTTTCTTTAAAATAGCAAAGGTTTTGTATTTACTTTCTTACTCTGATTTGAGCATATGCACCTATGTTTTTGAGTGAACACTGGCAAAATTATTTACAAATAATGCTTTTTTTTTCACTTAAAAACTGAGGTCCATAAGCTCAGAAATCAATTACAAAAAGAAATAGAAAACCTGTGCTAATAGAAAGAAAACAAGTTGACATAATTTAATCAAAGATTTAGTGAAAATGTGGTATAATGAGAGATTTACAAGATCATTTTTGACTGGAAACACCAAATTAGGTAAAGGATTTTCAGCACAGCATAAGGGTTAAATATATTTTTAATGATCATGTTGCAGTTTAGTACATTTAAAATACACAGTACTCAATTTAAATGTAATGTTATGTCCACACATCTAAAGAAGTGCATTTCTTTAAACATGATAATAGATTATTAAAACATAATGATTTAAAATGTACTTTAAAGTAAAACTTTTAATTTGACATTATACTGTTTTTAAAATTGTACTTAAACGTGTTTTAAAAAATTAGTCATGAAAGTGTAATCATCATTAACATCATTGTTAACATCATGTCCTGAAAAAAAAGGATATCCCTTTGGAATATCCGGAGTACTGTGACTGCCAGTAATGTTTTATGAAGCTGTCATATATTTAGTCCTCCCTTGGCCAGCATTGCCCTATTTTTTGTCAAACGTGTTGATCACATCAAATTCAACAGGAAAGTGTGGGCGGCAAATTTACAAATCCTCAAAATCCTGACATTTTTTAATTCTCGAGGCTTAATTTGCCTCTCGAGATTTCATCATAAACAGCTTCCCAGACAAAACATTGCATTCTTGCGCTTTTTCTTGTGGTCTTCCTCTGTTGTAATGAGACTGGGAGATTCTCTAGATTTCCTTGTTAAATCTGCCGTTCACCTGGGAGTCTCCGTCCTCATTAAATAGTGTTCCAATTGCCTCTCCGAGCTTTCTGTGATCAAGCGTATCAGAGACACGAGTGACTGGGTCCTCCATCCGGAATGTTCTCAGGCTTCGGTGCTGTTCAGGTGTCTGCCCATCTCTCTAGCATAAAAAGAAACGTCTGTCAGAAGACAGTTAAGAAATCTTTAAAGAACTGGCTTTGAGACAGGACACGGTCCTTTTCAAACGTGCGACTGGTTGGGCAGTATCAAAGGATTCATCAGGTGGCAAGACAGAAAATATTCTCTGTAAAAACGTTTTATCAGTAGGATGGTCTGAGGTGAAATGGTAAGATGGGTAGAAGAGTAAATGAAAATGACATTCACTCACCTTCATGTTATTTCATGTATCTTCACATGGTTCTTTTCAATACAATGACGAAACCCAACAATGAAAAAAGGCGCCATTAAAGTACTGAATCATTGAATCATTGCATACAAATAGTTGGATTACTTTTATGGTGTTTTAGTTTTGTTTGATCATTTTCATATTTTCAGACATGGTGAACTTTGCACTGCCATTAAATGAAATTGTGAATTGATGTTTTTTCTATAGACATTGTTATTCTCATTTTAAATGATGAATAAAGGGTGAATAAATGGTGACAAAATGTTCATTTTGCTGTTAAAGTAATTTACATTCATATTTACTGCATATTTGTCCAGTATAAAACATTCTCTATCATCGCTGAGATTGAAGTACAAACAAAGTAGTTATAAATCTCAAAGATGGTGGATAAGATGGATATAGAGCTGTGTATTTGAACTCCTGTCAAGATTTTTTTGTTGATAGTTGTGAGTCATATCATGATTTTAGCCATTATGAATTATCAATGATGTCTGAATAATGCTAGCTGCTGCTGCTCTTTGCATCAGTAAAATTGAATGACATTGTTAAATCCTTCCTGATGTTCTGCTGGTCCTATAAGTGAACAATTCATTTAGGAAAAATGTTCAGTTCTATGAGACAAAGAGGATTAAAAGAGAGAGAATGAATACTGTAAATGTATTAGTGTCTGTACGCTCTGATTTATATTCATTTGACTTAGTGGAAGAAAAAAATTATAGGCTTGTATTTGAAATGTCCTCCTTTTTCTGCCTAATAGTCTTCTGTCTCATTTCAGAGATGGATAAAATCCAGGCAATTGTACAATCACTTAAAATTCAAATCTACTTTTTTTTGTCTACTAATTTAAAGCTGCTAAATTTGTTCTGCAGGCATATGCTAAATGTGTCATGGGAGCATAAGGACCTCTCCTTCAACACTGATGGCTATCTCACCAATCCTTCCATGGTCATCATTGCTTTGGATCGAGAGAGACACTGGGACAAGGTTAGTCTTATAAGAAGTAACAATAATAACGTTGAAACACTTCAGAGGGAACAGCTGGAGATACAGTCTCCCTGGTTGCAGCAGTGTTTTATCTCTTCCTTATAGAAGTAAGTGGTTGGAAGTCATATCTCTCTATTTCTGGAACACCTATTAGAGTAACACTACAGGTAATATAACGACTCAGAAATGTCAGTTGACTACATTGTACTTTAGTGGCACTAGGCGGCCGGTAGAGTATAGCACTGGTAATGCAAAGATTATGGATTTGAATGCCAGGGAATACAAAAATTTTGGGGGATGCACAACTGTTTTCAACATTGATAGTAATAAACGTTTCTTGAACACCAAATTAACATGTTAGAATGTTAGAATAATCACAATTGAATCACAATTTTTGCTGCTTAATATGTTTGTGAAAATAGTATTCAGAATTCTTTGAATAGAAATGTCAAAAGAACAGCATTTATTTGAAATAGAATCTTTTGAATGTTAGTGTATCACAGTTTCCACAATAATAAGAAATATTTCTTGAACACCAAATCAAAGGATCATATTACACTGAAGAATGAAGCTGAAAATTCAGCTTTGCAGTCACAGGAATAAATTCCATTTTAAAATATATTAAAATAGAAAACAGTTATTTTAAATTGTAATAATATTTCACAGTATTACTGTTTTTTTAGTGTGTTTTGATCAAATAAATGCAGCCTTGGTGAGCCTTATTTCAGAAACTTGTTTCAAAAATATTGTCATTTTAATTCTTCTTTGCATCTTATTATAAGACATTGACAGCTATTTCTCTGATATGTTGGACCATTTCAATAACTTTTAGCTTTTATTGATCGCAGATTTTCACATTAATACAAGAAGAATCATAAAAGCCAGCTTCACAGGCTCCTCCAACGCTAGAGATGTATTACCATCCACACCAGGTCATGATGCAATTACACTTGGCTCTCTGAAACAGTCCTTTCTTCCTCACATGGCCAACCCTCCAGCACTTTGGCCTCTGTGATAGGGACATGTGTAGGCCGTCTGGCAATGTGTGAACACCACCTGACTACAAAAAGAGATTAGGGGAATAAATAGAGATCAAACTGACATCCAAATTTACATCCGGTCATCACACCCTTCTCTAGGTGGATTAGAGGATACGGATATTAGAGGATGTGTGTTGTCTTCTAAGACTGAAATAAATAATACTGTGTAAATACGCTCAGATTCTCAGTCCTGTTAATGGCAAGCAGATGGCAACTAAATTTAAGCTAAGTAACCTCATTTTGAGAATAGGTTTATGAACCTTTTCTGTAAATTTCAGTGGCTGGATTCACTTTTTCTTTTCCATTTGCACCACTATTATATGTGCCATTTTTTGCACAGCAGAATTAACATTGCACTGTTAGCGGACGTATGTGGGAATTTAACTCAATAGCGATGTTTAAGTATTTTCTATTGTTCATGACAGCAGTAATTCATCAAATGACGATCAAATGATGGAGAAAACTGTCATAACTGGGCATATATCCAGCCAGGCGAATTTTGCACTTTTAAAGAGCTGAATCAGGCATCTGGATTGGTGGAGCAATGCTGTGCAGTTCAGGCATAGTATGCTAGAGTCTGCTCTACTTAGTGTGACATACAAATAGCGTTCAGCACAGATTTTGCAGGTGTGTTTGCTAATTTGCATAATTCCTTTAGTAAATTAAGCACTAAAACAATGCAGAAAGTGTGTGCAAATAAACTGTGCAATTAGTGAAAGTAATTTGTACTCCTTGTTAACAAGTGCACGACAAGTAGAGTTACATGTGAAGGAGCTGCAAAGAGATTTGATAGATTTCTTTTCAGTTCAGTATTTAGTTTTAACTCCCTTCTCTGGCCTTCACGGCTCACCTGACCCCCCTCTGTGTGACATAACAGTTTATCTATATCTGGTCACCTTGCTCTGTAGCCCCTCTCATGCTCCCATTGACACTCTCTGCACCGCCTCACTTTCCCATGCTGTGCACACCCTGCTCATGTTGTGTGCTGAAGTCATTAGCGAGATGAATCATTGCTTCCCTATTTTAAAGTACAGGCATGCTGACAGCACCGAGACTGTGTTTCTCTGCTGGTACCATGATAGTATCTCCAAGACAAACAAAGCCCAAATGACGCAGATCAATCTGTGGAAAACGCTGGTTTTAAAAATGTCCTTGTGCATCTGTGTAATTAGTCCACAATTTTGAGTGGCTTAGCTTGATGTCCAATGCAAAGCATCTGGGTCCATAAGTGGCAGCCTGAAACAGTATGAAGCTTATTTGTTGTCAAAAAGTAAACAAAAACAATGCCATCTTTTGACAGTTCTGCCTAATTTGCTTTGCTTCTGACAAATATGTAGCGCTTGATGGGACGCTCTGCCTTTGACGTCAACAACCAAGCATATGGGAAGTATTGTAATGCTATTTTCAACTTGTATTAAAAGGTAATAAGGTAATTTTGCAGTTTAGCTACACAATTAAATGGTTAGTTGCATTTTATATTTGCATTGAATGTTTTTTACTTACTTCCCACTCTCCCCCAGGATTTGGCAACTGGCAAAAATATCACATATTTTTTTTTTTTTTGGAAAAAAGGAAGAAGAAAACTGGTAGGCCCTACAAATAATATAAGTAAAAAGTTCTTAAACTAAGACAAGTAAACAGAGCAAAGACACAAAAGATAAGCAATAGATATAGCAAATAAATACAATAGAACAAAGATACAAACCTTGCTTTTTTAGGTCTAACAATATTCAGGTAAGAAATATTACAGAAATTGAATAAAGTAATCAAATGTAAAATACACTGCATGAACAAAATATACATTGATTTTTATTCAAGCTAATAGTACTTTGAGTATTCGCATTCCACTCCATCTCAAAGTCAGGATTCAGTTCTCTTTCATGGTTTATTGTGCTTTTAATAAATCATTTGAATATCAACCACATCACACTCTTTGCTTTCAACCATGTTTCTTTATTGCTCCATTGTGTTAACTTTACAAAGTCCTGTCAATTTAGTATATTTACATATGGTCATAAATAGCACACATTTGGTCATGATCTCTATGATTTGTTTAAAAAAGTAGAACGTGGGCGTCTTCACAATTCAAAATCGTCCATCCCTACACTCTGCAACCTTTCAGAACAGACCTGCGATCCATTTTCGGTTGCGACTTGCCAGTTGAGAATCACTGCAATCGACAAAATGTTGTTGTAGTTTAAGTACGTGATGACTTGGTTTAGTGTTTGGTCAGACATTGGCTTTTGAAAATCTCTGTTGAAGCATCCCAGGTATGCTCGGCAGCTGTAAAACGAAATAGTCTTTTCCAAATAACAGATATCTACTCCGACCGAAATCTGGTTTGCACCTTAGAACAAGAATAGAATACCCTGCTATTACAGCCATTATATTCTGCTGAATTACTATATCTCTCACTTTCACTACACAGCCTATTTCAGGCTGAAATTGCTCACTAAAACAGGTAGAAATAACTGCTGGGCTTTGTCTGGATTCATTCTTGACATATAAAGAACAGTTTCAGAACACCCTCATTTAATGTGCAAATAAAATGTTCTTTAGTGCTCTCATCGTCATTGCTAATGATCAGATGTGATGTGCCACCAGGCTGTCATGTTATTCACACCTGGAGTCCGGAGATTGAATCTATTTGTTCTGCTGAAGTTTATGAATGATTCTTCAATAAATCCCTGTTGCCGAGGCTTATCACGCTCACTTCCCCTCACAGCTAATACCATAACCAAACATGGATTACAATTCCCAATCCGAAAAGCCTCCGCTGCATTTGGGAAATGCTGTCAAACAGCTGCTGCACAATTAGTGGCAACACTTTCCTGTCTTTTGTCGTAAAAGGATATGCAGCGGTGTACCCATTTTTTTTTTTTTTTTTGGCTCTTTTACGTTTTTCTAAAAAAACATGATGCAAAAATGGCTTGGGAATACAGATGCTAAACTATTTGCTCAAATCGAGCAGCTGGGGTCACACATTCAAGAAGTAGTCAGGTAATAACAACACCAGCTAATGGACTGCAGCTTTTAGATTTTAGGAGTATATGTTCTTCTCTCAAAACAGGGTCCCAGGGACGGACAGCAGATCTGTACTTCTTCCCCCTTTGGTATTTGGGTGTGACGCATGAATCCTTGGGAAATTTTAGCAGAGGCATCTCTGCAACCAGCTCTCCATAGTCTCTTTTAAGCTGAGCTGGACCAGTGGGTTGAGCTCTCTCTGGATAATAGGGCTTTTCCACAGTCTACAAACAGCTCTGTAAAGATTCCCCGTGAGCCTCTGAGCCCTGGGAGATTTACAGCTTTGTGCAACACCTTCATTACTGGAGTAGTATAAATTCTAACCATTATTACAAACTCATTCCAAGTTCAGAGGAAAAACCTAAACAATAAGAGCAATAAAAGAGAATAACATAAGAAAGCTTTGGGATATTTGATTATACATCACGCTGATGGTGCGACAAACGAATAACGTATCGTATTAAACAGCGGATGAAAAATACAACATACCCCTGAGGAAGACACCATGAATTGGACTTTGGAACATTTTCCTTTATCACTCCTGTCGTTTGCTTGAATGTTTGTGTGTGGTTTTGCCTCTCGAAAGGTCTTTACAAGGATGAAATAGAAAACTGAAATGACAAACATTGTGTCTTAACCCTATAAAACCAAGCAAATGTCTTCTAAATTATCAACATGATCAAACCTTGCTGAAAAACCTTCCATGCCTTCTGTTGTCTGAGCTTTGATCATAAAACTAATCATTTAAATATAATCTTACTAAGGCATATTGTTGGGAGTTACAAAGTGAAAAATGATATCTATATGCATTTTATGCAAGTAGTCTGCTATACTGTTATAAATATATAACTGATTTACATCATAAGCTCAGAATTGTATCTTACTTTTTGGCCATATAAATATCATCAACTGCAAATTGCATCTTTTTTCTAAATTTTGGCCTCTAAATGAAATTGAGGTGTTTTTTCTCCTCTAGTAGGAGCTCATATAAGCCGTAAAAGCCTGATGTATAAAATATGATATTCAACAAAGATTTGTAAAAACATTTTCTCAATAAACTTTTCCATTAAAAGGGGTAGATTTTTCTGACTATTATTTCATATGTCAGGCTATAAAGGGTTAATGGAAATCTAAAAATGCAAGGTTTGCTTTAGCTTTAAGGGATAGAAAATATAATTAGCGCAGTATAAAAACAATAGAAGTCAATGAAAAACACTGTTGCTTTGTTTGCTGTTCGTAAGGTTTAATCCACATTTAAACCTCTTCTGAATCCCTCCACAGGTAGGAAGCTGCGAGGGAGGGATTCTGCAGATGCGATACCCTGTATGGCCCCGTTTCGGCAGCTTCTTGGAGCCCGTGTCTGACAACCGCCACTTGACTGTGGCCACGCTGGAGGAGAGGCCTTTTGTCATCGTGGAGAGTGTTGATCCTGCCACAGGCACTTGTGTGCGCAATACTGTGCCGTGTCGTCGGCAGTCCAACAGGACTGAAAGGTATATCTGTGAATGTGACTTCAAAAGGTCAACATCTGTGGCTGTTGTTTATGAAGATATTCCTCAAATAGCTTGTTTATGAGACCAGTATCTAGAAAATTTCATAAAGAGCACAGGCTCCACATTAGATCATCCTCTCTCTGCTGCACATGCAAACGTACTAATTTGATTACATTGATCCTAAAAATGAATGGTCTCTTATTAAGGGGAGCAATAAAGAGTGTCCACTGGATGGATTGTACCCACTACAGCGATAATAGGTACCCATTAATAATTATAAAAATAAGCGACAGCAACCTTTTCACTTTCTAGAATGAGTCACCGTACAAACACAAACAAGAACATCTGAAACCGAGAAAGAGTTTTACTAAACATTAGGTAAAAACATCTAACATTCAGTATTATGCATTTGCCATCTTTTTCTGACATTAGAAAACAAGAAAAAACAGAGTCTGCTAATTAAAAAGAAAAGTCTAATAAAGCCTACACAAAATTGGCAAACATCCCCATTTAGCAATATGCTGTGAGAGTCACTTAGCATATGCAACTTGTTACAGTCCAGCAAGCTTATTACACACTTTATTGGCTTGTTGCATCTGCGAGCTTGTAGCGAGTTCAAGATGCAGCTAATTACCTTACAAGAGTATTATTTAAAGGTGTAGTTCACCGAAAAGAAAGTTATTTGCATGACTTAGAAGAATCTTAATGCAGTTCTTATTCATAAACAGTTATTATGCTCCAAAAATGATGACAAAGCTTGAGAAATGGTATGATTGGATCATTGAGTCAATAAGCTCACTTAAAAGGGTAATTTATGTCATTTGTATAGATATAACTGAGTCCGATTTGTTCATAAGAACATCACCTTAGAGCAAAAGCTTGTTAAAAAGTCTTACTAGGATTTTTTTAGTGTTTCTAAAAATGGAAATGAGACCCAACTTAAGCACCTTGGAGGCTCCCAAACTCGGCTACTAAATTTTAGTGCGCTTGTGAATGCCACCAGTCTCATCTTCATTTACCACAGGCCTTAATGATTTAAACAGAATCTCACTGGATTGAAGACCCCAAACCTATTATTAGGAATTGTTTTGCTCATTCCAGCAATTAATCCCTCAACCCTCCTTGCCCTAGGCATAAACTTGCAATTTAAAATCTGTGACTCCTTGATCACAGTAATTTGCTTCTGACTGTGGATTTCCTAGACGTGAACGGTAAAATAGTGTAATTCGAAAAGTTTTGTCTTTTGGTTCCCTCAGGTGAACGAAAGCAGGTTCAGTGAATTGTGCAGCTCTGGAGGTAACACATGGTGAGTGAGGAGTGTGTCGTGCCCAGAGAGAGAGAGATGACAGGCTCATTATGGCTCCATGCTGAGGGGAGAGAGTGTAAATAAATCATAAAGCAGAGTAATCACCCCTTGGGGAGCGTGTGATGGCTGAGGTGGAAACAATGATCAATAACCATAATGGTGACGTTCTGCTTTGGGCCCATCACACACCTTCATGCTAATTGGCACTGGTGTTCAGGAAGTTCTGGAAAGTGTGACAACTGCTTTTAATTGGACCTGAGGTAACAATAGGCATTTCATGTGTGAGTGAATTTATGAGCTTATTATATAATGAGTCCCAATTCTTGTCTACAAATGTGTTTTACATATGTTAATTAGTTACTGGATTTGGCATAAAGTATGTATGCCAAAATATGGTTGAGGAGACCTGGGTTTGTTGCCACAAACAGTTTATCTCAGTAACTTTAGGGTTTTGAGACAAAAGTTTAATTGCACAAACACAGGTTTTCTCTAGCAGTCACTTTGTATGTTGGTTTCAAACACTCTCTCTAAGCTTAAATTTCAACATTTTGTCCTATTGTGTCAACGCCATACATTAAGACAAGATTCAGCATGTTGATAAGCAGATCGCATTGTTTAATAATGCTGTTGATTTATAGAATATATCAAATAGATATAATAGACTATAATTATAATTTATTTGTAATTTATTAGTTTAAATATAAAGTCTATATACTGTATATACACACTAAAAGTTTGGGGTCAGTAAGATTTTTTAGTCCCACTTTATTTTAAGGTCCAATTCTTGCTATTAACAAACCATTAACTATGATGTTTGCTCATAATTTGCTCCTTATTAATAGTTTGTAAAGTAGCTGTTAAGTTTAGAATTAGGGATGGAATATGGTCATGCGGAATTTGTTTTACAAGTACTAATAAACAGCCAGTATGTTAATAATAGGCATGCTAATAAGCAACTAGTTAATAGTAAGAACTGGTCCCTAAACTAAATTGATCAAAAAAAAATAAAAAAAATTAAATACTTTTATTCAGCAAGGAATTAACTTTTTCACATCCTGAAAAAGTATTACGGTTTCTACAAAAAAATATTAAAGCGCACAAATGTTTTTAACAATAATACAAAATGTTTCTTGAGCATCAAATTAGCATATTCGATTTCTGAAGGATCATGTGACACTAAAGACTGAAATATTGGCTGCTTTGCCATCACAGGAATAAATTATATTTCAAAATATATTAAAATAGAAAACAGTTGTTTTAAATTGTAATAAAATGTAACAATATTACTAATAATGTTTACTGTATTTTTGTAATAAAAGCAGCCTTGGTGAGCAAAATATAATTTTCTCACTTACCCCAAACTTCTAATCGATAGTGTGAACTAGGTCTCCACTATATATAGTATATTCTTTCTAAAGTCAGCACCACTAGAGCATCCAGTCCAGTCACTGGCATTTATGATGCCACGTATATATCAAGGTCAGCAGACTGTGGCACTAATGTGGTGCTGTGTTTGGATATGAAATGCATTAGTCCACT
Organism: Spinibarbus caldwelli; assembly: GCA_039654775.1. Taxonomy (NCBI): domain Eukaryota; kingdom Metazoa; phylum Chordata; class Actinopteri; order Cypriniformes; family Cyprinidae; genus Spinibarbus; species Spinibarbus caldwelli. Next base: position 10,390,363 of record CM077257.1, read on the forward strand.
ACAACCAGATCGATGTGCTACACCCATTTCTGCAATAGATAGGTCAAGCCACTGTCTCATCCAGCTGCAATGGTTTCACAATAACTGACTGTACGCCAATGATAACAGAGATCCATATTACTCAATGTACTGTACTGTAATTAACTTTGTTTAAAGGAGAAATAATTGATTGGCACTCTCTAGGCACCAAGTGTGTTCATGTGCCTGTGTCCATTATGCCAGGAAACAGACTGCTGCTCTTTGACACCAACTTTCTCTTCATCTCTGTCCCTTGTGCTTCATGTCTGTGTATGTGTTTGACTGATTAAACAGCTCATCCTCAATTCACAGCCCACTTAACCCAAAGAGCCAGCACCGTTTGCAGGTGGTGAGACAGACTAGAACAGAGACAGGCTTGTTTATGTTACGTCCAGACCGCTTGCAGAGGGAGACTCTCATCTTTCCAAACACTTCATTTGTCTTTCTTTCTTATGGTTGCTGCCAGTGCCGCACACCCTGCATTGCCGGCCCCAAGTCCACTCCCCATACAGCTCATTACGCTGGAGGTCTGGGGGAGGTTAGAGGTGATGTATCATTATTGCTCTCAGAGTTTCTCTGCTGAATGCCTCCAGCATCTAACGGTTAATGGAGGCCATCGCTTTGTTTCAAGCATTTTATTGTGAATGCTCACAACCAAGACGCCGTTTCTATAGATTCTGTGCTACAGGTTTTTACATTACAGCCGTTTGCGGAGGAGAGCCATTGTTTATTTGCTTTTTGAGTCTGTATATATCTATTATGTATAGAAGCTTATTTCTGCCACAGAATAAAAAAAAATTGTACATGTGACTTTTTGTCTTACAACTGAGACTTTTTTTAAAGATATAAAATCTGAATTGGAAGATATAAACTCGCAAATCTGAGTTTGTATCTCATAATTCAGACTTTTTTCTCAGAATTCTGAGTTTATATCTTAGAATTGCGAGATATAAACACAAAATAGCAAGATGTGACGTATAAACTCAAAACTGTAAGATATGAACTTGCACATCTGAGATTATATCTCAAAGTCCTGTAAGGAAACATTCTGAATTTTGAGATATAAACTAAGATTTGTGAGGAAAAAGTCTGAAATGTGAGATAAAAAGTCACAATTACTTTTTTTATCCTGTGGTGGAAATAAGATTACATAAATATGTGCTTAAGGATATAAGGTAAACATAATTATGTAAACTCCTCAGGTCAGTAAGAGAAAAGTCCTCAGATGTACAATACTATTTTACCTTTGTATATGAAGTATTCTGATGTTCTTAATATCCTCTTTTGGCAGCACAGATCATTTCCTCTTTCCGTATTCATGTCTGTATTATTCCAGTTATAATTAATTAGCCTTTCTGTCATAATCTTTCTTTCAGATGTGTGTCACACCATATGTTTTGCCCTAGAACCATAAGCTTTGATCCTCTTCACTAAATGTTGAATGGAAGCATGTGAGACTTAACCTTTTTAACCATGGTTCCAGATTGGGTTAAAGGAATAGTCATCTAAAACAAATAACAAGGTTACAAGGAACCTGGACTAAAGAGTGCAAGCTTCAAAAAGGATTCAGAAGCATATCAGTAGCGACATAAAAGGGGTCCATACGATTTGTGTGCAAATTTTGAGACAATTTCTCACATAAAGCTATCATTTGGATTCATTTACCTTTGTTGTTTTTAAAAGTCATAATAAATGTTTTTTTTTTTTTTTTTTTTTCATATGTGCAGCATAACAGGTCACACTGAGCCATACACCAAACTCTGCTGCAAAGGTTTCTGCATAGACATCCTAAAGAAGCTCTCACGCACCATCAAGTTTTCATACGACCTTTATCTGGTCACAAATGGGAAACATGGCAAGATGGTCCGTGGCATCTGGAATGGGATGATTGGAGAGGTATGAAATGGCACATTTTTTTCTCTCTCTCTCTTTTTCTCACATAAACACACTCACACTTCAAACATGTCAACAGTTCAGAGCTCATGGGAAATGAGCTAAATTAACATCTGAGAATATAAAAATAAAACAGTTTACAGCGTGATACGAAAAATAAATCAGCTTCCTATGACAGTGTCAACGCGCTTTTCCTAACATTACTCACACCCTGTTTTCTTCCTGTATTTAACAGATCTCTGAAACCTCAAATTATTGCAGCTAAAGTTGTTAAGGGCATTCATGGAGCATAACTGGCTTTAAAATGCAATCTTGACACATTTCATCCTGTGACCTCCTGCTGCGTGTAGTGTCACTTAATCCGGTGGTTAAATGTCTTCCACAGCTGCTGATCACTTCATCGGTTCTCATCACCTGCATCTGCTCACACGCTGATGAGTTTAAAGATAGCAAACCCTCGCTCCACATACAAGGCTTAAATGCTTTTCACACCGAGTGAGAAATAAATCATTAAATGAGATAAATACTGATTATATAATAGCTAGATAGTAATTCCGGACTGACATGAGTGTGATATAAGGAATTTTCGTTTATGAGGCTGATTGCGGGTGACGGCAAAACAAATCTGTCAACACTGATTTGTGATGTTACAAGTTGTGTGATGACAGGGCTAGTGGGTCGTGTCCATTTCTATTCCTTGAAGAAATTGATATCTGGAAACCAATGGCTATTATAGCAACAGTCTTAATTGTGATATCCACAAAAACATTCAGTACTATGTCACGTTTATAGTGGGTATTGACATGGCTGACACTGATTTACAAGACACCCATATAAGACAGAGTGAGCCAGTATAAAATATAGTATACAGTCAAAACAGTAATATTATAAAATAAGAAATACAGTACTATCATTACAGTTTAAAAATACATATTTTCTATTTGAATATATTTTAAAATGTAATTTATTCTTTTGATGGCAAAGCTGAATTTCAGCAACCATTATACCTGTCTTCAGTATCCCATGATCCTTCTAACATTCTAATATGCTGATTTAGTGCTCAAATAACATTTCTTATTAATATCAATGTTCTTATTAGTATCAAAAAGTCATGCTGCTTAATACTTTGACCAATAGAAAGTTCAACACCATTGATTTGAACTTTTCTTATAATGTAAGTCTTTAGAACTTTTGATCAGTTTAATGCATCCTTCCATACTATCCGCCATGTTAACGTTGCCTTGTGGCCTACAGCTTTATTGTTCCCTGCCGAAAAGTGACAAAGTACTTTATTAATTGTCTACAAGTAAGTTCTCCATTGAATCTGTTACAAAATTTGTGGGAGGCCCCCAGTATTTTGGTATGCCACTGATGACTGCCTAAAGTTTTCACTCACTTTCTCCTTGTTCAAGGTCTTCTACAAGCGTGCAGATATGGCAATTGGCTCGCTTACCATCAATGAGGAGCGGTCAGAGATTGTTGACTTTTCAGTGCCATTCGTGGAGACTGGGATTAGTGTTATGGTGGCCAGAAGCAATGGAACAGTCTCACCTTCTGCCTTCCTGGGTGAGAAGTCATCATTAGCCATCTATTTCCAAGACCACCTTCACATAGACTATGAGAGATGCTTGCAGGCAGTGTTAAATATTTCCTACCAGAGATGGTTTTGATTAGAATGTGATTAGATTAATTTTTTTTAATAAATCGAGAATAAATCCTAGACAGGGAAAACATTTTCTATTAAATCGCAAAATCTGCACACAAAAAAAGCATTTTGACACTACGAAACTGCTAATTTGTTTATTATTTATGCTAACTGCACAGCATTTACATCACAAACAAAAACACGTTACAAGTTATGTACAAAATCTTAGTCAGTTAATTAGATAATTTTGTATTTTTACAAGGACTTCTGTGAACCGAAACGTGTCTTTCTCTCTGTTTTGCAGAGCCTTACAGTCCAGCCGTGTGGGTTATGATGTTCGTAATGTGCCTGACTGTTGTGGCAGTCACCGTGTTCGTATTTGAGTACTTCAGCCCTGTTGGCTACAACCGGAGCCTTGTCAGTGCCAAAGGTCAGCCTTAGCTTTTCAAACAGTATTCTCTCTATCAGACACAAAGCTCTAGGAGAGGAAGAATAGTTGTAGAAGCAGCCTAATCAATCCACATAAACCGAGCTGACAGGGTGTGTACTTGTCTCCTAGTGTAAAAGGTCATTTTTCGGAGGTTTAATTAACGTTTGTCGGTTTGCTAATTTGACTTTGATTGATTGCTTGGCTTTTCTGTGGCTGTGTGTGAGACACAAGAACCACATTAAGAACTGATGTCAAGGTGGAACTAGAAAAGAAAGTTTGCCCATTTGGACTGATCTGTGACTAATTCAATCGAAAGAGACAGAACATCTGTTATATAGGATGTACATGTGCATTATATAAATCATTCTAATATGCTGATTTGGTGCTTAAGAAACATTTCTTGTAATCAATGTTGAAAACAGTTGTGTTGCTTTTTTTGTGAAATCTGTGATATTTGTATTTAGGATTCTTTGATGAATAGAAAGATCAAACGAACAGCATTTATTTGAAATAGAAATCTTTTGTTGTTTTATTGTATCCTTGCTGAAAACTTTTGATTGTATATCATTTAATCATATTATTTTATATGCATATTTATTATTATAATTACATTTTATTTTATGTAAACAATCAATGTACCTCTCTTATAGCCCCTGGGGGTCCAACCTTCACCATTGGGAAGTCTGTCTGGCTCCTGTGGGGAATCGTCTTCAACAACTCTGTTCCTATTGAAAACCCCAAAGGCACGACCAGCAAAATTATGGTCCTGGTCTGGGCTTTTTTTGCTGTCATCTTCCTCGCCAGCTACACAGCCAATTTAGCTGCCTTCATGATCCAAGAGCAGTACATTGACACTGTGTCTGGACTTAGTGACAAAAAGGTAAGTGTTATGTAATTGTAAATGAGCTGTATGACACTGATGCTGTAATTGGATACCTTTTGATGTGTTCTGTGTGTGTAACTGCAAATACGGCCAAAAAATACAAAAAAAAAAATAAAAAAAAGTTCTAAAAGAAAATTGAAAGGAAAGGCCTGGTTACACCTAGTATCCATATTTAGTATGTTAAATATTAAACAAGATATTAAAATTAAACTGAACCTGAAATGTCATCCTGTGATAATTTGTCAACTTTTTATTCAGGGGCTAAATTGTTCATAAGCCAAGCAATTCATTTTTGTCAAAGAATGAAGAAAATTCAGCATCAAGACAAAAGCTTGATTAAAATCAGTAAATTGGCACCTTTCAAAGTTCCCTGTCACTGATGTCTCAAAGATAATATCAGGATCACTAACATTTTTGTTCATTGTTTTTCATAAGAAAACACTATAAGCAACAGAAATCCATTAAATTATGTAACTGAGTTATGAATTGGACCTCAGGGAAGAACAACAACAGATTAATCGTTCATAGATTAAAAAAACACAAACACAAGTGCTTGGAGCCATGCTAATAGATGCTGGAGGCAACATAATATTGTAGTGTTATAGAATGCATATTTCTGTGTTGTTGAACATCCTGGCTCCTGACTCCTTAATCTCATGCATTGTAGAAAAGAATTTGACAAGCTTTGATGGAAAATAGCAGTATTGTTTAATGTAGTCACTTAGTGCGAATTACTTTATCCCTTATTCAGTCTATTCAGTATAAATATGAGTGAATTATTGCCAACAGTCCAAATGCATGAATCAGTGAGGAGAAAAATATAAGAGCAATACTTTTGATATCCTTCCCCAAGGTCACTACCACCCGGACAGTAGGTGATTCTGTGTAAAGTCCATGTAATCTGTGTTGATCTACATTATTAACGTTAAGCTGCAACCTGCCTCAGCTAAACAACTGAAATGTCATCTATTCCTTTTTGTTTCAGTTTCAAAAACCCCAGGAACATTATCCTCCTTTTCGCTTCGGGACAGTCCCAAACGGCAGCACAGAGAGGAACATTCGAAGCAATTACCCTGACATGCACACCCACATGATAAAATACAACCAGAAGGGAGTGGAAGAAGCTCTCAACAGCCTTAAGACAGGGTGGGCTTCAGCAATAACACTTTATGTGTGCGTGTGGTTGTGTGGAAGAATTCGCTAAAAAGTTTGGTACCATTTACATGGTATTTCAAGATGTTACCATAGCGCATGTCCAAAAACATGGTACTTTTATGTTTATTTGGTTAATAGTCTGTAATGAGATTTATTCCACTGGTCATTATAGGCATCATTTAGAAGCAATTCTGTTAGATATCGAGTTGCAGAGATCTAAGGTCAGTGAAACACTGGTGGAAAACAGCCAAGCATAAATAATGTATCGCTCACCATTTGTCAAGGAAAAAAGGAGTATAAATTAGCAAGCGCTAATTATTTACTTGACATAATTACGTGTAATTATTAAGCCATTTGCCTTGGGCTCATTTCTGTCCTCTGTGTAGGAAGTTGGACGCCTTCATATATGATGCAGCGGTTCTTAATTATATGGCTGGCAAGGATGAGGGCTGCAAGCTGGTCACCATTGGTAGTGGGAAGGTGTTTGCTACCACAGGCTACGGCATTGCTCTGCAGAAGGACTCCCGCTGGAAGCGCCCCATAGACCTGGCTCTCCTCCAGTTCCTGGGAGATGGTAAATTGCACTTGGGGGACCGGAACTGGTCCACACTTAATATCCTCCGCTCCAGCATAGAAGCTATCAAAATCCCATCTTACTGTAAAAAAAAAAAAAAAAAAAAACAATGTGCTGAGAATTGAGAGGTTTCATATGAAATGTCAATGCAAGCTACAGACATAAGAGAGCCTCCACTGAACAGTAGAAACGGACTCTGTTTTAAAACCTAAAGAGCTACCTTGCTGCCTAGTGCACTTTTTTTGTATTGAAATGAATTTAATCGTATAATTTATTTATTAAATTTTATTTTATTTTATTTTATTTTATTTTTTTCACATTTGACACAATGCTTTCTGCAATGGCCTTCACCCTGAAGAGTCCATGCAATATTGCCCAAACTTAGTTAGCTATTTTTTGGAACAGCCAACACACAATGATGTCTAGGCAAGCAGCTTACTAGGTTTTGGAGCAGAGCACATATGTGGTTCTTACAGTATCCACTTGTTTCTGTCATAGTAGAGTAGTCTTTGACTGCCGCTGTTTCTGGCATTGTTCCTGACCCTGTTTCCTTTCATGCAGGGGACACACAGAGACTGGAGACGGTATGGCTGTCTGGAATATGCCAGAATGAGAAAAACGAGGTCATGAGCTCCAAACTAGACATAGACAACATGGCAGGTGTTTTCTACATGTTGCTCGTGGCCATGGGCCTCAGTCTGCTGGTCTTTGCTTGGGAACATTTACTTTACTGGAAACTGAGGCACTCTGTCCGCAAGTCTGATCACTTAGACTTCCTGCTGGCCATTAGCAGAGTAAGACTGCATTGCTTATTTACATTTTAATAATTTTTTTTTAGATTTAGACAATGCAATTATAATTAGGGCTGGGTATTAATAAAGATTCTAACTTAATTCAGTTCCAGTTTTGATTTGGTTTGATTTCAGTTAATTTGAGTATATCTCCATTTTGCTTACATACACTACCATTTAAAAGTTCTAAGTATTTTTTTTTTCAATAAAATACTTTTTCAAAATACTTTTTTATTCAAAAAGGATGCATTAAATTGATTAAAATAAACAATAAAGACATTTATAATGTTACAAAAGCTTTCTATTTCAAATAAATGTTGTACTTTTGAACTTTCTTTTCATCAAACATTGATAATAAGATTAAATGTTTCTTTTTTTTCTGATAGAAAGAAATTCTCTCTCTGTAAATGCTGCAAATTATGTAGGGCAGTGTTTCAGACTGATTTAAACTTGTTTTCTAAACTACTCATTAACATAACTGATTTATTAGAGTCATTTGTTTTATGAATTGTGCAACACTGGCATTTTATATTGGTAAAATATTTTTACCCGGCCCTAATTCATAATGCATGTCTGTTGCATTTAAGCGACTTGTTATGTTTAGGTCAATTAAGTATAAGCACATTTTTCTAATAAAAATCATCAAATAATTCACCATATGGAAGCACATTAAACATTGACATGAAACACTGAACTGATCTTTCTCTCACAAAAACATCATCTGTTATAGTAATGATTATAATGGAGAAAAATATTGCAGTGACATGAATGAATTCAATGAAATACCAACAAAATAACATTTCACTGTAGGAATCCATAATCACTGTTCACTGAACATTATAATGCTGTACATTTCAGGGCATATACAGCTGCTTTAATGGCGTTGAAGATATTGGCAGATGTACCAGCATACAGAATCCAGATATCACGGCCAATTACGCCCAGGCCAACATGCTGAAAATGCTGCAGACAGCCAAGGACATTGTCTCCTCAGCCAAAGTGGAAAACTCATTGGATAACGCCACCAAGACCATTGAGAACTGGAGTCGACAAAGCGGCAGCCTGCCAGCACGTATCCCATTGGTGACCACGACTGAAAAAGTTCCTGGTCACTTCTCTTACATTTCTAATGTCACAGAGAACCACATACCTCACATGCAGTGTTCCATAACTCCACCTTTCACACAACACACCAAAACCACTAGCCCACCTCCAATGATAAACCACAGAGTCTTAACACGGCCCACTCCACTTCGCTACACGCTTCCCGCCAGGACTAGGGGTCTCTATGACGGTATGCTTCCTGTATCCAGTCTGAGCACACCTCATCTAGCCATGCATGATCCTCCATCCGACCTGGCCCGTCCTGGTTCTTCCTTTGTTCCGTATAGAGACATCTACACCGAACACCACAAGCCTTGTCACAGCGACTTCTCAGATGCCGTCAGGCGGAAAAAGAGACCCCAGAATCTCTTGGTGGAGTCCATGGATCTGAGGGGGCTTCACGATTATAAAAACCAATCAACATGTCATAACAAAGCAAACAGTTTTGCTGAAAACCACCTGTCCTCATCCTTCAGCGAAAATCCTTTTGCAGCCGTGGACACAGCTTGTAATTCCTGTGTCAAAACGTACTTTAACCCCACATTCGATGACATACCTCTGATAGGGAAAAGGAAGCTTCATCGCAGACCTTCGTTCCTGAAAGCCACTTGGGGTCCCGACAGAGTTCGGTTCCCAGGTGACAGACCCACTGCCGCAGCCTCCCCACAAGTAACTATACCCGACCTATTCCCCTGCGTGGACGTACACGGACGGGTTAGGAACACCCTGTGTTACGCCCAACCGATGGATCACAACTACCTTCACGCCTTCCAGCGAAACTCCAGGAAAAGTCAGAAGCTCAGACACAGCCAGTCCACAAGGCTTCCCTCCTACAAAGAAGCGATTTTCCATAACGTGGCAGCTGTCAGAAGGGCATCCAGTTTGGTACATAGACCCTACTCCTACCCAGAGCTGCCAGTCTACCAGAGCCCACTGTCATATGGACCTGCTGAATTATGCAACATCTTCCCATGCATGGGACATCCTAGTGACAGTGTATATGGAGGGTATAGGGCACCCACACACCTACAGAATGACCATCTAGTGCCTGTTCCAGGCAGCAGGGTGGTTCATAGCAGCCCTGTTGTGCCCATGACATGGGGCAGAATTTCCAGTCTGGAATCAGAGGTTTGAACTTCTCCTTCCATGTGCCAATTATAAACTATTTGGCCTACGAGCTTCTACTGACCAATAAAATGACTTCGCCTTTAACTTGAGCAGAAACACAAACCATGTTACTGGTTATCATTTGTTTTTTGTTATTTAATTGTTTATTTTATTTAAAATTAATTTATTTTTTAAAGTGCAATAATGTAATAATTGAACGAAGTATTTAAGGAAATAGTCAAATCCATTCAAAATTTTGAATGGATGAATGACTGGACATGTAGAACTGTAAATGATTAGCCGTTCTTATCTCCTTAGTCCACAAATGCAATATATTGCTATATGTACTTGACTGGATAAAAGATTTTTTTCCTCAAAGATTGTAGTAGAGACACTAAACTATATGAAGTGTTCATTTTGAAGTACATTTGGTATTATACACTATGTAATTCTCTATAATACTGAATTTTGTAAACACTTTAGACAGTGTCCGATATTTTTTATTTTAACAGCAGGGCTATATAAGTGGATTTTTCAGGCTCTAACGTTCCCTTTCCGTCTCTCGTTCAATGTCCAATCTCCTCTCGCTCTCTCTCTCTCTCTGCTGTGAGTGGGCTTTTGAAGAAGAGCAAATTGAATGGTACTCTAATATTAGCATCATCAAGGATCTTCACACTTTAATAAATCACAAAGGACCATCAGTTAGTCCTTTGTAACTGCTGTCTTCTTTAGATGGCTGACGGATATAACTCTTTGAACACTGCCTTTTATATGCAGAGCCATGGCGTATTTTTAACAGGGATTGGCTGTTTGCAGTTGTGACACGACGGAAAGACACATTACTTTAATAATATCCAAAAAAAAATGCCACCCATAAGATCAGGTTTAGGGCAGTTTCGCTGTTGGCGTTGGACGACTGCTATCAAGTCTGTTTGACCTGCATACTGAACCTCACATACCCACGAGGAAATCTGTCTGTGCCTCAAAATAAACTTGCGATGCTCCAGAGTGTGAAAGGATGAGAGCGAGAGAAGGATGGCGCAACAGATGGAAAACAAGAGAAACAACAAGGAAATGAGAAACCACACTTCCTTCAGTTGGGATTTAAGCTACAATATCTGAATGTTTATGAGCTCATGAGGCTCATTTGAGGTTGTCATAAGAGTCTCTCATTAAAGCAACTCTGTGGAGTGATTATACAGGAGGACGTGTTACCAAAAAGTGTCCTTTACTCTAGGATTTCATTATGTCGGCTGTCTCCACCGCACGGCGTTCCTGCAATGCGCAAGGTGACCTAGGCTGGGGTAATTATGCTGTAAGGCTTTTGTTATCTCTCGATAAGGAGCCTTCTTTTCAAGCGGCGAGTGAGGAGCGTTTGAGAATCTAAACATCGAGAAACTTAACATTTTTTCATCACGAGCTTTTCTTTGTTATTGCCGTATTACAGTTCATAGTGCGGCAGCAGTGATTTAATCTTCAATACTGCCAGCGTGCACAGATAGATTTATGTACCGCAGGATAATTGTACTTCTTTCATAATGTTTCTGCCAGTTCTGTGACATCAAAAAAGAGGCCTGCTGCAGAACGAAACACATTTCATTTTCATAAAAAAGGAGAGGCAGGCTAAAGCCATCATCATCATCATCATCATCATCATCCATGCAAAGTCTTATTTCTCTGTGTTCCTGAAAAGCATATTATTGAATGATCTTGCGAGTTGATAAATGATTCAATACATGCATATAAAAACATCAAGGGAGGCTAGGGATCGTCCTCTGGTAGAAATAAGCCTCAATATATCAACGCCACAGGTAGCTGTGGTGAAAAATGAAATGCATTTAAAAGTCAAGGGGGCTTGGTCTCATCCAGCCATGAAAAAGATGCAATGGAATGACTAGGCAGACGTGTGTTTTCGAAACATTAATAATTCACATGTTCATTTGAATGTGTTTGATCATTTTAAGGATTTGTTTGCCGTTCAGCCCTCTTGGAATCACCCAGGGCATCTATTTCCACTCAAGTGATAATAAGAGTGGTATTTTTATGATTTTATCATAGACACTACACTGAAAAAGAAATGACTGAAAATTCTTCACTTCACAAATCGTCATATAACAAATTAAAGAAATAGTATTTCATTTTAATGAAAATATGCTGAAAATGTACTCACTCTCAGGTCATCCAAGAAGATTGATACTTGATGTTTCTTCATTGGAACAGATTTAGAGAAATTTAGCATGAAATATTTTGCTCACCAATGGATCCTCTGTAGTGAATGGGTGCCGTCAGAATAAGAATCCAAACGGCTGATGAAAACATCACAAATGGTCCACTAATAATCAACACATATCCAGTCTTGTGAAGTGAAAGCTGAATTTTTGCAATAAACATAATTGAGACATTTTAACATTAAACCATTGCTTCTGGCTAAAATATGAGTCCTCTACCCATAATATTGCTTTCTCCTGTGAAAAAATCTATCCCCTGTTGTGCTCTCGCAACAAAATCCTATGACATATTTGTTTAGAACTGTTTTGGGCTGTTTTTGCTTGTAAATGGTCCTTGGTTTTGCATATTTCTCTCCTGATTCAGCCAAAACGACTGGAGCAAGAAATAAGGGTAGAAGACTCATACTTTAGTCTGAAGTAACAGCAAGTTAAAAATGTCTTAATTGTGGATTTGTTTATTGCAAACATGCAGCTTTTTGCTTCCCAAGACTGGAGAAGTATTGATTACTTGTGGATTATTGTGATGTTTTTATCCGCTGTTTGGACTCTTATTCTGACGGCACCCATTCACTGCAGTGGATCTATTGGTGAGCAAGTGATGTAATGCTCACCATAATGTAGTTGGATCATCTTTTTTTTTTTTTTTTTTTTTTTTTTTCCTTGGGTGAACTATTTCTTTAAATGTGATATTTTGAAGTAGAAAGACTGAAACAGTATTTTATCTCACCCCCCAATAATCTTTATTTATAACTTTGAAAATCGTTTTGACAGTGTATTATCACAATGCCATTATTGAAAGAAAGAGAAACAAAGGAAAGGACTGTACAGAAGGAGGAAAGAAAATGCACACATTTACTGACACGCTCACAATAAAACAATTACTCACACCTGCACTGTCACGCCTTCATATCATTGCATTTCTCTGAAGCATCATTTCAGGGCTGCAAATTGTCCCAGATGCTGCTGTTCACCTTGAGCCAAGGGCTTCACAGCCTGGCGAGAGAGGGGGAAAGGCGATGGAGAAAGACACCACAGAGAGGCTGGCAGTCTGAAATTCCATCAATTAACAACTGAACAGGCTAATAAACACGTATGTTAACTCACTGCCCGCCCGCAAACAACAATGACCAACTGAAAATATATATCCGTTTTTATACTCTGTATTCTGTTGCAAGCCTATCAGTGCAGTACTGAATGTGGTTACAACATGAAAGATGTAAGTTAATGTAGGTTAACGCAATCACAAGTACATTGTCTGCACTGAGCGTATCCAAATCAAATGAAGTGATTTTATCAAGTTGCTAGCACAATGTTAATTAGCCTATGAGTATTACGTGTACTATACTGTTCTGTCTGTTTTATCGCATCAAAGAGTAGCAGTGATATCAGGAATCCAGGGTCTGTCCTAATCTATCAAATCTATAATTGAAGAGCTGTAACGTTGCACATTAAAGATAATTAGCTTAAAAATATATACTGTTATTAATTTGAATCACTACTTGGAAATGGGTTCCAACCAGCAGTATATATATATATATATATATATATATATATATATATATATTTCTTTTTTTGTTGTTGTTTTTTTTTTTCTTCATCCAGTGTTTCTAGATGAGCTGGTTGTTGGTAATTGCAATGGTTTGTATAAGTTCACGTGTCCATTTTAATTGGGTATAGCTCTACAAATGTTCTCTCTTGTCTGACTGTCATATCATACTCATGGAGAGACCTAGTGCTCACTGTTTTAATTAAAGGAACCCTGTGCTGTGTGAATTAATAGTTCCCAGCCTTTGTACTTATCATCTGTTCTAGCTCTCGTCTCTGCTCAAAGGGATCTCATGATACGACAGCAGGTCACAAACACTCATTTCTAACTGACCTGATTCGCTGGCCTTTTAACCCGAATCCTGCAGAGCCTTCAGCTCGAGCCCATGGGAGAGGTTGTGGGGTTATTAGCTTTGGTTAACCGTCTCTTTTGAGATGGCTCCATTGAATCAAAGGTACACACCACTGGGTAATTATTTAAAAGCTGTGTTTCGAATGACAGCTCTGTGATAATAAAGCAATGTTCTTGTCATTAGAGGCTGGTTATCTTTGTTCCTTCATAATTAAACAGGATTTGGCTGATCTTAAAGGACAGAAACCTTTAGATAATCTAACATCATCCCAGAGAAATATTATGGTGTGCATGTAGATTGACCCAGACTTTTATGGCCTGAACATCTAAAGGATGGTTTAAAATGAGAATGTTGATAGCAGTGGAAACTGTGTAAAATGATATTTCTGTTCTACTGTTGCCAGAAGTTCTATCTTTAGATGGAGTTCAAAATGTGTTGGCGAAGACCAATTTCATCTTGTGTCAGGAATGGCCTGACTAGGTACAGGGCCATATATAAGCAATAGATCATCGGTTGTATGGGCAGTGGAGAATGAAGCAATATAGGATGTAAGAAACGGATACACTTGTGTTTTTGCCTCCAGACATGAAATTTGAACATATGGATGAACGGCAAAGTTTGAAACTTTTTCATTTTCCTTCCTAACTTCATACATTTTACTGAGGACTGCAGCAGTGCACACTCAAAAGATTTGCACTCGAAAGACTCGAAATGATTTTTGCTGTTTGTCAACTTTTATTTAAAATTAGCTAATGCAACAAAATTTGCAAACTGAATTTTTGTCACAATTTTGTTTAAAGTACTGTTCATTTACACAATTAAATTATACATGTTTATAATTTAAATATGTAAATAATAAGTACTTGTTTTTGCCTCTGGAATTGAACATATAGATAAACAGCAAAGTCTAAAACTTTTTTCATTAGTTCTCCAACATACATTTTACTCATAATACAGTAGCTGCAATGTGCACTCAACTTGCTATACTTGCTCAATTTATTTAATTAAAATGCTAATGCAACACAATACTTTTTGACAACTTTTACAATATATATTTGTTTTTTCAAAAAACTTGAAACATTTTACTCATGATAGATGTACACTAAAAACTTACTTTTGCTACTTGCTTACTTCATTTAAAATAAGCTAATGCATATTAAATATGTTAATTTCATTGTTTAAAAAACTACAATTTGTAATTAAATTATAAACATTTATAAAGTAAATATGTAAATTAAGTGTACTTTACATTTAAATTAAATTATTGAAATATGTAAAGTAGCAGTTTACTCAAGCCATTTGTTTTGGGACAGCATAAAATTTGTTTTGAGTAAGGAATAGAGTTAGTACTTTACATGGTACTTGTCAAAGTTTTTTTAGTGTGTTAAAATAGTATGTAACAATATTAAACAAAAAAATGAAAAAAGAAAATGTCATTCTCTCCTTATTATGACAGACAAATGTCAGTGTGTATTCCTGTCAAAAGGTTAAAGTAAAAACGGCCTGAATAAATCCTGCATTGTTTATCATCGTTCATTTTGTCCTTCCAAGGTGACAGTCCCAGCAGTAGGCTTGGCTCATAACACGGCAGCAAATTAACATCCCCTACAGGTTGCCATGCCATAGGCCCTGGTATGAGTGAGACTACACTTTAGCAGCTTGCCAGTGAGCACTTGGATACATATTCATTTCTAATTAAGAAAGGCTTGAGTCTGAACCACCAACTGAGTTTACAATAAAAGCCTTTCTTAAAGCAGCAAATGCATTTACTCACCCTCATGCCGTTCCAAAGCTCATGTGACTTAATGTCCTCTTTGAAACAAATTATGAGATATATTGAAAAATATCCTGGCACAATAAATGTTTAAAGAAATAATACACCCAAAAATGAAAATATACTGACCCTTAGCTAAAATACAAATCCTCTATCCATAACACTGCTTTCTTTAGTGAAATGTAATCTCGCCTGAATCAGGAGAGAAATATGCACATATCATATAAGTACTATTTACAATAAAAATGGTCCAAAACAGTTCTAAACAAATATGTTGGTGGATTTTGATGTGAGAGGACAACAGGGGATGGACTTTTTCACTAGAAGAACCATTATTATGAATTATGGACTCGTATTTTGGCCAGAAGCAACGGTTTAAAGATTAAAAACCTACCTTGCAAACATGCAGCTTTTCACTTCACAAGATGTTAATTGATGGACTGGAGTTGTGTGGATTACTTGTGGATTTTTGTGATATTTTTATCAGCTTTTTGAACTCTCATTCTGACGGCACCCATTCACTGCAGAGGATCCACTGGTGGTAAATTTCCCCAAATCTTTTCTGGTGACAAAACAAATTCATTTTATTTTAATTTTAAGCAAATTTTTCCTTTTGGGTGAGCTATTTCTTTAATACATTATATCCCAAGACTTTTGAAGCTATACAATAGATTTGTGTGATGAATGGGCCTCGATTTAAATCATTATTCTCTTATAATCTCCCTCCACTTATCTACACCACAAATAATGCTTGGTCACATCACATTGACGTCACCATCTTTTAAAAAAAAACGAAAAATAATTGCAGACAGTCCTGTCTAATATTAGGATGTATTTCTTTCACACCCAATTTAAACCTTGTGGCTGCAAGAAGGTATGAGTGACTGAGATACTAAATAATACAAGAGACACTCGAAGTGGAAACAAGAAACCCACAGCACATTTATTGAGAGGGTCTTAATTTCTAGAGTCACAGAGACGACTCGGCTGTCCTAAAGGAAATCAGTTTTGGAGGCTGGATCCATTAGACTGGCCAGCACTGCCTATTGTAGAAATTATCTATGAAATCAAGTCAGGTCACCCATGTCCTTGACAGAACAAAGGCAGAATAACCTTTGGTCTATACATATCCATCTCTCAGAGAACAGAAAGCTTTAATGGATTTTGCTATGGCTTTGTAAATTAGGATCATATAATGGGATCACGCCAATTGCATTCAGTCTTGACACTTATATGTATTGCACTCAAGTCAAAAAAATATAGTGCTATTACCAAGCCAAATCAATCAACATGATTTGTTATAACTTACATACAGTATGTAAGTATGTTATATGTTTCCGGTTATAGATTTGGAGCGATAAAAGTCAATACTGAATTTTGAAAGCAAGACATTAAAAAGGATATGTTTACATGCATTTACATACATATGCCTACATTGAGCTCTCCACAAAAATACTCTAATTTATGAGAGAATTATCATCCTACAGTCTGATGAAAGAGTTAGTCAACCATTAAGAAACACATGCAATTCCTGTAAATTAAATTCAGTTTATTATTCAAAGCATAGAAATGGGTTGCCGCTGTCCCATCTTATCAGCTGGTCAGGATGATGTTTCTAATGAACTAGGTCTCAAATGAGCACTTAATTGAATCTGGTGTATAAAATCGCCCAAAGATGTAACGCTTCAGAGATATTTCATTATTCTGCTTAATAAATTAGTATAACATGGGGGCTGGATCCATATGACACTTGGGGGGACGTTGGCCCCAATAGCTTATATTCATGATCTGGTCCATGACATTTATGTTTGAAATTGGGTGTCTGATCTGTTCTATTATAGAAGAAAGTATGCTGGGTTCAGTGAGGGTATAAATTCTCAGACCACTAGGGAAAATGTTTCTATATTGCATTTTCTATTTAAATGAAAATGCATAAAAATAGAGTGAAAAATCAAAAAAATAAAATAAAAAAAATCTATAAAATTAATTGTGGAACTTGTCACATAATGTATATACGTGTTTAATATAATATCCTTAATCTTAAATCTGTGAAGAATTTCTGTGAATTTTTTTTTAATTCCAGATTTTCAATATGGTCTCAGAATTATGCTGCGGCACAATACTGAAAAACCAGTACTGAATTTTGGGTGCTGCTAATCGGGTTTCATCTTCACTGCAGTACATCAAGGTTAATACGATGTTTCTGTAAGGTTAATGAAAAGATTTGTCCCGTACCACCAGCCTCTGTGTTTCAAGTTGGCAAGATCTCTTTTTCTGTTTTAATTATTACCCATTCACTTGCTCTTTGTGTTGACGTGGACTTCAGAGGCTTCCATTCATCTTGGCCTGCCATTGATAGACTTCCTTTGATTACCGTTCAGCTGAGAGATGGAAAGGGGAGGTGGAGGCGAACAGAAAATACACTCAGAGTAGCCGTTATTCAACCCGAACTCTCTCTTTCTCACAAACCCACTTTAATTCACTATTTCACTCTGTTAGTTTTTCATATCTGCTCAATTAATCACTTTCTCTCTCTTCTACTGTCCCATTTCTCTTCTTCAGTTTTGTAAAATCTGTCTGTGCAACCAGACAATTCAACTCTATGAATGTAGTCATCTATTGGTTTAAGAACTGGTACATTACTCTCATTGTGCCATTGTTTGTGAGTCAATCTAAGGCTTTTTTTTATAATAGTTACATTAATTATGATGTTATCGATGAATTTGATTTATTCTGTGATTCTACAATTGTTCTTCTTCTCATTAAATTTTTAAAAAGAGCAATTACAGATTAAATAAATGCTGTGTAATTCTCTCTAATTAAATCACTTTTTTGCACCGCAACAGTACAAGTCTGTCTGAAGTGAGAAATGACATTTCAGGATGAAGTTTTCCTCAGACTGCCATGCCAATAAAACATCCAAGTCCAAGTGGAGCAGTGCACAGAAGTCTTCCTAAAGGCATCCAGCATATACTTTTGCCCTCTCAGTGTCTAAATAACACACAAGTACAATGTTTGCCTGAATAGACTAAATAAGTATGTATATGGCCACAGAGACAGCCCAAACTGCACTATTTGCCTGCAGCATAGTCATAAATGATATAGAGTCCAGGAACAATTTTGATCCAGTCATGCTCCACAAATCTGACCCATTTTCTGGCGCTGTAAAACCCTGCAGAACTAAATGTAGATGAACAATCCTGGGTCACGAGAGAGAGAAAAATTCCACCTGATCACTGACAGAAATGCAGGGATAGGTGGATTAAAGTAGGCTCAAACAATACAAATATGTCAGTGATTGTTTACAGTTGGCAAAGCAAAGTTCTGGAACAACTGGGTCAAGCATTTATCTGCACAGGAGTTATGATAATGTAGATTCTGCAGATGTTTTATATACATACAGCAAGCAAAATTTACATTGTGTTTTATCTATACATATTATCAGTCCATTCCCTGGAAATCAAAATCAAATCCTTGACCATGGCATTACTAGCACCATACTTTACCAGTTGAGCTACAGGAATACATGCAGTAGTATAAAAAGTATACAATTAAAATAGCCCCTTTTGGATATTTTAAAGAATAGTGCCTGCTATCAAAAAAAGACTTGTTTTATGTTTCATCATCATTAGATAGCACTATTTCCATTATCTTAAATGCAAAGAACAGCTTGATTCTGCAGCCCAGTCCTGAATATAAGTGTGCACACTGGCAGCCTGAGGCACGTCCATTTAATAATATTTAAATTCATTTACAAATTCACTTAAAAAGCACAAAAGGCTATTAACACTTGTCTACCGAGTTTTTAGAGATCTATACATTAATGGAATTTTTATTCTGATGAAGCAAATTTTACAGGAATGCTAAGGGGTTTTAAGAGAGCCAGTAATTATTATTATTAATAGTAGTATTATTACTGTTGTTGTTGTTAATAATAATAATAAATTGTTGTTGTTTTTGCTGTTGCAGTTAATGTTAATATTAATATTTAATATTAATAGAATAGAGCAGACTAGAATAAAATTGAATTAATAGGGAAAAAATCTGAAATGTGATTTCCAGGACATTTCTATTGGATGATTAGGTTTTATCCATGTTACAAATCAAAAGCTAGTGATACCAATGTCTTATTTATAAGATTTTTGTTTTTACTGCATACTCATGACACCTGCCTCTACAACAGCCTGCCCAGGAGGGACCCTGTGCTGTCCCATTGTGGGAAATTCAAGAGATGTGCAAAAAGCAAGGTGCGGTCCAAAGCCTCTCAGCAGATTTTTCATTATCGTGATAAAGTGCACAAGGCTCTGATGGCCTGAGCCCTTGCCAGGCCTAATACACTATATAATAGACTGTGCAGCTTAAGATCCATTCGCTCCTGCCATACGGATATATATCCCAGGGAAAATTGCAGCACCCCCCAACACAATATTAGATTGCATTTGTGGCAAGGAGGCATTCCCAAAGAGGACCTAGGTAATGTATATCTGGGGGCCCAATCAGCAATACTGTCCCCCAAATAGAGCAAGGTGGTCAGGTGAGACTAGACCAGAGATACAAAGATACAAGGGAGGAGAAATAAAGAGGAGTGAGGGTGGCAAGTGAAATTACACCTGCTGATACGGTTGTTTATTTGCACACACTTATCTAAAAGAATTACGCCCAATTCACTAAAGGAATTATGCAAATCAGCAAACATTGCAGCCACACCCACTTCATGAAACATTTAATGCTGAATGCAATTTGCACTGATCACAATCCATAATAAACCTGATTTAGTGAAGTCTGAAAAGAATGATAATGAATTCTTATAGCTGTCAATGCATTTAGCATTTGTTTTAACTGGTTTGCGGGTGGTTGGTGGTTTAATAATTACTTGAGGATTATTGTGATGTTTTTATCAGCTGTTTGGACTCTCATTCTGACGGCACCCATTCACTGCAGAGGATCCATTAGTGAGCAAGTGATGTAATGCTAAATTTCTCCAAATCTGTCCTGATGAAGAAATAAATTCACCTACATCTTGGATGTCCTGAGAGTGAGTAATTTTCTGCAAATTTAATTGTATAACTGAGATAACTTTAAATGATGACAACTGCATGTAATCACTTCTTTCTGACAGCTTTATGTACTTTGTACTCTGAAACAGTGCAGCATGACTCATATAAGCAGTTTAGTAAATAGCCATTAGGAATTAACGAAGGAGAAGTCAGTCGTCCTTTTATAAATGGACTTGTGTTATCCTTAATTGTGCTGGAGGACCAAGAGCGTCTTGCTTGATATTCATTTATTCAGTTACTTGAAAAAATAATGAGCCA
This sequence comes from Spinibarbus caldwelli, assembly GCA_039654775.1. Classification (NCBI taxonomy): domain Eukaryota; kingdom Metazoa; phylum Chordata; class Actinopteri; order Cypriniformes; family Cyprinidae; genus Spinibarbus; species Spinibarbus caldwelli. The sequence continues at coordinate 10,411,178 of CM077257.1, forward strand.
TTACATTTTGAACAGAATAGATTTATTACTTAAACTCGTAGCTGAGAACGGAGGATTAGTGTGGGCTTTCAATTAATGCAATGTAATGTGAAGTATCAGTTTTGAAGATGTGAAAATCTCAATTGCTCTTATCCAGACAGACAAATGTTTAGACCACGATAAATTTGTTTTACTATATGGTGGGTGAAGTGACATGTTCTAAGCTTTCAGCAACTAAAAGAGTATTTTTTAGTTTTATCGAGTTTGCCAAAGGAAGGCTGGAGTATGACTGAGCTCATTTTTTTTTTTTTGGCTTTGCCCTCTGCCATCTCTCTTTTCCAAAAGAGCTTGCTTTACTCCGTGACTTTGAACTTCAAAACAAATCATACTGAGCCTTTTCCCAGCCACCAAGGGAGATAGCCACATGGTCGGTGCTAATGGTTTAACAATAAATGTATTAGATCTGTACTGTCAAAAGGACAAAAACGCTGAGATTGAAACTGTGACCATTAAGAACAATAGCCATTTCTTCAACTATGGGTACTTTAACGTTTGGCCTTGTGGACTGACTGGACTCACTGAAACTCATTAAAACACACTTTTCATTTTGCATTTTAGCACATTTTAACTTTAATACTTCATTGGAAATGATAATAAAAAAGTGATCCCTAGTAAAAAAAAAAAGTTATATATTTAAAATACATTTATTTCATACATTTATTTCTATATACAAGTATATAGTTCAAATCTGTTAACATATTTACTGACATAACGCTTGTGACATAAAAAATATAACTAAACTTTTTAGGAGTACTACTTGTGCACAATGTACATTTCTTAATATTAAGACTAAAATGTGTTTTAATGTTACTATTAATGAGGATTTTATGATCTTTGAATAATATCGGTCTTTAAATACAAGATATTTAAAGTGTACCTGAAGTATATTTGCAATAGTTCCACTTTAGCACAATCAAATATACTTCAGTATGTCTTTAGTTGGACTTCAGCATTACTTTCACACAATTAAAGTGCAATAAGTACAAAACTAGTTGTTCCAGTTTAGCAGACTTTATGTATACATAAATGTATATGTATAGATATGTATACATGTATACATATTATGTATACATATGTATACATATTATATATATTTTAGTATATTTATTTTTCACTAGGGATGTTACCTTAATTTTTCTTTTCTTTTCTTCAAAATTTGCTTCTCATATCTTATATATTTCTTGGTAACCACATAAACTAAGATTTTTTATAAGCATGTTTGTTGGTCATTGTCCAAATGACAGAAAAACTAAAGGACAGTAAATATAAATAAATATATATATATATATATATATATATAAAATTATATTAAATATATAATTAAATTTCAAACAATGAATATTAAAATGGCTTATATTTATCTCACTCTGTTAAAATTAAGTGCTTTTAAAAATGTACATTTAATTTTTGGTATATTTGCTAAAGTTATACAAGCTTTTTTTAATATTTGTAATTCATAAATATATTTGAATTTACATTTTCATATTTTAGGATTGAAATGCTGAGTCTAAAACTTTATAGTTTTTCCCTTGTCCCAGACCCAAGTTTTATATAAATAAGTTTTAAATAAATAAATTTTATATATATATATATATATATATATATATATATATATATATATATATATATATATATTTATATATATATATATATATATATATATATTATTATTATTATTATTATTATTATTATTATTATTATAAAAAATACATGAAGGCACAGAATGCTATAAAAGAATAAATAATTTCCAAAACAGTTTTAATGTGACCTTCATATAACAAAAAGAAAAATTAACCCTGAGCCATGAAATATTTATTCCATCTCCACTGAGCCAAAATGGACAACTAAAACAAAATATTGGGATGTTGAGGTATACCACAAACATTCGCCGTTTCAGGATGAAAGGCAAAATTTGTTTTGGCACCTGAACACCCCTCTAACCCAGTTACTCAGAAGGTGGAAATGAACTGTGTTGTTTGTGCTGGACCTCTGAACTGCTCTGCCAGTCACACACACAGACTGTCTAAATAGGCTATAATGACAGTGTCACCTGACAGACAGAGAGCACTGCAGATGTAGATGCAGGGGACTATTATAATATTTATGAAGAATTTGAGGATTCCGTCCTGTGGCAGCTCTGCGTCTCTCCTTTGCCCATGCCGTCATTGTGCGGAGGGCAATAGGTGGTAGACATGGTTGTGTCACACAGGAACTAATTAAATGTGAAAACATCAGACGGCAATCAATTTTCGAATTTGACACAATAGGACAGGGAACAAGACGGTGGAAGCACTGTGAATGACAGAAACGGACAAGGACTAAGAGTCCACTAGACTGCTAACCTCTAGCCTAACCTGAAAGAGACTGCGGTGAAAGAGATTAAAGAAACTGATGCCACATCAGTGGAGATGTAACTCTGTGAACGAATGCCTCTCTGAGGCGAATTGATCTTAAAGGAATGGTTCACTCACAAATGATTTACTCACACGTCCTTCAAAGACCGTGACTTTCCATCCTCTATGGAACACAAAAGGAGTTATTTATTTTTATTGTCCAAGCCTCTCTTTTCCTTACAATGAAAGTTTCTTTAGAACTTGAAATACAATGTACAAGTCACACACTTTTATTAAACCTTTATGGTGCTTTTTGATGCACCCGGTCCACTTTTATTTCCATTGCAGCTCAGACTAACTACTAAACAACTTCTTTTCGTGTTTTATGAAAGAAAGACAGACATTCGGTGACATGAGGGTAAACGATACAAGAATTTTCATTTCTGAGTGAAATATCATTCAAAAGAGATTCTATTGTAAGGCAGATGCATAAGACTGGTCATCTCAGAAGGTTTTGTCCACTGAGCTGAGATCATCCAGGCGGTTTTGACGTATGAAGTGCCAGCATATGCCGACAGTGTAAGTCCCTAAAGCACAGGCAAAAATAGACCTGCTGTCTCTGTCAGTGATGTGATTGAGACTGCACAGATCAATGAGTGTGACATCAGCCAAGTGCCCAGTGCACCAATGAGAGAAAAGAGGGCCTGTCATATGTGGGACATGAGAGATCAATGAATCTCTGAACAGCCTTGTCACTCGGTGACAAGTTCAACTGCATCACGTGTCACAGTGCTTGACGTTCTGAACAGCATATGCAACTGGAATATGTGCTTTTTTGTGAAAAATACAAGTGCATGGACATTAAAATGATATACTTCATAATATACTACATATACTATTAATAGACTACTTATTTAATATATTTAATAGACTGCTTCATAATATACTACTTGATGTTTTTAAGAAGTCTCTTATGCTCACCTTAAGCTGCATTTATTGGATCAAAAATACAGTAAAAACAGTAATATTGTGAAATATTATTACACTTTAAAATACTGTAACTGTTTACAATTTTAATATAGTTTAAAATGTCATTTAATCCTGTGATGGCAAAGTTGAATTTCAGCATCATTACTCCAGTCTTCAGTGCCATATGACCCTCCAGAAGTCATTCTAATATGCTGATTTGGTGCTCAAGAAATAAAATTCTTATTATTTTCAATGCTGAAAACAGTTATGCTGCATCATTTGTGGAAACTGTGATACTTTTTTTCAGCATTCTTTAATGAATAGAAAGGAATTGACAGATTTGTAAAAGTCTTCACTATCGCTTTTGATCAATTTAATGTGTATTTGCTAAACAAAAATTATTTAAAAAAAAATCTCACTGTAATAATTAATAAAATATAAAAAATAAATAAATAAAAAAAAAAAAATATATATATATATATATATATATATATATATATATATATATATATATATATATATATATATGTATATATATATATATATATATATATTTTTTTTTTTTACTATTAACTAACCGTTATCTACAACTTTTGCCTCAATAAACACCTAATTTGCTGCTTATTATTAATAGTTGGTAAGGTAGTTGTTAAGTTTATGAATGGGGTATAATTAAAGGACTTAAAATATAGTCGTGCCGAATAAAGCATAATATGTTTCTTTATAAGTACTAATAAACAGCCAATATTCTATTAATATGCATGCTAATAAGCAACCAGTTAACAGTGAGAACTGGTCGCTAAACTAAAGTGTTACCTACTTTTTTTTTTACTTTTACTGACCTGTCATTTAAAGGTGTTGTTCACCCAAAATTAAATTCCGTCATAATTTACTCATCCTCATCTTGTTCCGAATGTGACTTTCTTCTGTAGAACACAAAAGGAAAAATTTGATCATAATCCTTATGGTGACCTTTTCCACAAATGTTGCATACAGTATGAATCGTTTTGATACATTAATAGCACTTTTTGCCATTTGGGAGTTGGCAGTGTTTGTCCTTATTTACTATAGAACAACATGAAAGTGAGTAAATGATGTCCTTTTTGAGAGAACTATCCCTTTAACATGTAAATGTCAACATAATGTGAAGCATACGAGCATCCATCTAGCACAATGATTTAAATAAGGAATTCAACTCCATCAACAACCCATAAAGCATAATTTTCCCAAAGAAACTCATTCATACCCAGTCGTTGTGTCTGTCTCCATCACTCATATGCCATGTCTGTCATTTAATATCATCATCAAGTCAAATGGCACTCTGTATTCAGAACACGATTGGCAAAAGCTCCACGGCGCTGTGAGCTGTCCGACCCCCCACGATTCCCCCTATCCGTCTAAAGACTCTCAGTTAATTCTGCTCTACCACATCGAACAACTCACTCCGGAGCTTCACCAGATGGGAGCCCAAGGGGGGGGGACAGTCCAAAAACACATCCCCTAATTCGCCCAACTTTGTTCCTTGGACATTTTATGATGTGTCATTAAAACAGATGAGAAGTCCACAGGGAACCTGATGGCAAACTGAATTAAAGAGCTTATGAAGAAGTGCACTGATAAGTAGATCACAGCATAACCCAAACTGCATATCCTGTTTTTCATGTCCGACAGGCCCACTTACAGAACAGCCGCAGGTGCAAAATTTGCCATTTTTACAGATCTACATGAGACAGAGCTCATTTTAGCCATTGCATAGATGCAGAATATACCAATAAAAAAATCAAATGCGGCACAGCTTCCAAGGTCATGATATGCAATCTATGATAAAGCTCACGTCTGTGATATCAGAGACATTACTATCAATTTGGACTAGTAAGAGGGGCTGTTATATTGAATAAAGTCTTCCCTATGTTTCTTATGTCGCTTTCATTTATTAGAGAGGATGATGTTTTGATTTAGTGGCTTTCACATGGTACTAGATATCAAACATCCATATTTTATGAGTAGCTCAGGATTGTTTTGCCTGGAGTCCCTTCGGATCAGATCAGTGAACAGGGAACAGACTGTAATGGATGGACATGTGCGAATCTTCACCAGGATGTTTAGGTTATTTTAACCACAAGACATTTAACTTTGTGCACAGTGTCTCTTTATTACCTCATATTGTATTTACTAGACACCAAAAAAGTAAATGACAGTGTTAGGATTGTAGTCTTTCAAATTTAATTCACTCAACCTACACTGAATATTACCACATACATATCTGCTTTATTTATGCGACTGAAAAGTCTAATGAGAGGCATTCAGATAAAAAAAGTGGCACAGTCATATGATTGGTCTGGTGGACCTCTCTTCTGTCCTGGTTGAGATTTTCAGTTTCTCCCTCTAAAAGGTCATAAAAAGAGGGATAAAGAAAGTATCTGATTATAAAAAAGAAGAAAAGGCCAAAGAGAAAGTCCTATTTAAAGGAAATGGAAATGAAGGAGGAGATGGGCCGATCAGAGCGAGACTGAGAAGAGAGAGAAAAAAAACCCTGGAGAGTTTAAAGGTAGATCTTAGGTAAGGGGGAAATGCATAAAACAAGAGCTGCATGACTGGAAAAATATAACAATTGTAGAAATGTTTATTATTAAATATGCAAATCAGTTTTAGAAAGTAATTGTTATCTGTTTGGAATTTGTAAAAGTTTAAAGCACATAAAACAAATATCTTCAGCAGGAAATCCACAGCCGTACTGCAGGAGGTCTGCAAATGTGGCATTTCAGGCAAGTGTTTTCTGTTGGAGAAATTAATTATTTGTGTGTGTGTGTGTGTGTGTGTGTGTGTATCATTACATTCATAAACAGTTACATTACACATTAAATGAAAAGTAAAAAAAAAAAAAAAAAAAAAAATCAAAATAGGTGCCCTAAATTCACAATTTAAAGATGGATCCATGGGTTTGACAAACATTACACAATTGTGTCGTGCGCTCATGTGTCACCACAACATACAGATACCATAGAGAGTAAATTCACACTTTTTTGGGTGCTCTTGAGCACATATGCCTAAAAGCGCAAGCTAGCCCTAGAAAAATGCCTGTCTGCCTCATCACATCACAAATGAGGTTGTTCAAAGGAAAGATGTGAAACGCAGCCTGAGGTGCAGACAGTTGAAAATAATCCTGCTCCAGGCAGAGAGGCCCACTGACTGCGGGTGAGTCAGGAAAGCTGTGGTTGGTAGGCAGGCCTCTCGCACCTCTAATAAGGACAGGTGACAACCTGATAATCACCCTCCAATTAGGACGTTTCCATCCACAAGCCTGCGGGGGCCCGGGCATGGCTGTGTTTAGCATTGTGGCAGGCGAAAATGATAACTAATTGAGTCCCTTTCAGCCCTCGTGGTTAGATTAAACCTTGAAGTTTATTTTACAGTCCTCTTGTCGCTTCTGGTTAATTTTGTGTTTGCTCTTTTTTTCTTCCCCAAATGAAAAGATAAATCTGAACCACTGAACTATATCATTTAAAACCACTCACACTGTTTAAAAAGAAAGCAGTGTCCTTCTCCAGAAAGAAGAGCAAACCCTGGGAGTTCAGCGGAGCTGAAAATAGATAAAACCCCGAGGTTCATTCAGCCATGCAACAAGCACATGACCTCATCTCTCCAAAGTCTCCCAAAAAAGGGAAAATAAAATCATTCCTCAAAGGGGAAAGAAAGAGAGATGGGAAGAAGGGGGGGAACTACGTCTCAGATAGGACTCTGCCAAATGCTGGTCCCGGCCTGGACGCCTGTCTGGCAGATGGGACACACTGTTTGGGTGTCATGTGAAAGATGGCTTGCCAAATGCCGGTCCTCTCTTTTGCGCTCTGCCCTGCTGCTGACAGATTGAAAGCAAATAGTTGGGCGCAATAAACACTGCCACCTGAGAAACTGCGAGAGGGCTGCACTGCCCCAAGCCGGCCACGTCTGCCGGCTACGCCACAGAACCAAATTAAAAGACCAATTAAAGTAACATTACAGCATAATGAGGCAACTTCCACAGGTTGGGGATGCACACTAAATATATGGAGGAATGAGACAGCATAATAAAGTTTGATTAGAGCTTATTTCAGTGATGCAGCTTATATATCATTCTTATAATATTTGATCAGTAGTTTATTGATAAGCATTAGTAATATCCAATCAGTATTGTAGAAGTGAAATTTCCATCCTGACAGTACCCTCTTGTGGTGGAGCTCTAGTAAAGGTATAGTCATGTTATTCTAAACATATATGGATTTCATTTTCCTGATGAACACAAAAGAAAATTCTTGAAGAATGATGGTAACCAAAAAGTTTTATTTCCCATTGTACTTTTTGTCCATATAATGAAGGTGAATGGGAACCAAAACTGTTACCAACATTCTTCAAATTTTCTTCTTTTGTATTCCACAGAAAAAAAGATTTGGAACAACATGATGGTGAGTAAATGATGACAGAATTATCATTTTCGGGTGGACTATCCCTTTAAGTGGGGTGATTATACAGGCTCTGTCCCAAATGGTGAACTTGATGTGGGCCTGCAGTCTCTGGCCTTCATTTGCACACATCCGTGAAGTCCATGAGACCATAAGGTGTCTCATTTATCATTTTAGGTTTTAGGTGGGGGCTCAAGAGTGCCTACTTTTGCAGAGCCTGCACTCGTGAGGTGCAAAATTACCCAGTAGTCCATATGGCAAAATGTAGACTTGGAAGTGAGGTTGCAATTTGGGACAGAGCCACGGCAGTCTAAGCCAGAGCTCCTCAAATGCTTTCTTTCAAGCCAGACTGAAAATACAAATGAAAATCTGAAGAGGACCATACATTTTCCAGAATAATTATAAGATCTTAGCATTTTGTATTCGTTTGCACTTTGTATTTGATTTTAAGGACTTTGTTTACTTATGATATACATATTTGGAGTCGCATATTGATGTCCAATATAAAATCTGGGTCTTAAAGCAAAACCAGTTTAAAATCATTATGTTAACTGAAGGTCACAGTGTACATTTAACTCATCATATGTCGATTTCATCAATCAGAGAACTGTAAAAAAATCATTCACAGGCCAGATTTGCCCCACAGGCCACTAGATAACCAGCCTTGCTATTATATATTCACAGACAGGGTCGCCGTCAGGACAGAACGACAACAAGGAATGTTATTCTGGGATCCATAGATTTTAGCAGATCTCATTTTTGGGCCACCAAATGTCCTTTCACCAAAATGTTGAAAATGAAAAATCTAGCTACAGAAAACTGATTGGGCAGAGGTCCAGACAGCCAAAACATATTGTACGTCTGGCATAAGAAACAGTCAGACAGACAGAGTGTGCATGTCTAGAATGGATTAGACCAAGAAGCCAGTTTTAACACCACAAAAGTGAAGTACTGCACTGAAGAAAAGATACTCAGTGATGAGAGAGGGATAAAGCACAGACTACTCCTTTCTCTCTGTCTCATCCCCTGCTCTCACACATAGGTGAGATTAAGCCTTATAGAAAAGTTCATCCAAAAAGCCCCTTGTTTAAGCGTCACATCAAAGTCACATTGTGCAGGTTCAATATCACGACTGCAGACCTAAACCACTGACAATGGAGTGCATTTTATGCTGATAATCATAAGACTCTGAGATTTGAAAAAAGCAGTCTGTCTTTTAGCTCAAATTCTGTATGTGGTCCCACATAGAGTTTTAGTATTATTTATGAACTACAGAATTATAGTATTTATTAATATTCTGAATTAGCTTTTATTTTTAAATTTTCAGTTTTAATTGAAGTTTTAGTCATTTGTTACGTGCTTTTGTTATTTTTATAATTTTAAATAGTTCTATTAGGTTAAATGTAATTTCAGTTTTTTAGTCATTTAAGAACTTCAACTTATTTATTTCAGTTGGCTGCCAAGGAAACATTGCTAATTTCAACATTTCTAACATTTCTAGTTTTTAATTTTAATATTTTTTATCTAACAAAAATTATTATTAATAGTATTAGTTACCAATAAACAACATTTGTATAGAACTACTTCCTGTGACTTCTCACTGTTTTTCCCGTGTTTTTGTGATTTATCAGTGCCTCTTACTGAAGGTTACATAGTTTCACCAGTAAGTGGCGATAAGTGACTAGCTTTACAACTGAATCATTCAAATCCACTGATTCATTCAGTAACGTAACAAGTTACTCTCTTATGAGTGAGTCATTGAATCATTCACTCAACCGATTTGTTAAAAGATGCTCATTCATTCAGAAACATTACTTGAAGACAGTTGACTTTGCTTTGAATTCGTTTGGAATAATAATTTTCATTGGCAGACCAAAATGAGACAAGTAACTTGCCATATTATACATGTAAGTTACTCAGTAGTTGTCGTTTACTGAACTCGTATTAAAAGCAATGTCATACTTGCAATTATGCTACTGATTAACAGTTATGCTTTATACAACAGGTGGTTGGAGGATAGTGGTTAAAAAAATAAGAGGACTTGGTGATGTCAGCCCAAAAAATAGTAATTTCAGAGGCAGAAATAAAGGATTATGAAAAAAAATTCTTTGGAATAATGCTAAATATTCACAATAATGCCACTTTTGATTTTATGTTGATTCTAATATGATGGTTGATTCTAATGCATGGTAGTATGCTACAGAATGTTGCAGACGCATGATATATTTCGAGCTGAGGAAAAGACAAAAGCTCTGTTTTAAAGTTATAAATCTTCAAAGTTTACCACTAGACAAAGCACGTCACTAGGGTTAGACAAGCTCAACCTTAAATCCAGGAAGAAAGTGAAGCATCCTCAGACATCAAGCTATTAGCAAAAAAAAAAAAAAAAAAAAGAGAACAGTTACAAAGGGACACTTAACTGCTGTTTTCTCATTTTGGAAGGAAAGACAAAACATCTCCAAATTATGACCAAATATCTTTACTACAGAAGGACCCTTCTGTGCCTATAACCCCTATGTGGGCTGATTGTCAAAACATAATTATCTATGCAGCTGTTTTGTCACTCCTTCGTTATTTTACTGAGGATTCTGATGAGGATTTCTGCTCCTCTGGTCTTGGTCATTGAGTTAATTAAAGAGAGACCTCACTGGATGGTCCTTCATAAGCCAGAGGCTGCTCATCAACCATGTCGGACACATCAAGGACTTTAATCACAGAGCTGTTGGATCAACTCACCCTTGGAAGAAAAGACTTTAAAACAGCAGACTGGAACTTCTCTGTGGACATTCACTATTGCCCACCAAAACAAGATTAAGGAACTTAACTTAACAAACAACAAAACTTCATCTCCTGTTAACTTGACAAGTGATTTTGAGGCCTTAACGGCTCCATAATGTGTCTGTAATTCTGTTTATTCCTTTTGAGTCCATTTTTGATCTTTAAAAATATCCTCAGAGTCACAAGACTTGAAACTAAGGCAAATTCTTTTAGCAAGAAAAGAAATCTGGCAGATGTGTTTGCTTGCTGTGTTCTCATTTGGTCAGCCCCTGACATGGATGAAGACAAATGTGACTGAAGCAAAGCACACCTCAGGAAACATGAGTTTGGCTTTCCAGCTAAGAATCAATATGCCAAAAGATAAGTGTAATACATTGCCTCTCAAATATTGGACACCTTTACTTTGATCCCAAAGGCCGACATGAAATGATTGATACTTTATATTGCATCAGAGTGCTATAGATTTCACTCACACTCTCGGCATTTTGATGTGATTCTCGCACCCAAAGAAAACATGCAGCTTACATTCTGCTTTCTGATAGACTGTTGTGACTGAGTGAAATGGCTTGCTTACGTCTACACCAAAGCATATACATGAGTTTATTTTCAGAAAGTTAAGAATGGAGTTAAGAATGGAAGTCTGTTAAGAATGGAAGCCCGTTTCTGCCTCAGATTAAAAAAAAATGTCTTTGTGACTACACATTATAACTCATAATTGCAACTTTTATCAGTATTTCTAACAATTTTTAACTTATTTCCTCTTAATTCCTCACATTTGCTCATTTTATACACCAGAATGTAGCCTTATATTTCACAACTGCCACTGATAATTGTGATTTCATATCTCACAGTTTGACTTTATATCTCAAAATGCCCATTTATTTCTTGCAACTTTACATAAAGTGTTTTGTTTAAAAACCATAATGGATTTTTTTTAAAGAAATTAATTTTATTCAGCAAGGATGCATTAAGTAGATCAAAACTGACAGTAAAGAAAAAATATATTTCAAATAAATGCTGTTCTTTTGAACTTCATTAAAGGATCCTGAAAAATATCACTTTTAATGCATCAAAATGTTTTCAACTGAAAATAATAAATGTTTCTTTAGCACCAAATCAGCATTAGAATGATTTAGAATAAGGATTGTGTGAAACTGAACACTGGAGTAATGGCTGGTGAAAATAAATAACATTGTAAAAATTATTAAAATAAACAGTTGTTTTACATTGTAATAATATTTCACAACATTACTGTTTTTACTGTATGTTTGATCAAATAAATGCAGCCTCGATGAGCATAAGAGACTTCATCAAAAACATTAAAGAATCTTATCAACCCCAAACTTTTGAACGGTATATATATATAAATATATATATCTATATATCTATATATATATATATATATATATAGCTATATATATATACAGTTATTAAAGTTATTTTTCACAGTCAGCCATTATTAATTTTTTTTCATCCACATGCGAAAGTATCTAATAACAGGGGCCCTACAGAGACAAAATGAACAATATTTAGTGGGTTATGTGATCTCATGGGAGTGTACATGATTCTAATACTTTTCAAGAGTACAGTTTATTTCTTTATTTTTAAAACATTTTATGGAGGACAAAAATGACAGAGTCCAGCTTTAAAGTAACTAAAGTAAGTTCAATCTATCATAACATGTTTCCGATGTTCTTTGTATAAAACACACCTGTCAAGAAAAATTCAAAAATTCAAATATTAACTCTAAAAACTGTGAAATGGATGCCAGAAATAATGTATTCCTTTCTACCATAAGTAAGACTCCTTAGTTCACCTTTATTTAAATTTTCATGCCACTCGTGACATAAAATAGCATTTATAAGGCCTGTCACTTGTCATAATATTCCACATGGTGACTCAAGCTGCTTTGTCATGTAGCAGACATTTATATTATGATGTTGTGACAAGAGAAAGTCGACATTCCTTGGCACGTCTCATGACTACAGGGTTCAAGGAAAGCGTTAACTTCATTTTCCAGCTCTGCCACAGGATCTAATTATCATCAGCATTGCTTTAGGCCATTGCTGCAGTTTCTGGGGGCTTTCATAAAACTCCATCTCATTTCAGTCGACCCTCAATAAGCCGGCGCAGTGGGTAGATTGCACCGAAGTAAGAGCTGTTGTCAATGAGTCTATAATTAACGTGGGTTGAGGCAATGCAGCTGAATTAGCAGAGCTTATGATAGCCTAGAGTGTGAAAGGAGCACAGCAGAGCACAAAAATCCATTTCACACATCACTCATCCGCTCCTATAAGCAAAGGCATCACCTCTCCCCTCCGCGGCCTCATGATCGCTTGTATGATCCTTTCAGACCGCATGATATAAAGACAAATAGCACTGAATGCTCATGGATTCTTACACGCGTTAGTATTACAGGTTCATATGGAGGTTTCAATTGTTCATAGATGGGTGATGATCTTGTTGAAAGTGAGTTTGGTTAACACAGGTTGTTACTGCTGGCATATGAGACACCCCTGCAACCCCCAACACCATGCAGGGGCCTCCTTACAGTGTTATGAGCCATGTTATATTATATTACGATTAAATTTGCATGTCTAGATCGATTCTATTCTGCATAAAGCCACATTTGAATAGAGCTCCATTCCAGAGAAGCCCTGGAAAGCCCATGCATTATTTTTTGTCTTGTTTTCCATTGATCTCATTATAGCAAAAGTGTGTTTTCACGTAATCTGGACTAGTTTCACACAAAAAAAAAAAACTATCTCAGAATTGACCACTTGATCAAGAGTCACTATATAGTCTATAATGATTAAGTTGTAGCCAGCTTCTCCAGTTTGGACATTTGGAAGTGGCCTGTCACTAAGCCATTTCAGCTTGAGGGAGTCCCTGATCAAAATAAAAACGAATTCACTCATCCATGATGCAGCAGTACATGCTTTGCTCTTGGAAATGGCTTTTGGTACCTTCCAGACCAAAACAACAGAGTCATGATCTCTACAAAAAAAAGACAAAATACAAGAAAACCAGTAATGCATGGCCTCTGAACCAACCCTCTCAACTTGTTTGGGGTAAAGAAATTTACATTTTTTCAACAAGGATGCATCAAATTAGGGGTCGACCGATTATCAGCCTGGCCGATTATCAGCACGGATATTAAGCATGTTTATGGTTATAGGTTTCTCTCTATCTATCTATCTATCTATCTATCTATCTATAGATAGACAGACAGACAGACAGACAGACAGACAGACAGACAGATAGATAGATAGATAGATAGATAGATAGATAGATAGATAGATAGATAGATAGATAGATAGATAGATAGATAGATAGATAATGTTAAAGTATTCAAGAGAGGGCTAAATTACAAACACCTGATTCAAATGCTCATGTATAACATCACCATTTGTGGGCAGAGCCTGACCTCAGGGTTCACAGGGATCCCTGAAGATTTGCCATATGCCACTTGTCATTTCTTAACTTGTCATTGCAACCTCCAGGGCATTTTATTTCATTGAAACCTTCCTACAGGTTTCCTTTTGGCAGCTGTGAATTCACCGGTTTCTAAATGAGACTTATTATCATTTTAAATAAATTCACAAATTCATGGACATACCTTCAGAAAAATATCCCTAAAGCATTGTAAGTAAAGTACCTTGCAAGCATCACTAATATGTTTTTATCCAGAGGCACATTACCAGCCTCTACGTCAAACTCCTGAATGGAGGCTGCACTTCTGTTAGGGGGAAAGATGTGACAGGGCATATTTGTCAAAAGGAGTTTCCTTTTGTCCCTGATGATTAGGAGACACTAAGGATATACTTTTGTTTGAATCACGCATAGCTCAGGATGACAGGCCCGCACTCAGGTACCCATCACCTCTCATCACTGCAACTCTCACTGTGTCACACATGGACAAAGTGAACTAACAAATATAATAGAGTTACACAATGCAAATTCTGTGCTTTGACAAAGCTGACTCATTATTTCAGTCAGAGCAGATGTTATACATAGACGTTATGTTCTATGTTATGTTGGATATTCAGAACCAAAACTAAAACTAATCATTTATTGTACTTCTATATACACAGTGGGGTCTAAATATCTATAAGACACTGATTTTTATTTTTTTTTTTCAATGTATTAGGTCAATAATAAAACCAAGCAAATTCATGATCCTGACAAGATTGTTTGTTGGATCATTCTCAAATCATACCGGATCACATCAGGTTTTACAGTGAAGTTCATGCAGTTTGAGTGCTGCCATTAAAGCAAAAGAGACAAACCAAACCAAAGTCATTCTGAAATTCATTTTAATTTTTCAATTCATCTATTCTCTCAAACTGTTATGCTGATCATTTAAGGCAAGACACCACTGGTGAATTGGGTAAATATTTTTTTTTATAAATTTTTTTAAATAGATATCCTCACACTTCCCCAGTTAATTAATCACAGTACATTAATTCAAAATTAAACACAGTACAACAAACACTTGTTTAATTTTTTTGACATAGAGTAAAAGCTTTTTACAAAGGGGATTTTGGATATCGCTTTTTTATTACTCCATAAATCAAAAAATACTGTCAATGGTCAAGAAAAAAAAAAA